>JANPWX010000051.1:61402-80734 GCA_024734555.1 Trochalopteron elliotii
CGAAGGGAAGGGAAGGGAAGGGAAGGGAAGGGAAGGGAAGGGAAGGGAAGGGAGCTGTCCCCAGCACCCACCTGTGCTTCCTGTGCTCCCCCAGTGGGTCACATTGTCCGGCTGTACTCGATGCTGCTCTTGGCAGAAATGCCAGACCAGGGCAGGAGGCTGCAGAGGAGGCTCTGGGCTTGTCTGTATATCCTCTGGGGAATGGAGCATGGGCTCAGGCTGGCCAGTGTGGAGCCAATGTGCTGTAGGTAGTCAGTGGCCACCAGTCAAGGACAGCAACACTTCCACTGTAACTCAGCAAAGGACATAAATCACTCCTGGACCTGCCCTGCCTGCAGGGACCCCTGACAGTGTGGAAGCTGCTCAGCTCAGTCAGATCTGCTCCTTGCAATCACTGCCTCCACCCTTCTATCAAAGGCAGGTCTGCTCTGCCCTGTAAAGGATGGCAATTTGGGGATGGCAGCTCCAGCCTGTGTGGGAAATACCTGCTCTAAGCAGCTGCCAGTTCCCTCTGCACTCCACAGAAGATCCTGTGAGGACAGCAATCCATCCACCTGCCCAGGGAAGTTGGAACTGACCAGCTACACCCAGCAAGGATCAAGTTTGTTTTCCATGATCCTTTGACCTGAAATAAGTCAGTGTGGGAGCAGCCTGCTGAGATCCAGGCCAGCACAGACTCACAGGGGATCCCAGGCCACAGCAAGCAAGACCAAGGGTTTCTCTGCCCTGTTTGTGGCCAAATCCTGCACCCTACAAGCCAAAGCACACCCAGCACTTTGGCCTAACACCAGCACTCACTCTCACTGGCATCCAACTTGCTCCAGCCATCCTACATCAAATAACTCTAACATCACCTTCCTTCTGCCTTCAGATTAAACCCACAACTGAGCAGGTTTCAGTTCCCACCTCTACCCACACTTTGCTGTTGTTAAACCCAAACCAGGCTTTGGGCTGTGCTCAGCAGGGAAAGGATATAAGATTGTCCAGGGTGGGTGCCCCCCGTTGATGTACAGGACGTAGGTGAAGCCATCCTTGAGGACCCCTCGGATGGAATAGTAATAGGGCAGATAGTGGTGCTGTTTAAAGTCTCTGTTTTCATAGAAGTTTATTGCTGTGTTGTTGGTGGTGAGCACGTGCAGGTAGATGGCTTTGCAGTGGTCCTGGGCAGTGGTGGAGATGTGATCTTTCAGACTCTCAAGCAAGAGGGAACCTGTTGAAGGGAAAGCAGCAGGATCACAGGGTGTGGGCAGCCCCAGGGACCCTCAGTGTGAGGGGACTGGGGCCCAGCTGAGCCCTCCTGCACCAGGGATTGCTGCACACACACACCTGGAGACCCCAAATCCCACCCAGTTCTCACAGGACCTTCTGCATGGTTTTCATACCTGGTCTCACCTATGAGCACGGCTTCAAAACCCAGAGATGTTAAAGACACAAATCTCTGACTCAATAACCACAAGGATGAGGCAGAACTTTGACAATACTGCCTGTCCCCAGCAGAGCAACTCCTGGCTTTGGGGAAGGTCAGTGACTCATTTTCAATGGTATCAGTTCCACCCCATACATTTATTTATTTTAAAGCTATTTGATACAGCAGAGTGTCAAAACAGGATTTCACAAGCAGGTTATTGTATTCTGTCTGCTAAACTTGAATCAAAATCTAAGAACTGATGGGATTTTAAGATGCCTTCTAAGGACAAGTGGAGACAGTCTCATCCAATCTGGATTTGCTGCAGGCAGCAGGAGAAACCAGAGAAGGGAACAGAGGATACTCCAGCCCCAAGAGACAAGATTTGGAGGTTCATCCACACCACCTCAACGGGGTGTGAAGGACCCAGCAGAACCTGCACGGGAGCTTCTCCCAGCAGGTGTGGTAACACCAGGCTGAAGAATCAGCCTCACTCACAGGGGAGATGGCTGCTGCTGTTTCACAATCCCCAGGGCCTGTCAGACTCCCTGGAGGAGCCACAGGATTTCACAGCAGAAGTCAACAGCACTGACTTCATCTTCTCTTGATACTTAGTGAGAATCTGTATCAGCCAGGGCCAAAAAACCACTGAGACATTGACAACAGAGCAGTTCAATTTTGTTATGAGATATTCCAGTCTTTTACCTCACAGAAATCCAGCTGTCCTGTGGTTTGTTTAACAGCAGAGAACTAGAAACCAAACCCTTTTACAAAAATCAGAGGAAAATCAGAGCTTTAATGCTCAGAAACATGGCTGGAATCAAGAGCCTCCTGCATGAAAAGCTACAGCTTCAAACACCACTAAAAAAACTCAAGAGAAAGGTCTCAGAAAATGCAGCAGCAGCAGCTTTTTTTAGGTTGTGTTGCTACAGGTGCAAGCTCAAAGTTTTTGAGAGAGCACAGCAACACCCTGTGCAGATGGAATGGATACAGGAAATATTGACTCTGAAAGGAAAAAATTCCAGCAAGATGGAACTGGAAAAAAAAAATAGGATTTGGAAATTAAGAGGAGACTGAAAACCACCATAATTTTACAGAAAGATCTCTTTGCTACCCTCTGTGAACATCATTCTGTGCTACCACTTTTTCTTTGTACAGAAATTTCTCTGCAGTGGTGTTGTAATGGAAGGTGTAAACACTGCTCTCACCAAGGACTCTGTGTGTATCCTCTAAGTTTACACCTGTCCCAACATGTGTAAATGGGGGAGAAGGGAGGACTTGGAGGTGCTGAGTTGTACCCACATCCACTGGAGACTCCAGGTGTGCACCCCTGGGTCACACTGCCAAGCCTGGCCCATTCCCTCCTGCAGAGCCAGGATCCACATCCTGCCTGGAATGGCACCAGAAGGGCAGCACTTGGTGACAGAACAAAACTTCTCTAAACAGAGAGAAAGCCTTTCTGACTGCAGGGTTTCAAGTGGCTGCAGGAATGCTGCATGTGGCAGCAGACACTCAGAGCTGACTTGTACATTTGAGATCTGATCAGGCACAAGTTACACCATTTTCCAGTTCCCTTTGTGGTTTTCTCACAGTTCCTTCTATCTGTTGAAGCTGAGAGATTAAAAAAGCAGCTCTGTTTTCTGCCTCAGAGATCAGACTGCTGACACCCAGAAAGAAAATAATTTCAAACCCTGCTTCTGGGTGAAGTTCTTACACTTTCAGCCAGTCTCAGCAGCAGTAGTGGGAGTTTTTGGTGTGCTCAGCTGGCCCCTGGGAACAAGACTGATGTGCTCTTTGGAAATATTTGCACATTGTGTTGTGCCCACAGCAGTAAAAACCTCCCAGTGCACCTGCACCATCCCACCTGCTGGTTCCAGTCATGGGTGAGCCTTTCCCACAGGGACACTGCAGGGAGACACTGCAGCTCCTTCAGTCACACCCCCTGGCCACAGCTGGCCAACAACACCAACAGCTGGCCTTTAGCAGCATCTTACCTATTCCATGTTTTCTGAACTCCTTCACCACGCCAAGACTCAGGATGTAAGCAACTTGAGTGTCCACAGGAAAGTTGGAAGCTAGGATATCTCCATCCTGAGTAGAGATAGGACAGGTTATTTAATAGGGGGCCTGGGGAGGTGCAGGAGAAAGCAAGAACCCTGCACTGGAACACCTGAAAACAAGGCTAAAGCAGGAAATTTCTCCTCACTGAAGAGCCTTAGCTGAAGCTTTTGGAATGGAAGTTAAATATCCAAGTATGGGGCTATTACTGTTTTCACATCATCCTCCCAGAGGCAGAACACAAACCATGCTATTTCCTACCTGTGTACATTATTTGTGGGTTTAGGGACACAACATGGTTGCTTCCTTTACCAGAAGGATTCAAAGTGCCAGTTCTGGAGTCACCCAGCAGTGTTTAGATCAACCCAGCAAGTCCTTGTGGCCTGCAAGCTGCACCTGAGCTGTGTCAGCTGGAGATCTCTGCACTGCTGGGGAGGACAAGGAGCACATTCCACAGGCCCAACTGCCCAGAGCAGGGCCTGAATTCCTTGGCTTTCAGCTTGGCTGGAACAAGAGCCTTTTGTAGAAGTTGCTGAAGATGCAGCTTCGTGATTAAGTCAGACAGCAGAGGTGAAGAGACCCATGTCCTACTCTGCTCAGAGCTCCTGTGCACGTTGGGATTATTGTTTAACCCCAGCACTGAGGGCCTTCCAGGAGTTAGGCACTCCCTGCACTGCCTCTGCTTTTTTTTAGTGCTCTTCTCCCATGCTGTCTTCACTGACCATCTCTTCTCTCTCTCTGCTGCACTGGATTGTCTCTCCTGGCCTCCAAGCTGTTAGCTCTGCAGTCCAAGCTCTCTGCAGACAGGTTACCTCCCCTCAGGGCTCAGGACAGGGACTGTGTAAAGGGAGGAGTTTCTGCAGGAAGTCACCAGAGCGACTCACCCAGCACAGCTAAGGAAGCTCCTAAGAAAAAAAGAAGTTGGTGGTCCTACAGCTACACCAGCATGGCCAGGGAGCAGCCTGCAGCACCTGATCCCTCAGCTCCCCATGGGCCATGCCCCAGCAGGAAAAGCCTCTGTGGTACCACACACCCAGCCCTGCTCCATGAGCTGGAAATCACCAAGTGCTCCATTCCTTACATCAACTCAGCATCAAATGTCTGAACAGGGGAAGGCAAAACCCCACCCCAAACAGGGCCCATCCCCATTCCCCACAGCAGGGGGTGGATTTGGAGTCTGTCCCAGGGCAGGCACACACCTCTTTGTGCACCTTGGTCCTGCTCTTGATCTCTGCCACGATCATCCCCACGATGGAGCCTCTGTACGTGGCTGCCAGGGAAAAGAACTTCTTGTTGGAAGTGATATCTCGGTACCATGAGTCAGGGTACCTGGGGAGGAACCAGAAACAGGAATGTCTGTGGATGCAAAGCCCAGGGGACAGGCATGAGATGCTCCTCAACTGCAAACAGCTGTTGCATCCCATTTTGTGCCATGGGTTCTCTCATCATGTCATGGCCTCCTGCCTTGCTAAGGGAATCACATTTTCATCTTACAGTCTTTGCCCAGAGCCTTCACATCCATCTTTAGCAAGTTATTTTTAAATGCAAGATCCATCTGCCCTCATCCAAGAGTGTAAGGATCTCATTAATTTGATACACATGTAAAAAAATTGCTGCATATTGATAGGGAAAAAAAAAATCACACCACCAGCCTCCAGTTCTCCTCCCCCTTCTGCAGCTACTAAAGGGAAACTAATATATGTTCATTATTTCCAAGTGAGAGTTCAGCATGTCTTGCTTTTAAAGGAAATCTCCAAACTCAAAATATTATGAATGCTTTTGCTGATTTGTTATGTTTTATTCAATCTTAATTATAATCTGCCAGAATCCTCTATAAACCTTCTCTGTGAAGCTGAAGTTAAAAATCCATGAAGTCTACAGCTGTGGTTTGCCTGGATGCTTTAGGCCAGAAGTCTGTCAGTGTCCCCCAGAAAAGCTCCTGTGCAGTCATGGGCATTGACCAAATCTGGGGAGCTGGCCTGGGCCAGGCTGAGATCAGCTTTAAGCCAGACTATGGGAGGAACAGTGATCTAAGGGAAGTCCTGCTCATTCAGAGCAGCCCCTCAGGAACAGCTCCAGGCAGTTTGGTTTGGCTCTGAGGGTGCTGTCCCAGCACCACACTCCAGGACACAACTCCCTTCACAAGCACAGGGATGTTGTCCTTTTCCCTGGAGGTGTCCTCCTCTCCCCATCTCATTCAGTCTTTCTCAAGAGGCTGATCCATCCCTTTAATGACAAAACCCATTTCCCTGCCCAAATCCACACACAGGAAGTTTCTGATGACTCCAGTACGCTGCAGGACAGGCAGCAGAGGACCTTTAACAACACCACCACAGTGCACAGAAGATTCCCAACCTGCTGCTGTCCTGGCAACAACTCTGAGGCTGCACAGAGCTGGACCAGTGCACCTCACACCATCTGTCCCAAGGTCCCCAGGTGCCACCCCAAACCAGCACATACTCTACTGGGAACCAGTCTCCACAGAGCTGGACCAGTGCAAGCCCACACCATCTGTCCTGAGCCCCCAAATGCCAGCCCAGGCCATCACACACTCAATTGGGAACCAGTCTTCACAGAGCTGGACCAGTGCAGCCCACACCATCTGTCCTGAGCCCCCAAATGCCAGCCCAGGCCATCACATACTCAATTGGGAACCAGTCTCCACAGAGCTGTTTGACTGTGTCTATGTCATCGTGGCACAGCAGGCGCAGGTTCACATCGGTCAGTGCAGTCGGGGGCACCTCCTCTGTCATTCACGCCTGCAGGGGAAGGAAACACAGAGAGGAGAGATGGGACACAGGCTCTGATCCAACTGCACCACCAGGGGCTTGATAGGGACAAAGCTGCTCCTCCCAGAAAAGTGGGTTTGCAGGAGAGATGAAGCAAGACACGGCAACGTTAACCTGAGAAGGGGCTCAGAGCTGTGTTGGCCATCAGCTCAGCCTGCCCCATCCCTCCAGCCCCACATCCAGGCACATCCCAGTTCAGGCCATCCCAATCTGGTGACTCTGTGTGCATGTGACCACCAGCCCTTCCAAAAGGGCCATTAAATGAGCCCACAGTGTGCCAAGTGTACCTTATGTTACATGGAGCTCTTCAAACGGCCCTGCAGGACCAACGTTTTGTTAAAACAAAACTGAACAAACAGCTTAAAAAGGAAGCACTGCTAGAGGAACATTTAGAAAGTCCTCTTGCACAACCCTGCCATCTCCAGTGAGTACACATTAAAGAGGATTCCACCTCTTTAAAGTGTTCATTTTGTTTAACCTGTGCTGGTGAAACGAGATCCAGTTTTCCTTCCCCTCATTCCTGGGTGCCACAGCTCCTCCCAGCCCAGCCCAGCCCAGAGTGCTCAGATACAGAAGTCCCAGGACACCTTTTCTCCACAGCCCTGCCACGATCTGCTAAGCACAAACACAACACTTGCTGCAATGTCTTCAGCCCGTTCTAACAAGCACCAGAGGGAAAGAAGCAAGTGATAGCTAGAGTGGTTGTAAAAGCATTTGTAGCACTGATGGATGACTGGAGAACACATTTTAGGCAGGACAAAGCCCCATGTGAGAGACAAGATTAGTGGAGACAGGAGGAGTCATTTCCTTCATCTCTCTCACTCTGACCCTCCCAGGTAAAAGAGCAAGACCAGGATGCAAATTAAAAAAACCAAAGCCACCATCCTTAACAAAACCAAATTACTAAAAATTTTTACTTTCTTTTCCCAATTTTAAAACTCGAGTCTTGGTTTCAAAGCACCAAGTCATAAGGGAAAAGCTGCACAGAGCAATGTTTGTCTATGCCCTCCTGTGAAAAGGGATGCTCAGCTCTCCAGTGTTCTTGATTTAAAGCTCAGAGGTCAGAGAGCAACAAATTTAAACACACTCCTCATTGGACTGCATGTGCCATTTGAGCAGCTTCAACACAAAAATTGTCACTGGCAAAGTTACAATTGCCAGTTTGGCAATTTTAAGTTGCCAAATTTACCATTTAGCAATTAATTATAAATTATTAAGTTATTAAACTTTCTTGGACAAGCTCTCAAGCACATGGTGGGATTCCCCAGGTGTCCTGTGCAGGGCCAGGAGTTGAACTCAGTGATCCTGATGGGTCCCTTCCCTTCAGCATAGATCATAGATGATTCTACTCTGCCAGTTACAGTCACTCTGTGCTGAAATGGATCACTTGTTCCTCTCCAAAGAATCCCTTAAAAAGCATCACAGCTATTTTCCAGCCTGTTCCAGGACTGTGGCTGCATGTTTACTGAGCAGCCCACAGCATTCACAGGCAGTCCAGGTGCCAGTTTCAAAACAATTTAAGCACCTACAAAGCCTGCACTCCTTGCTGCCTTTAAAACTTCTTTTACACTCCCAGAACTGGCTCAAGCCCTGAGAGGCCAGGCTTGGAATCTGTACCCTGTCACAGCAGTGCACACACTCCCCACCCCCAGCCTCTGGTGACCTTTTAAGAAGCCTCAGCTTCACCCCATGGGACCCTGAAGAAAAAAGGACAAACACTTGCTGTGGACCCCAGTCTCACCCCCCACCCCTGCTGAATCCTTTGCTGGGCCATTTCAGAGCTGTCACACACCACAGGATCATTTTTCTTGCAAAGTTTCAATGCTCCTGTAAGGGAATACCCCTTCTCAGCATTAATAAATCAGAGAGAAATGAAACCACCACGCCAGGGCCATGGTGTTGCTAATGAGCAGAAAAGGCAGGGCAGCCACAGCCAGAGAGGCAGAGCCAGCACAGAACACATTCCTGTGAGGATTAGTCCATGTGTATTTAACACCAGATTCTCACAGAGCTGGGCAAGCATTAAGCATTATCCTGTAGCTGCAGCCAGCCTCAAAAAAGTAATCCATGACTGTTTAGTTGAACAGGATAATCCCCCTCCCCTCAAATTCAGACACCCACGGCTGGTTGTGTTTGCAGGGACTCATTCTATCCATTATGTGATCCAATCCAGATGCTCCAGCACATTTAAAGGACATTTGGGACACCTGTGTGGCACCATGTCCTGCCACAGGGGTTTAGGAGAGCAGACCTGTGCCCCTTCCTCCCTGGCCACGTGTTGCTGCTGCTGGAGAAGCTGTGCTAAGTGGCTGCTGTGACCAAGAGAGAAGAAATTCCAGGCAAATCAATTCCCTTCATAGCCAGGTGACAGCCTCTGGGTCTTCTGGGATACCTGGAAAAACACCCAAGAGCAGCTCCTGGCCCTGGGCACAGCCTGTGGCAATGCTGTCCTCAGCACAGCCCAAGTCCTGAACTCAAGTCTCAGCCAACACAGTGACCTAAGAATCACTTTTAGAGTCAACTTAAGAGGACAAAATACATGTTTGAAAGCAGAAAATAAAACCAGTATCAGTGTAAAACAAAACCCTGGAAGCTAAAAGGGGGTTTAGAGGCAGCAACACTGACAACACAAGTCCTGACCTCTGAAACCAAATGGTGGCTACTGTGAAGCCAAATGCAGGCTCCAGGGACATGTGGTTAATTCAGAGCCACTTTGGAAAGCCAAAGTGAAGGGATCTTATTTCTTTTAATACCTTTTTCTCAGGTGTCAGCCTTTGGTTGACATGATGGCCACGGTCTGGGAGGGGACATGGCCAATGTCACCCCCTGCCTCCCCTCCCAGGGGCACAGTGACCTCACCCTTGTGTCAAAACAGGAAGCACTTGCTCAGGAGGATTAGAAGATGAGCCAACATTTCATGTTTCATTTAACATCTCATGCTTATGAAGGGATAGTGCAGATAAACATTTGGAAAAGCTCTGAGGACACCCTCTTACAAAATACTGCAGTCAGGAGAAAGCAGAACTAGAAACTGAGCATTTAATTCCCTTCCTTACCTAAAAACCTGCAGATATTAATGCATAACAAATTCATTTCAAAAATACAGGAAAGCATAAAGGTTTTAAGCATTTTTACAAGTTTTCTGCCTTGCTCTACTGAAGCAAATCTAGCAAAATGTTCTGGCCTCAAGTGTATTGGGTAGTTCAGAGGAACTGGTGAAATTCTTATGACAAATATTTAGCAGTAATGGAAGTTGGATGAAAAGAAATTGTAAATGCATTACTAAATAAGCCAACTTGACATATAATTTTAAATTAAAGTACATTGTGAGGCCTGAACTTACTATTTATAAATGATGTCATAAACCTTTGGCATCAATAAGCTGTAGCTATAATGAGCTAAAGAACAGCATTTCACAGTTCTGTCTCACAGGCAGCAGAGCCTTTGGCCCAGGCCATGGCTGGGCCCTCCAGGAACTGTCCCTGAGTGCAGGCACTGACATTCCCTCCACCAGCACTCCCAGGTCCTGCTGAGAAGGAGCAGTTCTTGTTCAGAGCCAGGTGCAGGAACAGTTTATTTACATGGACCAGATGCTTCACAGCTAAGACACCTCAGCTCAAGCTTTTCTCCAGAGCAGGAGGTTTTCATTCCCTCTTAGAGATCTTGTATTTAAAAAAAAAACCATAATAAAATCTATGTAAGTTCACATTTCTAGAGAGACAGGCAGCCCTACAGAACCAGCACTCAATCCAGCAGGGTGTTCAAATGCAGGATAAAGCCTGATGCTTTGGCAGGCAGCTGCTTAAACGTGTTTGAAAACCCCTTGGGCACTTCCATACCTACAAAAACCTGGCCAAGTTGTTCTAGGAGCTGAGATTTCCCTTGTTTAGCACTGTTTAGACATGTTTTAATAATGTTTCTGCCTTGTGCATCCAGCAAAAATTAGTTGGATTTCACCACTGAACAAGATGCTGGTTTCATTAATTTTAACTTCAGCTTCCACGCAGATAAACTCATGAAATTCCCCCCCCAAAAAATTATCATCTAGCAACAAATATCACTGAATTTCCTAGCAGAATAAAAGCCTATCTAAAGTAATCTAAGACTAAAGTCAAACAAACAGTAACTAGGATTGTTTACAACTCTAATTCCCAGTAAGGGATGCATTGACTTTAAATTTAGTGTTCACACAAAACCCACCGTGAAGGAATTTTCCTCACCAGCAGAAACAAAGCTGGATCGAAGTTCATCAATACCTTTTACTTTACTTAAAAGCTAACTGAGATCAATTCATCCTACAGAAGGCAGCAGAGCTGCAGGGAAGAATCAAGGGAAGCCCTAGCAGGCTGTGGGTGTTTATAGTGCCATAATTGAGGCAGCATTGTCCCTCCAGGCACACCCAGCCAGCCCGGGGTCCCAACACCTCCAACATTAAACACTGCAGATCCTCACAGACTCGGCATGAGGATTTTCACCTCAGGAATTCCAAGCATTCACTCTGAGCACACTGCTGCTGGATTAGTAAGGATTAGCTGCTGTCCTTCCACAGAAGGGAAAGATGAAGTCCCTGCAGATGACTCCCAAGGACACGGCAGGAAGGGGCTGGCCCAGAGGAGTGGCAGTGACACCAAACAACCCACACTGGGCACAGGGCTGGCCCTGTCCTGTCAGCCCCTGCCCAGCACTGCAGGACACTTCACTGTGGCTCCATTTCACTTCACAGACACTCCCTGGGAGATCTGCACACAGGGACAGAGATGGATTTCCCTGTGCCTGGTACCCTCACACCAGAGCTGCTGCTCCAGTGTGACCATCAAATACTTGTCTGCAGCTCCAGTCACAACCTGGACAGTCCTCAGATCCCAGTAACACAAGATTTTCAGGAAGGAAAAATTAATAACATTTGGCATCCTCTCTCACTTGTAAGTAGGATCAAACAAAGCCCAGAGAGAATCTTAAAGCTACCAAAATGCAGGATTTTAGCTGTGACTGAGCACCACAGCACCCAAAACAACCATGAAGTCTGCTATTATCTTCCAGAACACGAACAGGAATTTTCACAGCTATAAGTCTCTCTACCTTGTGCCATCTGGCACTGGGGATTTGATTTACATTAAACCATTCAGTCTGAACCAGTCTAATTCCACAAAGCAGTAAAGATTTCCCTGCTGCATTTCATTTTCAGCTTACTGTGTTTTTAGGTTAC
This sequence comes from Trochalopteron elliotii, assembly GCA_024734555.1. Taxonomy (NCBI): domain Eukaryota; kingdom Metazoa; phylum Chordata; class Aves; order Passeriformes; family Leiothrichidae; genus Trochalopteron; species Trochalopteron elliotii. The sequence continues at coordinate 72,861 of JANPWX010000051.1, forward strand.
TGGTCTCACAGGGAACGTTCCACACACACACACCTCTGTCACCAAGCTCCTTCCATTTAATACAATGAAAGTGCAACTGGATTTCAACATGCCATGAATTCATTACTAAGAATCTCAAAAGAGGTGCTTCCAGGACTTAGGGCAACATTATCCAGGCAACATGAGCCAAATTTTTAAAGATATTTAAATACTTGGCTTGACAGCTTCTCAGTACAACTTCAAGTATGGTCATAGAATAAGAAAATAAAGGTTGGAAAGACCCTTTGGGGTTTAACCCAACTTAGATCAGGTTGCTTAGGCCCACGTAATGTCAGTGAGGAGCAAATCTCTTCACCCTGCCTGGAATCAGACCAGTTCCTTTGGATGTAAAGGCACAACTGGAAGCTGGGGCATCAAATGTGCTGCCTGCACCAACACCCCCAGCTCTGCCAGTGTGCAGTGCAAGCACCTGACAGGGCATTTGTTACACTCTGTTTATCCAGGTGATGCTCCTGCTCCTTCCAGGAATGCACACGGGCTCATTTGGGATGGCAGCACACAGAGCTGTGTTACAGCTCCCCTCATTCCCACTTTGCTGTGCAAATGACAGAGCCTGGAGCTCTGGTCACACGCTGAGCACTGCTCGGGGATTGTCTCACCTCCATCCCTGTACACTCATCACATCCCACAGCAGTGCTGCCCAAAACTGCCAGCACTTCATTCCCTGCATTAGCAGCAGCTTGGAATGAGTGAGATTGTTAATGAGAAATCTGGGACAAAATGACTGATTCCATGCCTTAGTCTGAAAACCCACAATAACCTGGGTGGAAACAGGCTCCAGTTATGTGACTTTACAACTGCCCAGAACACATTTTGATCCATGTTTTTTCTGCCTTTTCTACCAGAATCAACAGCACTGAGCCTCAAAGCCCCTCGTGGACCCCTCAGGGGTGTGCACTAGCTCAGGACTTGGAGCTCCTCAATATTTAAATTCCTGCAACAGCAGCTCTTTTCTGTGCAGAAAACTGCCCTCCCCAAGGACCTGCCCTGGCACAGCTCCCCAGGCTGCCACACGAGGAACACAAGAGGTTAATCCATGTGGATCCCAACTGCCCCCAAGGCACAGCCCCAGCACCAATGGGATTCTCTTGGGGACATCACTCTGGGGAAAGGAGTTTGTCAGTGCCTGGACTTTCCTGTCCAGTAAATCCATCCAGGGCAGTGTGCTTGGACAGCACCCCGCAGTGGAGGAGGGCAAAACCTTGTGAGCTCGAGGAAAAGAAAGTTTTGCTTGTGTTGTAAAGAAATGTGAATTCATGTCAGCCCCAGGGAGGCTGCAGGGTAACCTTGGGTTGAGATAAGACACCTGCACTGGTGAATTGTCAGGTGCCCTGAGCCAATTATTAATAAAGAATCACATTTTCCTGAGAGAGCCACACCAACGTGGCAGGAACAAACACACAGCTGAGCCCAAAGTATAAAACCTGGACAGTTAAAAAAGTAGATTTTGAAGGAAGCAAAGCAGGTTTCAACCCAGAGCACCCAGAGACCAGGAACACCACAGCTGGATTTGGATCCAACCACACACTGTCATCACTGGCTTAAGCTTCTGCTGTGATTTCAGTGTGATTTCTGCTGTGATTTCACCCTGCTAAATCAGCCTCCCACCTAAGACCAGACAGGTCGATTGGATATCACACTGGATATTACACCCTCCTTGTGTGGAACAGCTACAAGAGCTTGGCCAGAGCACGTTGAACTGTGACAGCCAGGGAGGCAGCACTGTCACACACAGCCTGGGAAAACCATCCTGGCCATCAGCCCTCCTCCTAAAGGCTCACCCCAAATGGCTCAGACCATTTGTCCTCAGCTCTCAAATTCTGAAAACACTGTTCTAAGAACATATTATCTCCTTATCTCCAGCCCCATTTTCCACTCTGCCCACATCAAGGTGTGCACAGCACAGCACTGACAGCCCCAAACACCCAGAGTCACTGGCACTGACACTTTGGCCTCCTGCCATGAAGGATCAGGATTTGAAACAGTCCCCAAAAGGACAGTAAGAAGTGAGAAGGCAAAATGTAGCTCTACCTGTGTAGCAAGCAGTGGTTATTGATGAGAAATAAAGAACACTTACTGTTAGTGAAAATCCTTTTACACTCGTACCCCTGATCTTCCACACACTCAGAGCTGGACTTGTCAGACTCCCAGCAGCAGAAATATTAATGTTCTGCCTGTGGGTCACTTTCTGGGCTCTTCTCTCACCTTACAGCCCTGGAAACACTACTGGAGCTGTGGATTTCACAGGAGCCAGCCCCCAAATAAAGTGTCTTTAAAGCACACTGCACAAGGCCTGGCTTCCTGCTGCCCCAGATACAGCAATTCCTCTGGGGAATGGCAAACAAGAATCTCTAAGAGGGTTTTGCTGTTAAATCTTTTCTTGTTAAGAGGAGGAAGGGAAAATCTGCTTTGTGACAGTGGCACTGTGGGGAGTTCAAACCCAAGGGTCACACAAGAGGCACATGGGCAACAAGCTCCTTGCTGGAGGGGAGATTTAATACACAGCAAGTTTCCTCCAGAAAACAAACTAAAAAAACCCAAACTGTCCATCACACCTGCAGGCCCACTGCCCTTTCTGAATAGGAATAAACATAAAATGTTTATAAAATACACAGAATACATAGAAAATGTGTTTAGTGGCTGAAAAAAGCAGTCAGAAATGCAGCCTGCAAACCCCTGGAGAAGGGAATCTGAGGCTGCCTTCATCTCCTGCACACTGCCCTCATTATGGAGCAGCACTGACAAAACCCAGCCCTTCCACCTGCACCCCCACAGGAGACACCAACACAACTGCCCAGAGGTTACTGCAAACAAGGTGCTTTCCAATAAAATAAATTTTGAAAAAGCTTGAAAAGAACATTCCTTCCTCAGTCGTCAGACAAGTGCCCCAAATTTAACACCCCTCCAAGATCCTGACTTTAAAATTTGAGCCCAAATGGCTCCTTTTCCTTTCCTTTTGCAGCAGTTTTCCAAGCATGAGACACTCAGGTTCAACTCAGAAAAACTCCACTGTTGCTGTTTTGAAACTACTAACATTTTAAAATGGATTCTGGCACAAGTGTCTGCTCTGACAGCCACAGTAATAAGCTGAGAAGCAGAAATAAAAAACTCAATTAAAAGCTAATGTTGGAAAACTGAGGAGCTCCTGTTCCTACCTCTCTGCAGAGAGGAAAGTGGGTGGGGGGACACAGAGTGAGACATGAAGCTCTTGCAATACTCTGCACTGAAGCCACCAGACAGGCTGTGCCTGGCTAAAAACCAGGAAGGTGGGAGTGAGCCCACACTGAGAATGATTTTGGCCAGCACTTGGCTCCCAAGTTTGCAGACAAGGTGCTCAGCTAAGGCAGGGCTCACTCTGCTGTCACTCCTGGCTGAAGCCCAGCTGGTTCTTTCAAAGCTCCTGAAGAGTCACTGCAGGGAATCCCTGCCCATGCTCAGCCCAGAGCCTGTGAGCAGAGCCACAAGGATTCCTGAATCAGCCCTGCCAGGAAACCCCTGAGTGTGCCCCTGTCATTCCTCAGGTATTTACACCAGCACGGGCACCCAGAGTCAGCCTTGGGAACAGAGTTTCACCTGCTCAGCCCATTAATTACCCTGGGAGGGGCTGGCTGGGAAACAGAGAGGTGGGAAACAGGCAGGAAATGAGAAAAAGGCTTTTGGGGTGACAGGACCAGCTCTGAGCCCAGCACTGACTCACTGACCAAACCCCTGTACTCATAACACACCCCCCCCCAAAAAAAAGCCATCCCCACATGCAAATAATGATCATCCTCAGTGGGAAAGAAATAACAGTATAAAAATAAAAGTAAAATAAACATAAACATAAAATAACAGTATAAAATAAAAGTAAATGAGAGAAGCACCAGGCTTTGGAAATAAAAATAAATGAGAGAAGCACCAGGCTTTGGAAATAAAAACAAAAGCACGTGCTCTGTTGAAGGCTCTTTGGCTAAAAACCCTTTTCTGAATTTCACTGGCAGTTCCCACAAGGTTTCATCACGTCCAGCTCCAGTCTGGATCCCAGGAGTCAGGGTGGTTGATACTGGGCTGGGAAAAGAAGGGGAAATTAGGAATGCCACGGGTTTTAAGAGGCATTCACAGGGCAGCCACTTTCCAAGCAGTCAGACACGAGAGGTCAATTTGCCTCAAGCACATCAAACAACCTGCTGAGAGAAACAGCAGCAGCTGCAGAGAGCAAAACCTTGTCTCAGCACCACTCCTGAGTGCTCCTTCCTTTGCCACCAGGGGTGGAAACACCAATTAGAGCCCTTCACAGAACTACTTTTTAACCTCCAAGAGAAAACTTTCTGCTTTAAAAGCCTGATCCCTGTCACTGCTTCTGAGGGGGTGAGGCTGCTCAGGTTTATGAGCTCACACATTAATTATCACACACTGGGACAGACCCAGCAGTTGGGGTTCTGGGCTTTTTTCCTGGTTTGTTTTATTTTTCACCTCACTTGTGAGAATCTGCTGGAGTTTATTCCAACAGACAATTGGATAACCTGAAAACACACCACGCTCTAGTGCCCCCAAAATGCTCCCACAAGTGTCCTCCAGAAAGACTTCTGAGACTAAGGAGAGGCTGTGGCAGATTAAAACAAATTAATTACGAGAATTAATTAGATTAAAATCATCTAGGATGAATCCAGAGTGAAAAGAGAGTCCATTCAGCAGGTTCATAATAACCAGATGGAAGAAGGGAGGAATAATAGACAGGCAACAGAAGTGACTGATGATCCTTTGGGACAGGGCACAGATTTCCAGCATGGTAAAATCTGAAGTTGTTGGCAGTTGCAGAAAGCTCCCACAATGCCAAAAGCCAAGTCAAACTGTAAGGTGGTAGATTAGAGAGAAAAAGGAATGCAAACATTTCCAATTTGCAAGGGGGAAAAGCTTCCACACTGAGTTCCCTGAGAACATTTTATGGCTCAGCAGCAAGGGAGGACACAGGGAATTATCAGAACAGACAGAGAGGGAAAAAGACCCATCTCTAAAGAATCTGGTCTGAGGTAGGTCCAGATATTTAATGTCTCTGTGTGTGAATGAAACGCCAGAGGGGAAGGAAGCGTGGCCAAGGTTCAGGAGATCAGCAAGATCACCCAGAAAGGGCTGGGAGCTGCTGTAGCACAACAAAATCGGGATAAACCAACAGGCACAGAGCAGGCCGAGCTCAAACTCCACACAGACAACACAGTTCAACATTTAGACAGCTCGCAGCGGGACACGATAATAATCTGCTGCCTGTAACCAAGAGTGGATTGTCCAAGATGCGTTGCAGCTCCTGGCCGGACACAGCAATGCCGGTGGCGTTACCGCAGCCCTCAAAAACACCCAGCGGCCAAGGAACCAGCCCCAGCACAGGCCAGAGCTCCGCTCCCCCCGCGGGGGAACTGCCGGGTCCGGCCACACAGCCCGGCCTTCCCTGGGAAATTCGGCCGCGGAGGAGGAAACGGACACGGACACAAGCGACAACAGCGGCACCGAACGCTCCGGTTACGGGGAGCACAGCCCGAGGGCCCCGGACCCGCTGTGACCTGACGGCGGGAGGAGCCGGGGTTGCCATGGCGACTACACCGGGCCCGTCCCGGACAAAATCGCCACGGCAACGCCAGCCCCCTTACCCACCACAGAGACCCCCCCCAAACTCCTCCCCGCTCACCTGGGAGGGGCGGCGGACGCGCCCTCAGCACATCCCGGGAGGCGGAACCGGACGGAGAAGCGCCGGGCACGGACACCGGCGGCACTTCCTCAACCGGGGCACCGCGCAGTAACGCGCCTCCCCATTGGCTGGCGGCGGGGCACGTGACCGCGAGCGCCGCGCATGCGCACAGAGGCGCGCCGGTCCTCTGAGGCCACGTGGGCGGCGCCCAGCGGGGACCGCGGGCCGTAATTAAGGGAGAGGTTAATTAAAGAGGTGTCCTGGAGCGCAGGCGCTTGGGAAACAGGAGGTGAGGCTGGTCACGCCCCTGGGTCACCTGGCCGGAAGTTTCCCTCAGTCCTTCAAAGGAATAGGAGGCAGAGCTGTTATGCAGTATAAGGACTTGATGCCATTAATGGTTCTAATGCTGAAATTAGAAGTTCTTAAGGGTTTTTCCTTATTGTTGAAGCTCTAAAAAGTGAGATGAGGCAGGATAGTTCAGTCGGAAAGTACCTACAACGATTGCCTAGTCCAACTGCCTGACCAAAAGTTAAAGATACTATTTTTATTATGGGTTCAGCTAGATGAACTGGAGGTTGGACTCGGTGATCTCCAGAGGTCCCTTCCAACCCTAACTACTCCATGATTATTATGAACCTTCCATCCCCACAGTCTCCTTGCCAGCTGTTCCATTCAGATCAGATTTTCCCACCTTCCAGCTAACTTGCCCTTGTTTTTTTGCAGCCAGTGTGGAACCAGGGGTGCCCCATCTCCTCACACAAAGACAGCAGCAGAGGTCTTTGTCACCATCTCTGATGTAGGAAGAACTCCCTTTTTTCCTGCCTTTTCATCCTGAAGAGGGGGGCTCAGAGAAGCAAAGCAAGACAATAGAAGGGCTGGACACCCCCTTTGGCAAGCTCTGCTGTCCTTCCCAGGATGATTCCAGGCATTTCTGTGCTGCATTCAGAGCTGGCCAGCACTGCACTGCCAGCCTTTGGCCAGTTTTCCAGCCAGCATTAACAAAACACCCCAGATCTCACCCCAAATTTTCAAGAAGCACTGACTGAGGTGTGTACAGGACATTCCTCCAGTAGAGAGGTCGATGGGTCACTGCAGCCACAGATGGGTTTTGTGCCCACCCCAGCACAGGCCTGACAAGCTGGACCTTCTAATCGCTGGAAAGAGAATAATCCAAGTGTTTGAAATTGTTCTAATTCTTCTAATTGTTCAAAAGAAAGAAAGCAGCAGATTTGTTTTATGCTTCTTAAATTGTTTCCTTTAATAGGAAGTGCTGCTTTACTCTACCTTGTGCTTCTGAAACAAACGTTTTGCCTTCCAAAAATATACAGTGTACACATACTCTGTAGCTATAGATACAAACATTTACAAAGAAACAAGCAGGCTGGAGTGGAATAGCTTGGAAAAAAAAATCACACAAGGCCTTCCTTCCCCTTGTGGCCCTCCCACAGCCAGAGCAGCCGGGCTCAGTGTGCTGTAAACAGCCCCGGGCTGCTGCAAAACACCATTGAGGAACATCCCACCCCTGGAGCAAAACAATTCCCACACACTGCAGAGGTTTGGAATCGACGTTGCCTGTTCCCACCCCCTCCTTTTGTCCCTTCGATCTGCCTCAGCATCAGCATCCCCCATCCAACCCCACCGCAGCCCCCGAGGGCCGAGCCCCGGGGCGGGCAGGGCTCAGCTGTGCTCCAGAGAGGAAAACGTGGCTCCCAGGAGTTTGTTTGTTGTCTGTGAGGCCTCCTGGGACTCAGGGAAGCCGGGACACCGTGCAGGCTTAGCGGATAGGCCGGTATGGGAAGGTCATTCCCGGGATGAAGGTCTGCACGGGGTGGGCCGGCAGCGCGGGGTGGGCGGGGTAGCCCAGGGGAGGGGTGTGGATGTGGGGGTAAAATCCTGGGGGCAGAGCCCCGTGGGTCGGCTGCTGCACTGGGCCTGAAATCACCAGCTGGAGGAGGCTGTGGGGAGAAATTCAGACAGGAGGGAGATGATTAGAGGAGCTTTTTGTCGTGGCTCTAAGGACAATTCACATCCCACTCGCAGCACTGCTGAGAGCCGAGAGAACAGTGACACAGTTCTGTTCTTTACAGCTTCCACAAGACTTTTTCCCCCTTTTCCTCCCTTTTTTCCCTCCCTTTTTTCCCCCCTTTCTCCCTTTTTTCCCCTTTTCTCCCTTTTT
>JANPWX010000051.1:93017-104655 GCA_024734555.1 Trochalopteron elliotii
GGATGGGGCACGAGTCCGCCAGCATTGGGTCTGCCCCATCATAGCTCCTGGGAGTGTGGGAGGGCTCCCTGTTCCCAAGGGTGCACCTAAGGGTGGGCCTGACCCCAGCTCTTGTACCAAATCGACCCTACAGACTGAGCATTTTGGGGTATGGTCTAAATTTTGGGGGTTGGAGTGGAGCGTTGGGGTCCCGGCCAGCCATGACAGTGACAGTGCATCCAAATGAGCTCAGGGTTTATGAGCTGACTCTGGTCAGGGTGACTCTGCTCTCCCTCACCTGCAGGCTTTGGCTGTCAGCGACCATTTCCCCGTGGAGGTGACCCTGAAAGCCCAATGAGCCTGTCCCTGCACCAGTGGCCACCAGGACACCTCAGCACACACCTAGATCCCTCGTGGGAGCCCACGTGCCGCTGGTGCCAGCCATGCTGTCCACTGTCTCTGCGAGGAGTTCTTGGGCTCTTGTGGAAGTGTTTTGCTTTTTGCTTCCATTAAAAATGAGCCTTTTCCTGCCTCTGCAGCTCTGGAAGAGAGGTCTCTTCAGTCTCCCCAGCAGCCCCTGGTGCCCCAGCCCCTCAGCCCCCAGCCTGAGAGCCAGGGATGTCCCCAGGGCTGGGGGACCTCCTGCCATCAAGAGACCTGGACCCATGGGGTAGTGAGGGCTGCTTCCCTCTCAGCTGATGGTGGCAAAAGCCAGGACTCAAGGAAGGGCCTGAGGGGCTCTAGGATTTCCAGGGTGCGGGATGCTCCTCCTCAGGATGCTCACATCCTGGCAGAGCCTGCCTGGCTGCGGGGCTGCTGACAGGGCTCTGACAGTCAGGGTGCAGGGAGGACATGAGTCAGCTCCCAGGGGGTTTGGTGCTTCCCAGGGGGTTTCGGTGCCCACACAGCACCGAGGGACACAGGACTCATCCCGAGACTGGGTGTGAGGATACAAAACCTGGTGGTGCACATGAGAACCTGGCAAGTCCTGGCACGAGCAGCCGACAGAGCCAGCTGCTCCGTTGTCATCCCGGGGTGATGCCATGGGCTATGGTGATGCCATGGACTGGCATGGGGAATTCCAGTCCTCCTGGGGCTACTCTGGGTCACCAGTGGGGTTGTTCTGGGTGACACTGGGGCTGCTGCAGGGTTTGAAGCCGGCCCCTCTTGCTGTGGCTGGTGGTGTTCACCTGCCTGACCCAGCCACCGGCCATTTCCTTCTCTTCCCTCTAATTACACCATCTTCCTTCTAATTACACCAGTGCCCTTCAGCCCTTCACCTCCTGCCTGGCCACCATGCCCACTCTGTGATCCAGGTGCCACCCCAGATGGCAGCCCCCCAAGTCCCACATACCCATCCAGTCCCACAGGGATGCCCCAGCATTTCCCTGTCTGTCCTTTGCTGTGTCAGCACAGGGATGGCTGGGCTGGCCCCACCCTGTCGCCCTGTGGGATTTTTGGTTTCCCAATGTGGGAAGGAGTTCAAAGTCATGCCAAAACCCCCACGGGGGTGTCCGACTCATCCTGCTTTGCCGGCACCTCCACTGGGAATAAAACCGCCCATCCTGCTGCCGGGAGGGCAGAGGTGCTGCACATTCAGTGAGGTAAGGACAGATCCGGGCTCAGCACCTTCAACTGACAGCCAGGTAGGAACCGGGATGAACTGGGAGCTGCTCCTTACCCCAGCAGTGGGGGCTGTGGTGAAGTTTTAAGGATGGCGAACAGCCTGGGGTGCCTGGAATGCTGGCAGTGGTGGATGGGGCTGGTGGACGGTGAAGATGTCTTGGTGGGGGAGTGGAGCTGGAAGAGGCACAGTGGTGGGACAGGATTTATCTTCTTCTGGGACTGGTGAGCTGGCAGGCTGCCCACACCAGCTCTGCAGCCTGCTCTGGGCCATACTCACCATGACACACTGTCACACATGAGGACTTTGGAAGGATCTACATGTTTTTTCCTCTACTCCAAATCCAAACTAGTGTTCCGAGTTCATCTCCCATCCCTGCATCCCTGTGACCCAGCATCAATTCTGGAAGAATGGGGACTGTGACACTGGAATTGTCCCTGCTGGCTGTGGCTCTCCTGTGCCCAGCCACTGCCATGCTGCGCATCGGTGCCTTCAACATCCAGGCCTTCGGTGACACCAAGATGTCCAACAAGGAAGTGGCAGAGATCATCATCAACGTGAGTGCAGCCAGTGCACTGTGGGGATGGGCTGTGTGCTGGGACAGACCCCAACATGGCTCCTGTGCCAGAGACGTGGGGGTGTGGCTGAGGATGGGATGGCATCGCAGTGCTGGGGATGGCCTGGGCGGATGAAGGCTTGGTGGGGTGTCAGGCACAACGCACAGTCCCTCTGAGCCCTCCCAACTTCTCTGGCACCAAGGGACATGCAAGTCCCCATGGTGCTGAGGCCAGAACTGTGTGCCTGGCTGGGAGATGTGTGGGAGAATGGCCCTGAGCTGTCCCTCTTGGCTGGCAGGTCCTGCAGCGCTACGACGTGGTGCTGGTGCAGGAGGTGCGCGACTCCGACCTCAGCGCTGTCACCGAGCTCATGGAGCAGCTCAACAGGTACTAGAGGGGCTGGGACTGGGATGGCAGCACCAGCAGGGAAAGGCCAAGCTGCCTGAGCAGTAAGAGGAAACAAAAAAACTTATCCATCAACAGAGAGTTTATTTTTGGAAAGAATAGGAGAAATGTGCTGGGGCAAAGAGGAGACACTGAAAACAACACTGGGAATAACCCAGTGAAGGGAATGGGGATACAAGTGATATAAATCCCTTCTGAAAGCTGTAAGGTCACCAGAGCATGCAGGATGGAAAGGAACTACAGCTCTGGCAAGCTCTGTCTCCAAAATCCAACAGGAGAGGGGAGGAAGGGACAGGCAAACCTTGCACCCCAAGACCCTGTGAGTGGCAGTGGGACCACAGGATGGACCCAGCAGTGGATAATGTTTTGAGAGGGGTGGTTCTGGAACCCTAGGAGGAAAAGGGGCTAAAACTGGGTGGGCTAAAACTGGCCACAGCAGGTGGCAGCCCCTCCACCAGCTGGGTGCTGACCCTGTTTTGGGAGAGGGCACAGCTCAGGACCGTGTGGAAGCCGCTGCTGCCATGTCAAAAGGCAGCTAGTGCTCCTGAGCAAGTGCACCCAGCCCATGTCCTCGCCCCTTCCGTGTCCCCTCCAGCACGGCCACAAAGCAGCCAGGGCAGGGAGGGTGACGCTGGGTGCTGCAGAGCCCCAGGCTGCTCACTGACCTAATTTAGGGCTGCTACAAATGAAGGTGAGGAATGTCCCTGCAGAGAAACGGTGACAAAGCTGCCCCATGTCATGCTGTGCCCAAGGAGCCACCTGGGGGAGAGGCACTGGGGGCTTCTGAGCTGCTGTACCTCATGTCACCCCAAAACCAGGGCACAGTGACCCATGGGGACTGTAGAGCAGGACCAGCTGGTGCAAACCCGGGGACCCCCCAACTCCTGGACATGCCAAAGCCAATCCAGGATGGTCCCAGCCACGTCACTGTCCTGCCTTTGTGTCTCTGCAGTGCATCCACATCCCCATATGACTACGAGATCAGTGGCCCCCTGGGACGAGAGAACTACAAGGAGATGTACCTGTTTATCTACAGGTAATGAGGCTGGCACTGCTATTGCCTATGCCGTGGCACTGCAGGGCCACCAGCACCACAGAGGGGACACAGGGGCTGTGCCACATCCCAGAGTTACCATCCTTTTGTTCTCACAGGTCAGATGTTGTGTCTGTGGTGGACACCTACCAATATGAGGACCCCCAGGATGTCTTCAGCCGGGAGCCATTCATCCTGAGGGTCTCAGCACCCAGCACCAGTAAGTGGGGGAACAAGTGGCCATGGGTTGTGACATGGGGTGGCTGTGGGACTGACATCCCTCTCCCCTGGCAGAGGTGAAGGAGTTTGTGCTGGTGCCCCTGCACTCAGCCCCACACGATGCTGTCGCTGAGATCGATGCGCTCTACGACGTCTACCTGGCCATCATCGACAAGTGGGGGACTGATGTGAGTGTCACCAGCCCTGGAGGGGCACCAACGTTGGGCACTGAGCCCCAGGGACTGTCTGACCCACACTGGGACCCTGCTCCGTGGCGTGCGCCGCTGGTGCAGGAGTGGTGGGGTGTGAACCCCGTTCCTGCCCTGTGACAGGGAGGTCCACGGCAGGGCTGGGGGCAGGAACAGCCCATCAGCCACACCACGAGCCTCCCATCTCCCCTGCAGAACATGATGTTCCTGGGGGACTTCAACGCTGACTGCTCCTACGTCCAGCCGGGCGACTGGTCCTCCGTCCGCCTGCGCACCAGTGACCTCTTCAGGTGGCTGATCCCCGACAGCGCCGACACCACCGTGGGCAAGTCAGACTGTGCCTATGACAGGTGAGTGCTGCCACCACAGCACCCCTGTCCCTTCCCTGGCACCCCCCTGCCTGCCCTGCACTGCCAGCAGGGGTAGGAGTGGCACCCAGCATTCACCCACATCCCCCCTGCAGGATCGTGGTGTGTGGCAACAAGCTGAAGAGGAGCATCGTGTCCAGCTCAGCTGGCATCTACAATTTCCAGCGTGATTTCCAGTTGGACCAAGAGGAGGTGAGCCAGGATCACACATTTGGGGCTCTAGCAGGCACCAAAGCTGAGTTGGCCCAGGCTGCAAGGCTGCCCTTGTCTCTTGGAGGGGCTCAGGGTGACAAGGGACCCAAGGGTGGAAACAACACAGGGCATTTGGGGTCACTGCCTATCCCTATTGGGAAGAGATGTACAGGGTTTTTCATTGTTTCCACGGGCATGACTAAAGGTATGGGATAACCCAAGCCAGCCTTCAACCACCCATCACTGGCACAGAGCCCCCAGATGAGATATGGGGGGTTGGAGGGCAGGTGGTCCTCTGCCAGTGCCCACACCAAGCCACGCCTGGGCACCTCCCCATGCGAGGTGCCAAAAGTGGAGCCTTGTGTGTTCACTGTCTTGGAGCTGGGTGCCCCCTCCAACAGGCAGAAGGTTCTGGCAGGGCAACTGACTGCCCTGCCAACCCCAGCAGCACAGCGAGGGGCAAGTGGCTCACTGAACATCTCCCACCTCTTGCCCTCCTCCAGGCCCTGGCAGTCAGTGACCACTACCCCGTCGAGGTGAAGCTGGCAGCCTGAGCCCCTCCTGCAGCCACAGACCAGGATCCAGCTCCAGCTCCCACCACCAATCCCCATGAAGGTGTTCCACTCAGCCCCATCCACACATCCTGTGCATGGGCTGCCCCACATCCCAGTCTGGAGAAGGATGGCAGCTGGCTGTGCCCAGACCCCCCAGCCCAACAAGAACCAGAGCCTGGGGACAGGCCACCAGCTGGGACACTGTGACCACAGATGAGCCATGGACACAAAGCATCAATCTCCTACCTCATTGAAGATTTATTGACAAACCTCATTCCACAATTAACTGTTGGACAGGAGGGAGGACATCCAAGGACCGTCGGGCTCAGGCACACAGCACATTGAGACCCTGTCCCTGTCCATTCCTCAGGGGGCTGAGTGGGCTCTCCCTGCCCTGGGGGAAGGCAGCAGTGGTGTCAGGCACTCTACAGGCACAAAGGGAAGGGGCAGCTGGGGCGGCCGTGGGAGCAGGTGGCACGTCACCCATTGCTGGCACTGCAGGTGGCTTCGCTGTGAGACCAGCAGCTCCTGCAGCATTTCAGAGGGTGACTCGACCTCCCAGGGACCAGCTGGATCCTCAGCTCTTCCTCTTCTTCAGCATCTCCATGTACATGCGAAGGGACTTCTGGATGGACTCTTTTGAGACAAAGGTGACAAAGTTCTTGATGTCTTCCTCCCGGTGAGCCACCAGGCGGTCCAGCACCGCCTTCCTCATCATGGTCTTGGTCAGCTGGCGGGCGTGGTCTGCAGGGAGGACAGCAAGGATGAGCAACATGCCCTTGTCCTCACCCCTGACCAGCTCTCAATCCACCAAATGCAGGTCTAATGGGGAGGGATCACACAGCAAAGTGCTCTTGAAAGCAGCAGGGAAAGGGGTAAGAAAAACCCACCAGCTGGGAGCTGAACTGGATAAATTCTCATATAATAAATTATGGTTGTACTGCTCAGTGGGGAAGTGACTGATCTACTGGCAAAGACAACAAGAAGTTGTGCACCTCCTCTCTGTGCCCTCCAGAGCCCAATATCCACCTCCAATACACACCAGTAGCCAAACAAAATTCCTTCTTATTTGAAACTGCTGTGGCTCTAAGCTCCCCTGAACCATTCCCTTCAATCCCTGCAAGACAGTCTGCTCCTGCCAACCACGCTGTACAAAAGCCAGCAAGATTTCCCTCGAGCTCATCTCTGGGCCTGTGTCATTCCACATGGATATGTGGATGCTGCTGGAGCAGCAGGGGCTGGTGGAGCTGACTGAGGCCTTGAGCACACATCTGCTCACACCCTCCCAGAGCCAGGTGCAGAGATGTGGCAGCACATCTGCTGCACAGATGTTTTATTCATGCACTTTGTGACAATGAAATGAGGACTGACCCCCTCCATCCACACACAGGGAACCCTGAATTGCTCCAGTACACGGGTGCTGAAGCCACCTCCACCCAGACAGTTCTGATTTAGGGGAAGGATCTGCACAGGACCTCCTGGAAGTCAAGAGAGGGCACAGCTGAGACATGCTCCCCAGTCTGGGGGGTGAGGTGTCACTCTAATACCAGGACAGCAGGGAGGAGAGGTGGCATGGGCTGGGACAGCTCAGATCTGTGGAGAGCCCTCTCCCAGCCCAGGAACCTTGTGCTGCAGTCATGGAGCAGCCCAAACACACGATGCCTGTGCTGTCTGCCTGTCCTCATCCACACCCCCAACACTGCCTTCCAGAGTGCCAAGAGTTGATTCAGACCACAAAAGCAGCCTGGCAGCCACCCAGGAGCTCTCACCCAGCCTGTTCACTCAGCTCCACGGCAGCTTTCCTGGGCTAACACCTCCACTGACAGAGGATTGGGTTTGTCTGTGGAGCTCAGACACCTCCAGACTGACTCAGCAGGGCTGGCAGGATGAGCTGAGCTGGAGCCACATGCCCTAAACATTAGCACAGTGTCCCTCTCCGTTAGCCCAAGGCTGCTGGGATGGCTGGGATGAGCTTTCCTACCTCCCAGCCATCCAAAACTCCCCTTTTAATGGAAACTGTTACACAGCTCCCAGGCACCAGCCCTGGCACCTACAGCTCCCACTCAGACCAGATCCCCTCAGCTTCTCCCAGAGGTTTACCAGGAAGGGCCAGCCACTGTGCCATGACAGCTGCAGCCTTCTCCAGGAGCTTCTCCTCTGGCACCAGCTCATCCACAAGGCCCAGCTTGTGGGCCTCAGGGGCAGGGTGGAGGGAGCCCAGCTGGAGGGAGCGTTCAGCAATTCGGTGTCCCACAACATTCACAAACGTGTCCTTAAACCTGCAAGAGATGGGAGGGAAAGCCACATTCAGGGGAAGCTCACCCAGACACCAAGAGCTGACAGCACCCTGGTCCCACTCCTCACGTTTGGTGCTCTGAACGGCAACTGTGGGCTCAATGATGATGTGAAAATGGTGTGAGAAAAGTTCATTTTTGGTAGTACCCCAAGAGAGCTCCCTCTCCTCTGCATGAAAGTTGCCCTTTTTACTCTCAGTGCCTGTGGGTACCCACTTGCTGTGACTGAAAGCTCCTTCCCAACTATACATTTACACATTCCTAGGGCAAATAAGGGCCTGTGTGTCAGTATCTTAGTGCCCCTGTGCTTTCAGAGATCTCCACACCATGGGATTTTGCAGGTACACAGTGTGTACCCAGAGAAAAGCCTATTCCCACACTGAGCCTGACCCATGAGATCTCCCAACACTAGTTCTGGAGTTAACTGCAGGGCCAGAACTGAGGTCCTTGCTGCAGAGAGTCCTCACATCCTGCACCAGCCTGAAAGCTTTTCAGCTACATGCAGGGCAGGACAGGACAGAAATGAGGTGTCATCTCCTGCAGCTGCAAATACCTGACCCCTGACACACAAACCACACCGCCATGACCAGCTGAACTGGTGCTCATCCTTGAAGATGGACTCTTCCTAGAGACCTACACGTGGTTCTAGAAGTGGGAGGCACTGGCCTACCAGAAGGGAGCCACAATGCCCAGCTGGGCTTCGTTCAGGCCGATGCTGAATTTGGGGTTCTCTGCCATGATCCTGTAGTCACACGACAGGGCGACAAGGCAGCCCCCGGCCGGGCTGGACCCCTGGCAGAGAGAAGGACAGAGTGAGTCCAGGACATGGTTACAAACACCCCCCAGCCTTGCTGATTGCTCCAGAGCACGGAAGACATCAGGAAGACAGAGCAGATATCCTCCAAATTTCTGATCAACTTATTCAATACAGTCCTAAAGAAGATTTCTGATGTTTATGAGGGTTTCATAGAATCACAGGAGGGTTTGGGTTGGAAGGCACCTTAAAACCAGGTTTTTTCCCAAGCCCCCTGCAACAGGCAGGGACACCTTCCACTAGATCAGGTTGCTCAGAGCAGCTCCATCCAGCCTGGCCTTGGACACTTCCAGGGATGGAACAGCCTCAGCTTCTCTGGGCAACGTGCTCTAGGGCCTCACTCCCCTCACAGGGAAGATTTCCCTTCCATTTGTGACCATCTTTTCCACAGCCCTGCACAGGATGCCTGAGAGAAAACCCAAGTGCCTTCAATGGGGGGCTGTGGACAGACACCACTGTGGGCTGCCAGGAAAATGAAAACAAGACACCAAAAATGTAATGGCCCATCCACGGACACGGAGACTCCAGCAGCACCTCCCTGCTGGTGAAGAACCCTGGCTGGAGGAGCCAAACCTGCTGGAAATGCTGAAATGCTGCTGTAAGCCAGCAGTGCCTGCAGCATCCCACACTTCCATACCTTCCCACAGAACTGCCAGACGTGAATTTCGCCCCAACACCCCAACAGCTACATCCCTGGATGAATTTCACTTTTTCAGCTTGTCTCTGACCATGGTTTTTCAGTTGCCCCTACCCACACAAGTCCAAAGCAGCAGGTGACAATCCCACCCCAAGGAGGGCAGGCCCAAAGGACGTACGTTGACTGCAGCCACTGTCACCATGCTGGAGCCGTAGAGTCGCAGCCACAGCTCCTGCACAGCCCTCCAGAACTCAGTGTAGTGCTCCACGCTCTTCCCACACATCTCAGTGATGTCCAGGCCAGATGAGAATATTTTGGGGACAGCCTGGAATTGGGAAAAGACAGATGTCACTGAGAGTCATGGAGAAGGAAGGACTCTTTAGTTCTCAGCCTGGTAGCTTGAGGGAAGGGAAAGTGATGAATGTGTGATATAAATCAAGGTCTTTTGGGGTTCTAAAAATATCTCCTCAATGCTCCCACAGCCTGGATTATCCCATTACCGTGGCCTGCAGTGCTGGGCCTCTGCTTGCAACACAATTTCTCATTGTCAGGGTCCCTGTGTGAGTGCCTCAGCCTCATGGCACAAAACCTGTCCTGTCCCATTCCCAGCACCACATCTGAAAATCAGCACTGGCATCTCCCAGCAGCTCCCTGTGTGTGAGCCAGGAGATGTCACAGGATGTGTCAGGTTGGCAGATAAGCAGACTGGATTTTCATGACAAAACACAACACTTGGTTGTCATTCTTCTGCTAGAAAAAGGCTCAGAAGAAAGATCATGGCCCTTCCAAGAGCCCCCTGCCCTTCTCCCAACCCAAGGTGCCTGGGGACCCTCCTGTGCTAGTGACCCAAAGAGGAGCACACACTCACAGAGGTGATGATCACACCCCTGCAGGCACGGTTGTTCTCCAGCTTCTCCAGGCCTATGGCAAACTCTGTGAGGAACTCCAGGCTGAGGCTGTTCACTGGGGGACTCTTGAACTTCATCGTGGCAACGCCTGTGCAGGGTAAACACAGGGACATCAGAGCTCCCCTGTGCCAGTTCCAGACACACAAAGGACGAGGCAGACAGCAGAAGGTCAGGCAGGAAAGCTCCTATTTTAATTTTCTGACTCCATCTTTTATACATTTTGATCAGAAGGCAAAAGATTGGCTACACAGGGTGCCACCTTCTTGACCTCGTTGGTGAACATCACCATCAATCATATTTCTCTTCTCAGAGAAGAAATATGTAAACAAAATAGATAAATTCTAAATATATACACAGTTTACATGAAACTGCGTGAGAATCTCCACTACAAACTGCAAACACTGAAAAATAGGAAAATTCAGGGCAACATCCCCCCACACAGCAGCTCACACTGCCCTGCCCAGGGGAGCTTCACCCACTTCCCTGTTTTCCTCACTAAACTCTATCTTCCCACTCCCACTCAACAGCACTCCTGGGTGTTTAAAAGCTCCCAGAGCAGCAGAGCCAAGAGCAAGGTCCTGTCTTTGCCCAGATCCACCCACAAGCCAGGGTCACTGAGCAGGTGGTGGACCTGGAGCACAGACCAGGCCATGCTTAGTGGCACCTCACGTGTCCCAAAGCCCAGCCACCCTCCGGGTCACAGCGCCCAGCACTCCCTTCTCTCTGGGCTCAAGGGGGAAGGTCGAGCCTGCAGCTTCTGTCACAGCAAACAGCCTGTGTCCTGGGGGTCACACACCTGCTGGAGCCTGTCAGCACCACGGGAAGGGCTCTGAGCCCTTGTCCCTGCCCAAACTGCACTAACCTACCCAAAAGGTCCTCTCTGAGTGCTCAGCCTGGGTGCTGCAGCCATGCCCACCTGGGAACAGCACCAGGACACACCCAGGCAGCTGGAAGCAGGATCTGGCAAGCCACAAGAAGAGGAACCTTTGTTGAGTGCAGGGACAGGGCCCCATGACAGCTATTCCTGGTAGCCAGGTCACAGAAATTCCCAACAGCTCTTCCGTGACGGAGCACTGCCACTCTACCAGGTACCCAAAACAGAGACCCCCAGAGAGAGGACAATGCACAGGCAGGGGACAATGACAGCCACGATTTGCATGTAGCACCAACCACCTGAAGAACCCACACCTGGTGAGACTCCCGACCCCAAACACTTCTTCTCCCTGAGGCTCCTAAGCAGCTGCAACATCTGGAGCTTTGCTGACTTTCCATGCCCAGAACCATACACGCCACGGGACAGGGGTGGAAAGGACCCCGCCTGTGCCCCCCAATGCCCGTGGTTTGAGGGTGACACCGCAGAGGTGCCACCCGCCGTACCTGAGCTCTCGTCCAGCTCCACCTGGATCTTGTTGTTGCTGAAGGGACGGCACGGGGCGAGCGGGACGCCGGGGGGCTGCAGGGGGCTGGGGGACGGCCGGGTGGCCCTGTCCCACGCCGGGGGACGGCAGCACAGGGGCAGCACACCTGGGGGACAGAGACAGGTAAGGACGGGAAGAGCACAGCCCACACAGGTGTGGGGTGCGCTCCCCAAAACCGCTCTGCACGGCCAGCCAGGGACACGGGGAGCCACTCAGGGAGGATACACCCCAACCCACGGCGGGGGGACACGTGGAGCACCCTGACGGTAAGGGGTAGCCTGGCGGTAAGGGAGGGGCACAGAGAGGCCCCGGGGGGCGGGGGGGACGCCCCGACCCCGCCGCAGGGAGCGGTCGGGGCAGGGTCCGTCGCACCTGAGCGGCCGATCCGGCGGGCGAGCGTCGCGGCCGCCATCTTGTGCCCGGCTCA
>JANPWX010000051.1:109622-136259 GCA_024734555.1 Trochalopteron elliotii
CAAGAAGGTGTCCTGGTCCGGCCGCGACCGCGACGACGACGAGGACGGGCGTGCGGGAGAAACCACCCCGCTGCTCAACGGTACCGGCCCCGGTGCGGCGGGCAGCGGCCGGCAGGTGGGTACCGCCCCCAGGAGCGGGGGGCTCTGAACCGGAGGGCGCACGGGGAGGGCTGGGGCCGCGGGGCGGGCTCGTATCCGTGCCCCCCTCCCTCCTTCCCCTGTGGTGTTTAGCCGCGTTCGTTGCCCCGGTGCTGGTCGGGGTCGCTCCGGGCTCCCGCGGGCTGGGAAAGCAGAACCTGTGGGGACCCGGCGCGGGGAGGGGCCGGGGGGAGCCATGGCCGGGACACGGGGCGCTGGTGGGGGAAAATCTGAGCGTGGGACTGAGTCAGTGCCCAGCCGGCTCCATCCCTGCTGCCGCTGCTCCTCCGCCGTGGGGCCGTCCCCGCCGCTGAGCAGGGCCCCGCTCCTGCCCGCTGGGGCTGCTCTCCTCATTCAGAGAACCACGGCATGGATTGGGTTAGAGGAGACCTTAAAACTCATCCTGTTCTACCCTCTGCCATGGGCAGGGACACCTTCCACTAGACCAGGTTGCTCCAAGCCCTGTCTGACTTGGCTTTGAGCACTTCCTGGGATAGAGCAACTACCCCCTCTCTGGGAAACCTGTGCCAGGGCCTCACCACCCTCATAAGGAGGAATTTCCAACTGACATCTGATCTATTCTCCTTTTGTTTAGTTTGAAGCCATTCCCCCTTTGTTCTGTCTGTATCTGTTCGTGTAAAATTAATTTGTGCTGAATGAGTTTCTGCTAAAAACGTCTTTCTGTGAGAGCCTGTTGCCTGACATGCTGCTGCTGCCCAGATCAACAGGCAGGGCTCAGACACAAGAGCCTCTAACACTGGAGTGGTGGAGGGTGTCCTGTGGGATGTATGGAGCTACACTGGCAAAAAGCAGGTTCAAGGTGGGCCATGTTACAGAGGGAGGCCAATTCCTTCTGGCAGGTTAATTTGGGATAATTAGTGAGGAGAGCTTTTCTCCAGGGTACCCTCAGGCTGCCTGCCTGGTGGTCTCTCCCACACATGCAGCTCAGTGAAGAAAACTGAGGCACTCAGCACCTGTTCCAGAGTGGATCTGAGGGCAGGGGGGCTCTGCTGGGCTGTGGTGTGGGTGGGATGTCAGGATGGGACCATGGAGCACTTCTGTGCCAGCACCAGGTGGGACAGGCATTGCTTCCAGGTGGCATCCTCAGATTTCCTGTAGAGAGTTTTCTGGGAGAGTTTGAGCTTAGACAGGGAGGAGCAGTGCCAGATTCTGGCAGCTGTTAGCAGGCATGTCTTGCCCAGCATGATTCTGTGCTGCCCTGCTCCTGGGCAAGTCAGAACAGCAGGCTAATTAGAGGGAAATGCAGGGCTTGTTAGGCTGGAAGAGCCTTGTGCAGTGCTCTGGGAGCAGGGAATGGCAGCTGTGCCATGGCAGCTGTTCTGGGGTGAAAATAAAAGTAATTCTCCTGGGCAGTGCAACAGGACCCTGTATATTTACAGCACAAAGGGAATTCTATGGGTTTGAAGGGTGTTAGAATAGGGATCAACCAGATCTCATGGCTGGGGGTCATTAGGAAAGGGTTTTCCTGGTGGTTTGGAAGAAGTGCCTGAGGCCTGCTGCAGCAGGGGCAGTTGGAGGTGGACACCCAGCCCTGGCAATGTGATTTATTGTCACTGTGTCCCTTCACAGCTCAGGTCCCAGCTGGTGAGGTGGCATTTTCCTTGGCAAGGGAGGAGGGGAGTACCTTACTGGAGCTGCAGACCACACATGCCCCTGGCAGTGGCAGCTGGGTTGTCACTGTAGGGCTGGGGTTGTATTCTGGTGTCGGGCAGCTGCCTCTCCCTTTGCCCCAGATGACTTTCATTCAGTTGTGTGGGTTGAAGCAGGAAGGCAGGACAGCTTTGGTGGAGAAATAGAGAGGCTGGAGCTGTTCAGCTGAGGAGAGATTTAAACCTGGGTTGTGGTAATACAATAAAAATGTCCCCTAGCAGAGCTTTTTCCCCTTTTCACGTGCTTGTTTAATGGAAATGAAAGTGATCTTAAGGTGACCAGAGGAAACACGGGTCTGTAGCTCCCCAGCTGACAGTTGTGAGGGACTGAGATCCAGTTCTGGTGGGTAGGAGGTGAGGAGAGGCTGGTTAAACACACCTGTGGCCTGAGAGAGGCCTGTCCCTGAGGTCTCCTCTAGTTTTTGGGGCCAGCTGAGGTGACTAAGCCTTCATCCAGGGCTTTGTGGTGCCTGGAGCACATCAACGAGTGAGAGGCAGCCTCTGCCTCTGAGCTGTGGGCAGTCCCTTTCCTGTGTTCTCGAGCCATGTGTGTTGGTTCTCAGGCTGGGAAGTGGGTGGAAAATTTGAATAAGAGCAGCCAATTTCCATCATGAAACCATTTTTGTCAAAGAACGTTTCTCCTTCGTTACCATCAGAGATGTGCTGTGAGATATTTGTGCTGAAGTGCCTTGACTTTGGGATTGGTTTAATGCTCCTGCTTCAGAGGGGGTCTGGAACAAGGGGTCACCATCCTGAAGACCTGCTGCTGGGCAGGTTGTCCTTCTTAGCCCCTGTGTGTTTATTCTGCATCTCTGGGTGTTGCTGGTCTCATTTTCTTTCATCTCAAGTAACGAGGTGCAAAAAAGTGGCCAGGCTGCAATCAAGAAATCTTGGTGGGAGGAGACAGAAAAAAGGGAAGTGTGAGTGCTGGGTGAGCCCTGATTCCTGGCAGATGGGCTGCAGATTGCACAGCCCAGGTTACTGGCAGGGAGGCTGCTTGTCCCTGTTCTTGTGACCCTGGAGGTGGCTGTCCTGGAGAGCCACTGCCCTTGAGTGGTGGCAGGAGCTTTCCCAAGCATGGGAACTTCAGGAAGTTTTCTGCAGGTTGCTCAAGCCACAGTGGCAGTGCTTCATCCTTGTGCTGCTCCTGTGCCAAGAGAAAGGCCAGGGCAATGACAGCATTGTCACCTCGTGGAGGTGAGGGTCAAGGAGCACCTGTGCCCTGGGAATGGCAGCAGGAGCCTGGAAGCAAAAACATAACCAAGTGGTGACACCTTGGGGAGAGTCTGGGTGTTTTCTCCCCTGGTATGAGCCTGGAGGTCACAGCCCTGTTCTCTGCTGCTGTGAAGCATTTGGGGGTGATGCTGGGTTGGTTTGAAGCCTGTCCCAGCTGTGGCTGTGTGTCAGAGGAGGGGGGTTTCCAAAGCCCTGCAGCTCATCTCCCCCATTCACTGCCAGGGCAGGTGACAGGATTCTCGTGCTGGTGACACACTGGTGACACAGCCTGGAGTCTTCCACCCAGGCTGCTATGAGGGGCAGAATGTTCTGCAGCCCAGAGGGCCCTGGGGGCTGGAAATCCTCTTCTCCTTCCCTCTCACAGCTTCTGTGGGCTCCTTCTGTGGTCTGTGCTGGGCTTTATCTCATAGATAACAAAGTCACGTGCTGTCAGTTCATTACTGAGCTCAGGATGGTGACAAGGGGCAGTGCCTGGGTCGTGTCCTGCAGGGAGGAGCCTCACTGGCTCATCCCTGTGGAAATGGGCTCTGGAGCAGAGTCAGACACTCCCTACTGATGGTTCTCCAGAGCAATGTTTGGGGGGCACGGCTTGGTTGCTGTGTACACAGCCTGGGATGGGTCATGGTGATAATGCATTTCAGGGCATGAGTAGAAGGTGGTGGTTGAGATCTTCTGCTAGATTTTTTTCATGTTGAGGTTGATCCTCAATTTGCTCTTGCTGGTCTCAGAGTGGGTGCCAGCATGACAAAGGGGAAAGGGGCCTCAGGAGTCCCTGAGGGGGGTAGAGCTAGGGGCTCTAGTCCAGCCCCTGCTAGGAGCAGATCCCTGAGGGACACATCCAGAGGAGCTTTGGGTAACTACTCTGCCCCCTCTTTGGTCCCCAGTTCAGTGTGTCACCAGCCACAGGGTCAATGTTTGGCTCTGATATCTGAGCAGTAGTTCCCTTGCTGCAGTTCATCCACTGCTTCTTGTCCCATCCATGCAAACTTCAAGGGAAGTCTGGCTTTGTCCTGTCTGTAACCTCTTGTTGGGTGTCTGGAGATGGCATGAAGAACTCTCTGAGAAGCACCAGCTTCTCCTTGTCTATCTTGCCATGTGTTCCAGCCCCCAGCTCTCTTGCTGAGCTCACTTTCTGTACCCGTTCTGTCCCAGGAGGCCCAAACTGGATGCCCAGTCCCAGGTGTGCTATTGCAGGTGCCAGATGAAGGTGTTGGTTCCCTTCCCCAGACCTGGCAGTGGTCTTGCACCACCCAGGAGGGGGTTGACCACTTCCACTCCAGGTCTGTCCCACTAACACCTCTTCACTCACCCACAAGGTTGCTGCAAGACTTTTCCAACTAAGCTACTTCCTGACCACTGGGACTCATCCATCCCAGGTGCAGGGCTTTGTATTTGCCTCTGTTGAATTTAGGGGCTTCCCTGCAGCCTGGTGAGGTCCCTTGGAGGAGCAGCCCTGCCTGCCAATATTCCTGCCCACTAACACTGATGATAACTTACTTTGATTCAGACCAAGGCTGCAGACATCTCTTTGCAGAGCTCAGAATGAAATTAACTTTACCACCCAAATGGGCTGGGTGCTCATGTGCCGCTGGCAGAGTGAGGCTCAGCATGTCCCAGAGCCTCTCCTGGGGCAGGAGAGCTGTTAACCCATCTATGCCCTCTGGGTTTTGGCAGCAGGGCATGTTTTCATGTGGAGATAATTGCAGCAGTCACACCAACATCACACATACCCAGGATCAGCAGCTGCCTTGGCTGAGTTTGAAAACATCCCAAGGAGGGCAGTGCTTAGTGAATCTTTGAGCTGTGCACAAATAACCTTTTCTCTTGGCTCCAGGCTGCCTCAATTTCTCCTTTTTCTCTTACCATTCTTGGGTGCTGCTGGAAGTAGCTCTTTCCTGCCCTCCTGGCATGTGATCCCTGTGGTGGGAGAGACAGGAGCCAAGCCTCTGCTTGCAGATGTCAGAGGGGTGGCAGGACTTGGGGGGAGGATATTAAAAATATGCTGCTTGTCTAAGGAAGTTCAGCTTCAGGTTCCACTGCACCTCCTTTGCCTTCATCTGTGCTTGTGTCCTGCTGGTGCTTTAATCAATGGGGAATTGAGCTGCTGTGCCCTGGCTGCTTTCTCCACAGGGAAGGAGGGAGGAGGGTGGGGAGTCACTGGTTCAGCCACATTTGGTCTGTCTGCAGACCCCAAAGCTAACAAAAGGAGAATTTTCCCTGAAGGGCTGGTCCTGCCTGAGGTCTTTCACAAGGGACATGGCATGAGTGACATTTTCCATCTCCTTGCCTTGATCTTGCCCTAAATGTGTGGCACCTAATGGGAGCCTTAAATCCTTGTGCTTCCTCAGTCCAGGTGGGGATGTGTTCCTTTGCAAGGTGTCAGCTTTGTCCCTCCAGGTTTCAGGGCAAGGAATGTGTCCTTCCCCCTCCCCAGGATGGTGGGGGCCTGGCTGGGACCTCAGGCTGCCCCCAGAGCAGCTGGGCACTGGAACAGGCAGTTCCTGTATCCAGCTCGTGACCCATAGTTCTACCCAGGGAGGTGACAGCTTTGTGTGTGCCCAGCTTGAGAAATCCACAGTGATCTGCTCTGACTGCTGGGAAAGGGGTCCACCTGGATCCTTTCCACTGGGGGTGTGGAGCCATCATGGACCAGAAACAAAGCCCAGGCTGGGTTTGTCAAACCAGTGTCTGAAAATGGCAGCATGGAGCACTTTGGGCTGGGGCTGCTGGGGGCTAAAGGGCACCAAAGAGGGTTTCAGAAGCTGGGGCAGAACCCATCTGGTCAAGGAGTGAAGGAGAATGTGGAGCAGAGGGAAAAATGGGAAAATGGGTCAGGCTGCAAACACAAAGGGATATTCTTCCTCTGCAGTGACGTGCAGGGCTCCCAGCAGCTCTGGCCTGCACGTTCCAGATGGGATTGTGGGATTAAAGCAGTGAAGGGCTCAATCTGGGACCTGCCAGCAGGGAGAGACCAAGGTGCCAGAGCCCTGCTCACCATTCCTCTTTTGTCCTCCAGTTCTTTAACCTGGCATCTGGGGAGGGGTGAGGCTCTGGAGGGGAAGATGTGAATGCTGAGGAGTGGTGTTTGGGCTGTGCTTAGGGACAGTGCTTGGGTCCTTGTGCCTCCCTGTGTTTCACAGTGATGGAGGAGTGACAGCAGCCTGGGTCTCCTTGTGGCACTGCTCAGCTGCAGCCTGAGCTCTTGCCTACCTTGTCCAGGAGACAGAGGTGCCCCAAACAGTCCAAAACCTCCCATATTATGCAAGTATGCTGCCAGTGATGAGCCTGAGTGATCACCAGTGAAAGGAGAACCTGCTCCCTAGAGGAAAGATGCAAATGCTGCTTGCCAGCATCACACTGGGGCTGGCTCAGAGAGACCCCAGAGTCCCCAAGGCTGTGCAGGAGCAGTGTGCCCACTTCCTCCTGTGTCCCCTGGCTGGCAGCCAGGGGCTGTCACTCTGGTCCCAGCTGCTCGGGGGGTGACAAACAGGCTGAGGTGACGTGCTCCTCTCCCTGCTGTGGAGCAGATGGCAGAGCCAGACGTGCCCTCAGCTGTCCCTTGCTGCTGGCTGGGCCTGGCAGCTGAGGAGGGCACGTTGTGGTGAGCTTGTGGCTGTGGAGGTGGCATTGTCCAGGGGCTGTGTCCCTCCCCAGCCCCAGGGCAGTGTGGAACCGTGCTGCTCAGCACAGATCTGTCAGCTCCGTGCCTGTTGGAACCCTGGAAGCTGAGAATTTCAGGCTTTCTGTTCAAACAGGCACTGACCCTCAAGCAAGCCCTGCATTTGACCTGAGGCTGTGGAACAGGCTTCTAAGGTTGAGTGATAGCACTGAGATTATGGGTGTGTGGTTTGAATAGAATTGTGTAACGTCACAGGGTGTAAAATTTTCAGAATTTAGTATATAGTAATATATATCAAGCAATATGGAGGATTTAGGGTATAGGCTTAGTTCTTCTTCTTTCACCTTCTTCTTCATGGGTTTTGGTGTTTTTTTGTAATTGGTTGAAAAGGTCTGCATTGCAGACCTTTGGTATTTGGCTATTGGGTTAAAAGTATAAATAATATAAGTGTCATCTCCTTATTGGATGAATAGTGCTTAAAAGACCTTGGAAAGTGTTAGAGACAGAGCCATTTTCTATCTTGTTAGCTAGGACTCATAACTCATGAGACTGTATTATAGATAAGAATTAATAAACATCTGAGTCTGAACACAAAACTGCAACTCCTGTGCCTTAATCCCAGCTCTAACATGAAGAAAAGAAGATAAAAACCCCACACGTGCCAGGGGCTGGTGATGGCCAGTCCCCAGTGAGCTGCTGCTGGCTGGCACCTCCCCAGGTGAGCTGGCTTTGCCAGCTGATGGGTTGGAGCAGCTCATCCAAATCCTGACGAGCTGCTGCTGCCTCTGGTTCCCTCCAGGGTGTTGGGTCCCACCTCCTCAATGTGGTGTGTCCTCTGAGAGCAGGGTGCTGTGTTTTGGGGAGCACTGGCAGTGCCAGGCAGGCAGAGCTCTGTGAGGGAGGCAGAGCAGAAGTGTCTTGCATTCCTGCTCCCTCCTCCTGAGAGATCTCAAGTGCATTCAGGAGTTGCCCTCATTTCCCCTTCTCTCCTCAGCTCACTCCTTCCTCCTTCCTGCGCATCGGGCAGCTGAGCAATGTGGACCTCAACGAGGACATCCGTGAGCTGGTGAGTGCCACTGTCACTGAGAGCCCTTCCCTTCTTCCAGTAACAGCTGCTGCTGTTCCCTCTTTCACATTCAGCTTGTTCACAAGGGCTCCAGCACTTCTTCCTGGGCTGGGTGACCTCTGTGGCGTGGGCCCCTCTGGCATCCTCAGTAAATGCCCTAATTTGGAGCTGGGAACAGCTGGCATGGTCAAAGGTGTTTGGGAAACTGAATTTGGTTTCTGCCCAAAAACATGGGGCTGCTTGAAATAGCTCCTTGCTTTTGGCCTCAGGAATTTCCTGCCAAGGTGAAAGGTTGCCCTCCACCAGAGCATGGAGTTGCTTGGATTCAGAGCCAGGTCAATGTGGCAGTGTGGTACCCAGCTGGGCAAACCCTCCACCTGCTCCTGGGGAGACATCCTGTCATCCTGGGGTGGAGGGGTGTTTGGTGAGGGTGCCCCCCTGACAGCTGGTCCAGCTGCCTTAAATCCCACACATCCACCAACTGGTGGAAAATCACCCCAGATCCCTGCCAGGCAGCTTGCACCTGCAGTCCTCTGTGCATCTCCTGAGCATCAAAAGGAGTGAAAACTGACAGTTGCACGTGGAATGGGAGGGCTGGACTCCAACCTGACCATCCTAAACTGTGCATCACATCCCACAGGAGACAGAGGTCCCTCGGCAGCGTCCCAACGAGATCCCCCACAATGAGAAGCTGCTGTCACTCAAGTACGAGGTAAGTGCTCCTCTGCCCCACCTCAGGTCTGCTCTCTGGGCTGCAGCAGGTGGGGTGTGAGCTCACAGCTGCCCAGTGAGGGCTGTTTCAGTGTGAAAGGAGTGGAATCAAGGAAGGAAAATGAGAACAGGAGCAGGGTGAGGGGCTGAGGGCAGCACTCCCCAGCATGAGGGTCTTTGCCTGGTAGACAATAACAGCATCTCCCTTTCCCAAACTAGAGCTTGGACTATGACAACAGTGAAAACCAGCTATTCCTGGAGGAGGAGAGGAGGATAAACCATGCGGTGAGTCTTGCTGGGCTGCCCACAAATCATTTCAGGTGGGGTGGGCAGGGAAGCTGTTCCCCCTGGCTGGCTGCTGGGGGGCTTCTTTGTGCCAGAGGAGGTTGTCCTTAAATCTAGATTGAGCTGGGATGGGTTTATGGGCACTGCCCAGCTTGTGACAAGCTGTGAAACCTCATCAAGGACTCAGCATGAGGTGGTTGGAATGGGAGCTAATCTGGGTACATATGGTGGCACTGCCTGGTGGCATGGGGCAGGTCCCTGAGCACAGGGACTTCTGGAGTCATGTGAAACATCTGCCCTGGGGGCTTTGGGAACCAGTGTCACAGCAAGAATTCCAACAGGACGGGCCTAATGGAGGCAGACAAGCTGGAAAAGCACCTTAGGGATCCCACACAGGTACAAAAGCACTGCTTAAAACCAGTAAATTGCATCCAGGCTTCTCTGGGTCAGCCAGCATTGGTGCACCCTGGCTCTCCTCAGAACTCCCCAGGCTTGGGACTGTGTTGGGGAAGGTGGCAGGTGTGCTGGGGAAGGTGGCAGGTGTTTTGGGGTCCCCTGGATGGCAGGCTGGGTGGCAGCAGGGTGTGAGAGCTGTCTGCCCCTCAGGCTTTCCGGACGGTGGAGATCAAGCGCTGGGTGATCTGCGCCATGATCGGCATCCTCACCGGGCTGGTCGCCTGCTTCATCGACATCGTGGTGGAGAACCTGGCTGGCCTCAAGTACCGTGTGGTGAAGGACAGTATCCTCACACAGCACTGCCTGCTGGGAGCTCTGGGTTGTCCTGGGAGCTCTGAGAGGCGTCGTGAGGGAAGAGGGTCTCAGGTTTAGGTTTTCTCTCTTCACCCGAGATTCAGGTGGTGGTTCTGGTGGTTCAAGTGAGTCTTTTTTGCCCTCTGAAGGCTCTGAGTTTGCATGAGAATGAAACAGAGTCTTCAAGGTCTTGTTTTTTCTGTGGTTTCTCGTGTGTTTATTATTTCTTATCTTGCAAATTTCTCTGTGCCCGGCCGAGATGTTCACAGCAGCTCAGAGACAGGTGACTCCCCCCGTGATGGGAGGTCACTGCCTTCTTATACAGATAATTACATGTCTGTTATTTACAATTCTGTGCCAATGCTTAGTACCTATACTAGAAGGGTCATTTCTATTCTGACCCAATCCCCTTAAACTACTTTGTGCCACTGTCACTGCAGAAAATGGATGCCAAGGGAGAACAAGAAGAAGCCATGGCACCACCCTAAAATCTCCATCTTGTCCCCCATTCACCTCCATTCTAAGAATCCCAGAACTACCAAATTTTCTACCCAGTGATTAACTACTGTCTGTCTGTCACACCTTTGGGACTTGTAATTCTTCTCTCAATGTTGGAAGCTTTTTCATGGACTAAAATCAAAGCCTGTGTCTTTCTGGGCTCTGTGCCAGGGTCTCAAACCGCCCTGCACAGACCCCAGACCCCCCCTGTCCAGGATTCAAACCCTCTTTCTTGGGTCCCAGGCCTCTCTGCCGAGGTCTGTGACCATCCAGGGCCACCAAAGGAACGCCCTGGACTCTGACAAGAGGGCAGAGCTTTCTCACTCCAGTTTGGTGGCACAGACTCTGCTGCCCAGCTGCTCTGCAGGGCTGAGCTGTGGTTGGGCACTGCCACAACAGAGGAGGCTCATTTCAGCTGCCCTGGATGCTCTAAGTGAAAGGGGGCTTGGAGCAGCCTGGTCTAGTGAATGGCATCCCTGCCCTTGAAAACGGGATGGTTTTTAAGGTGGCATCCCACACAAACCATGCTGTGATTCTGTGAGATGCTGTGGTGGGAGGGATGGTACCCAAACAATGCTGGCCTTTCCTTGAGCTGCTGCCCCAGACATTGACAAGTTCACAGCCAAAGGGGGCCTCTCTTTCTCCCTGTTACTCTGGGCCACCCTGAATGCCAGCGTGGTGATGGTGGGCTCTCTGATCGTTGCCTTCATAGAGGTAAGAGTTTGGAACTGTTCTGTGTTCTTTGCATGGGCAAAGCAGGGTCACATTTCCAGAAAACACGAAAAATTTTGTAAACAGTGAATGTATTTCTGCCAATTTGGCTCCTGGTAGCACCAGCTCCTTGGCCTTGGCTCCAGCTGTGCCGTGGGGTTTCTGTGAGGCTGTCAGACTGGTGGATGTGCTGATAGCCTGGGGCAGAGGCTGTGCTCCAGCCTTGGGTGGGGGTGCAAGCCTTGGCCCTAGCTCAGCCTCTCTGTTTTGGGTACCTGAGTACCAGCAGAGACCAGTCTGGCTGGGTGCCTCAGGCACAGCCTCTGGAGGACAAGCCAGAGACTGGGACTCCCTATGGATCACTCTAATCCACAGTGTCTTCCTTGTGGCTTTGCTCTTGCTCTCCCTGGCCACCAAGTGTGACCTTTCTGTAGCTGTGACAGGGTGGGGGAACACCTGGGTGTCCCCAAGAACCCAGCCAGCTCCTTTTCCCTGGCACATTTGCCCTTAGGAAGTGGGTGCCTCCCTCAAGCCCATCTCCAGAACCTGTTGATAAGCTCTGGCCTCATCTCAGAGCTCCTTGAGAATGTGCTGTGTGTGCCATGGGCTGAGAGACAGGGGTAAGGTGGTGGGTGTGTCCTCATCCTGTGTGTGACAGCTCTCCCTGCTCCCTGCAGCCCGTGGCAGCTGGCAGTGGCATTCCCCAGATCAAATGTTACCTCAACGGCGTGAAGATTCCACATGTTGTCCGGCTCAAGGTAGGAAGCAGGAGGTGGTGGGATGGCCTGGGCACATTGTATCCTCCTGGAGTGGTCCCTGCCCACATTGTGGCACAGCAGGAGCTGGCATGAGCTCCCAGCCCCATAGCTGTTTCCCCCATAGTGCCCAGACATTAAATCTCCTGCTCTGGGAAGAGCAGCTTTGGGTAGATTTTTGCTCTGGCCAAGAAGAAAATTGACCTACCCTGTTGCCACAGTGGGGGGGGCTGAGAATCACAAATTCCCCAGGATTGTTGGCTCCTCCCATGCCTCAGGGCTGTGTCTGTGTCCCCTGTGGCTGCCATGGTGGTGTTCCTCATGCCACCCCTGTGACATGCTGTGCCCCTCTCTGTTTTGCAGACCCTGGTGATCAAAGTCTGCGGGGTCATCCTCTCGGTGGTCGGTGGCCTGGCTGTTGGGAAGGTGATGTGCACAAAGCTGACACACTGCTGATGTGTTGGTCCCCACTGCTGGCACTTGTGTCACAGCCTGTCCTGTGCTGGGGGCCCTGTGGTGACTTCCCAGTGTTATTCCCTGGTGTCTGCTGGCCAAGGTGACTGCAGCACTGCCAAGTTTGGGGAGCCCCTGGGGCACGTGGTGCCACTGTGCCAGCCTGAGTGTGGCCTGGCTGAGGGCAGGAGAGCAGCAGCCTCTGTCCATCAGTGGTTGTCCCTGCAGACAGTAGATGGGGGTGACTTGGGTGTCCCATTGGGACCTTTCTGGCTTGCTGGGATTGAAGGCAGGCAAGGGAAACACTTGTTTCCTCAGCTGGTGGGAACAGGAGGTGGACAAGGCACATGCTAGAATAAGGATTTCATAAAACCATGGAATGGTTTGAGTTGGAAGAGATCCTAAAGATCATCTCATTCCAAACCCCTGCCATGGGCAGAAACACCTTTCACTAGACCAGGTTGCTCAGAGTTCTGTCCAACCTGGTCTTGAACACTTCCAGGATGGGAAGGGTGAAAACGTTAATGTCTGTATTTCCCTAAGGGAAATACTCCTGTCCAGCTTCAGGACTGCAAGCTGGTGAGCAGCATTCAGCCATCCCTGTTCTTCCTTCCCCAATGTGACTCTGCTCTCTGGTCCCCAGGAAGGACCCATGATTCACTCTGGATCTGTGATTGCTGCCGGGATCTCCCAGGGAAGATCCACGTCGTTAAAGCGAGACTTCAAGGTTGGTGTTGAGGTCCGAGGGGTTGTGCTGTGCTGTGCCAGACCAGGCTGTTCCCACTGGCTTGGCATCATCCATGTTATACCCAGTGTCTTGCCTAAACTCAAGCCCATGGCCAGCCCTAAAGCTCCTTCACTGCTGTTTCAGATCTTCGAGTACTTCCGCAGAGACACGGAGAAGAGGGACTTTGTGTCGGCTGGAGCTGCCGCCGGCGTCTCGGCTGCCTTCGGGGCCCCCGTGGGTGTGTGTCTTGGCTCTCTGGCACTGAGCAGTGCCTGGACATGGATTTCCTCAGGAAAATTGCTCCCACTTGCTTGGAGGCAGCTGTTGGGATCTGCACAGGGCACTGTGCAGGGGTTCTCCAAGTTTTCCTGCCATGCCATGCAGGTGTTGGCGCTGCCCAAGGGCAAGGGGCTCATCTCAGATCCCAGATGTTGCCCCCCTGGGATGGAGAATGGCAGTGGGGGGGCTTTGCTGTGATCAGTTTATCACTGATAGCTTGGTGGGCTTGCCTGTGAGAAGGTCTGGGCAGTGTGGACACATGGCCTGGGATGAATTGTGGGTGCTCAGCTGGTTCTGTAGCCAAAGGGCTGTGGCATGTGCCCCATGTGAAGATGTTGTGTCTTATGTTTGCAGGGGGTGTCCTGTTCAGCTTGGAGGAAGGGGCTTCCTTCTGGAACCAGTTCCTGACGTGGAGAATCGTAAGTGCTGGAAAGCAGTGGAGAGCTGCTGGTTCTGGTGTGAGGCACTGCCTTTTCTGGGTGCCCTGCAGCCCCAGCCCTCCTGACAGCCCTGCTCCAGCAGGGACCCAGGGGTAACCCATCCCAGGGAGCAGCATCCCAGCTCTCCCCACGTGCCTTGCTCCTCAGGAACTGAATTTGGGCCTGGCTGAGCTGCATCTTGCTGCCAGCTCATTTCCAAAGGAGCTGCCTTGGGCTGTGCCCCAGTGCAACAGAGAGGCCAAAGGAGAAGTGGAACCCTGGTCAGCATAAGCTGCCCAAAGTGCTGCCACAGGGAATGTCACCTGCTGTCCCCACCACCATGGGCACAAGCCATGCCCAAGGGGCTTGGGGGTAGTGCATGGGGCATGTGGGGAGGAAATGGGGCTGGAGGTATCTGACAGTGACTCTGGGCTGAATCTCCTTCCAGTTCTTTGCCTCCATGATCTCCACCTTCACGCTGAACTCTGTCCTGAGCGTTTACCACGGCAATGCCTGGGATCTCTCCAGCCCTGGGCTTATCAACTTTGGCAGATTTGATAGCGAGGTAGGCACAGGTGTTCCCCATGTGGGGCTCTGGTGAGGGGTTAAAAAATGCCCTTAGCAGCTTTGGAGACATCAATTTGTCTATAACTTCACCCAGGGGCTGAGGCAGGCTCTGCCTTAGCAGCCTGTGGGGTCTGGCCAGATCTCAGCTCCACCAGCCCCAGCAGAGGGAATTTCTGAGGGCTGTGGGCTGTTCAGGGGAGACTTTGGGGCAGCTCTGGAAGCCTTGTGCCTGCATAGATTTGTGCTGTCCCAGCAGTCAGTGACTGCCTGTGGGACTGCAGATGGGCCAGGAGATCTGAAACCCACTTCTTCCTTGCTTGCAGAAAATGGGATACACAATCCAGGAAATTCCTATCTTCATCTTTATGGGAGTGGTTGGTAAGAGAATGCTGCTTTTTCAATTTGATTAGTCTGAATAATTTCCTCTGTTCTCTGTCTGGGTCTAAAAACCTTTGGCATCCAGTTTCCTGGGGAAAATGGGGAATCCATTAAATTCTGGAGCAGAGGCTGCTTGTGGGGCTTATGCAGGGATGAGAGCTGGATCCTGGCCCAGCCCTAGTAGCAAGTCAAGCCCCTTTAACCCGTGTTGAGCAGGGTCAGTGTGTTGCAGTCCTGGGCAGCCCCTTGCTGCCATGTGAGCTGCCCTTATCCCCATGGATTTGGCCTGTCTTTTGCCTGCCTGGTGCCAGCACTGTGACATTGGCCCCTGGCCACCTGCTGCTGGTGCCAGGCTCCTCTTGGTGACAGGTCCTGGCTGGCTGCAGGCACAGCATCCACATGTCCCAGGGCTGCTGGTCACTCTGGGTGGGCTGTGGATGATCTTCACAGGTTCCTTGTGTTGTGGACCCTGCATGCTGAGCTTTTCCTCTGTCACATTCCAGGTGGGATCCTTGGAGCCCTGTTCAATGCCCTCAACTACTGGCTGACAATGTTCCGGATCAGGTAAGAGCTCACAGGTAACGAAGGGGATTGATGTGGGTTGGCTGGTGCCTTCTGTATTCCCTCAAAGTGGCATTCCCAGATGAAGCAAGGCTGTAATCTCTCACTTAATGTGAGCAGCAGCAGTTCCTGAAAGATGCCACTTTCCTCTCGCTGCCTGTGGCTGAGGCTGTGACCCACAGCATTCCAGCACTGCTCTGACCCTACCAAGTATTTCTGGAGGGCCCAGAGAGGTGTAGACCTGACTGTTATGTGCTCTGAGAGGACTAAGAGATGGGAGAGAGCTGCTAAAGCCAGTGGAGATCAGTCTGGCCCAGCCAGCACCTGTCACCAGCTTTTAAACACCAGGGTCTGGGCAGGGAGCAGAGACAGCCAGACTGTTTTGTGCCTGATGTGACATGGCCAGCCAGGCTGGGGCTGATCCTGCCCACACCCCTGGGTGCCACCCTCATTCCTCTGTTCTCCTCACAGGTACATCCACCGGCCCTGCCTCCAGGTGGTTGAGGCCATGCTGGTGGCAGCAGTGACAGCAACTGTGGGATTTGTCATGATTTACTGCTCAAGGGATTGCCAGCCCATCCAGGGGAGCTCTGTGGCATATCCCCTGCAGGTAGGACATGCTGCAGAGCAGCATTCAGGGTGGGGGCACCCTGAACCTGGGGGGCTCAGCAGGGAGACAAGACCCTGCAGGCTTTGGGACACTGGACCTTGCAGTTGATGCCCTCCAGTGCAGGCAGAGCTGGAAATCCAAGGAAGCTTAGGTGTCCTCCCTGCCCAGAGCTGCCTCTTCACTGGCACGTGTCTTCCAGCCTTCCCTGCCACTTCTGTCTCTTTTTTATCTTGCCTTTTCAGCTTTTCTGTGCTGATGGAGAGTACAACTCCATGGCCACTGCCTTCTTCAATACACCCGAGAAGAGCGTCGTCAACCTCTTCCATGACCCTCCAGGTCAGTGCACCCAGCACTGAGGCCTTGAACGTGAGCAGAGAGGGTCCAGGTCCTCCTTGACCACTCCTGGGACAAGGCAGAGCATGATCAGCCCATGAAGGCTTCACAAAACACTGTGCCACAGTGGAAGGAACAGGGATGGATGCTGTACCTGGTGGCACCTCTGAGCTCGGCCAAAGGGCTGTGGTGTTGGGAGGCTCTGGGGACAAGGACCTGGTTTTATTCATTCACATTTGCAGGCTGTGTTGCTTCTGAGCTGTGTGAGTGTGTGTCTGACCCTTGCTGTCTGTCTGAAGTCTGTTCTGGAAATGTTGCTGGGATGTTTTCTTAATTAGCAGGGCCACTTGCCCCATAATGACTTTACCTTCTGGGCAGGTTGTGGAGGTGGATCTTGGGGTTTGGATTTGCTTGAGAAATGCAGTTTGGTTCCCAGGTTCTAGCTCTATTTTTCTTGGACCTGGTGTAACCCCAGCAGCTCCTCTGCCTGTTGTGGAATCTGGATTCTGTGCCCAGCTGCACGTGGGTGGGGAACAGAGAGATCCCCAGCCCAGAGGGTGCAGCTTGGCCACCTGCAGCCAAGAGATGACCATCCTGTGTCTTGGAGCTGCTCCCTGCAGTGCTGGGTCCTCCCTGGCTCAAGGCTTCTGTCTGAAGGAGGGGTTGCAAAGTACTTATTTAAACTGGACTGGGCTGCTCAGCAATCCCAAAATAGCACTTAGCTAGGTTGTGAGGTCAGCAGGGTCTCACTGGGGTGGCACAGTCTGTGCTGTGGGACAGCATGGCACTGCCTGGAGCAGCTGTGGGAGCTGCAAGATGGGAGGGAGTTTGCAGGACCTGCCCTGTTCAGTTGATCCCAAAGCTGGTAGTGGGACCTCTGTCCTCCCAACCTTATCCTTCAGCCCTGGCAGTCCCTCCCTTGGGGCTTTGAAGTTCATCCTGGGAGTCTGGGAACCTCTGGGCTGGGAGGGGACCAGTCACGAGATGGAGGAATGGGATGTGAGGGCTTGGCATGGCACTGGCTGGGTGGGGGGTGCTGGAGGGGGCAGAAATAACCTGAAGAGCCAGTTTGAAAGGCCTGTGCTGCCAGGGCAGGAGGTGCAGCCCAAGAAGAGGGGCTCTCACTGCTGGGAGAGCTTTCATGGGGCTGCTGCTGCCTGATCTGTGGGACAGCCCCTCACAGAGTCCCCTGGGTGGTGGGACCAGCACTGACTCTGTTCTGTCCCCACCCCAGGTTCCTACAACCCCATGACCCTGGGCATGTTCACACTGATGTATTTCTTCCTGGCCTGCTGGACCTATGGCCTGACAGTGTCTGCAGGGGTCTTCATCCCCTCCCTGCTCATCGGGGCAGCGTGGGGGAGGCTCTTTGGCATCTCCCTGTCCTACCTGACCAAGGGCTCGGTGAGTCCTGCCTGAGCAGCCCTGGCACCCAGCCCTCCTCCCTCGCTGCTGGGCTGCTGGCATGTTCAGGCAGCGTGCCTGGAGCTGGCTGAGAGCTCTGAACTGGGCTGGCTCCTCTCTTGATGTCTTCATGAGCTGGGTCTGGGCCTCCCCACGTCCCAGTGGAGCCCTGCCAGCAGCTGGGTTGTTCAGGCAGCCTCAGGCACTTCTCCCCACTTTGGAGGGGGATTTGGGGGCCAGGACTCTACTGACTCTCTCTGAATGCCCTGGAGCCAGCAGGTGACTTGGCTTCTTCTCTCTCCTGTGCTCAGATCTGGGCTGATCCTGGGAAGTATGCCCTGATGGGAGCTGCTGCACAGCTGGGTGAGTTCCCCATGGCACAGTGGTGGTTGGGGTGAAGATGTCATGGGAAAAAGCATTCCCTGCTATCCTGACAGCTTCCTTCCCAGCTGAAGCCCAGCCTGGCTCTCAGCTTCCTAATCACCCTGCCAAGCACAGTGAGGGCTGGGCTCACCCAGGGCACCCCTGGGTGGGCAGACCTGGATCACTGAGAGATTCAGGGCCCTCAGGTGTTGTGTGATGCCCTCACTCTGTGTTGCCTTGCCCTTCTAAACGCCCCAAACCCCTCTGGCAGGTGGGATAGTGCGGATGACACTGAGTCTCACAGTCATCATGATGGAGGCAACAGGCAACGTCACCTACGGCTTCCCCATCATGCTGGTGCTGATGACAGCAAAGATTGTGGGAGACTACTTTGTGGAGGTGAGGGCTGGTGGTGCTGGGGGGCCATGGGGGGCCAGGACAGGCATGTGGTCACTCTGAGGGATGAGCTGCTGCCTGGCTGTGCCCTTTGGCACCTCACCAGGCTTTTCCTGATGGCTTGGCTCTTGTTGCAGGGACTGTATGACATGCACATCCAGCTGCAAAGTGTGCCCTTCCTGCACTGGGAGGCCCCAGTAACATCCCACTCCCTCACAGCCAGGTAGGTGGGCTGGGCATTGCTGTGGCAGCAGCCTTTGGACCACACTGGCAGTGGAGGTGGTGACCTTTTGGAACAGCACAGGAGCCTGCTGTTCCCTGGTACCACAGCTCAGCTTCTTCCCCAGCAGGGATGTGATCTGCAGTGTGTTCCTTCCTCTCTCCCTGGCAGCTTTTGGGGACTGAGGAGGCATCAGCACTGAGGAGTTGTGTGTGTTGAGGGGAATATTTAGGGTGTGAGGGTGCCCAGAGAAGCTGTGGCTGCCCCATCCCTGGAACTGTACAAGGCCATGTTGGATAGGGCTTGGAGCAACCTGGTCTAGTGGAAGGTGTCCCTGCCCATGGAAGGGGTTTGGAATGAGATGAGCTCATAGGTCCCTTCCCAACAAGCCAGTGTGTGATTGCACAATTCAGTGTGTGCTGCCATGGGGCTGTTTCACCCAGAGCTTTCCCTGCAGGGAGGTGATGAGCACTCCTGTCACCTGCCTGCGGAGGATCGAGCGCGTGGGCACGGTGGTGGACATCCTCAGTGACACCTCCTCCAACCACAACGGCTTCCCCGTGGTGGAGAGCAACCCTGACACCACACAGGTGGGCTGGGTGCCCCTAGGGAGGGGATGCAGCCCCACTCAAGGGCTGCCTGCATCATGGGACCCTCACACACGGTGCCCTGTTGCAGGTGGCCGGGCTGCGGGGTCTGATCCTGCGTTCCCAGCTCATCGTCCTGCTGAAGCACAAGGTGGGTGATGCTGTCTGGAGACTGGGTTGTGTTTGCTCTCTCAGTCCTGTCTCAGGCCCTTGTTGCCTGCCTTGCTTGGGAGGAGCTGGCAGAGGGTCCTTGTCATCTCCCTCAGCTCACCCATGGGTATGATCGGTGCTGCCATTCGGTGATGGGGTTACCCCAACACCATCCTGCACCCCACTGGGCTCACAAACCCTGAGTGAGTGGCAAACAGGCTGTGCTTCTGCAGATGGTCCATCTGTCCCACACTTCTGTCCTTTTCCCTCCCTGGCCCTGTGCATTGTCTTGGTGCCTTGTGAGCTCTGTGAGATAGCCCCCAACCATCTCTTTCCTCCCAAGGTTTTTGTGGAGAGGGCCAACCTGAGCGTGGTGCAGCGGCGGCTGAAGCTGAAGGATTTTCGGGATGCCTACCCCCGCTTCCCCCCCATCCAGTCCATCCACGTCTCCCAGGACGAGCGCGAGTGCATGATTGACCTCAGCGAGTTCATGAACCCCTCGCCTTACACCGTGCCCCAGGTAACGGCCAGGGCCCCCCTCTGCACGGCTCCCCAGGGCTCAGGGTGGGCAGTGGGGGCTGGCTGGGGGTGCTGCAGCCACCCCCCAGCCCTGCTGTGCCTTGCAGGAGGCGTCTCTGCCGCGGGTGTTCAAGCTCTTCCGAGCCCTGGGCCTGCGGCACTTGGTGGTGGTGGACAATCGCAACGAGGTGAGTCCCTGCTGGCTGTGTGCAAGCAGCCTGGGCCCTTCCAGGGGACAGGGACACGCTGTCCCCAGGCTCTGTGTGCCCACATTGAGCTGTACCCTGTCCCTTTCCTGGCAGGTGGTGGGAATGGTGACCCGCAAGGACCTCGCCAGGTACCGGCTGGGGAAGGAGGGCCTGGAGGAGCTCTCGCTGGCACAGACATGAGGCAGTGTGGCCCAGCAGAGACGTGCCCCGGCCCCTCAGAGCTGGGGACCCCCTTTTGCAGGAGGTGGGGAGAGGACTGGGCCAGTCCATGCAGGCAACACAGTGCCTGGAGCACTGGCATGGCCGTGCTGCCCCGGCCCTCCTGCCTGTTGCTGCCTTCCCACGTCTACTGCCTCCTCTTGTCACCCCTTCCTCTGCTTCCCTGAGGGATCAAAACTCACCCTTGGCTCTGTTAGCTCCTGGAATAGGCTCTCCTTGAAGGTTGGGTGAAGGCTGGAGTGTTCCATGGGGAGCAGGACTGCCCTACTGAGCTGGGCAAACTCCTCTGACACAGCACATGGCCTCTGTTGCCTCATCCACCCTGTCTGGGCTGTCTGGGACTTAGCCCTGCTCTAGTTTTGGCTGCAGGGCCCATGAGAGGAGCAGAGGGGACATGATGGGGCTCCCTCCTGCCCCAGGCCCCAATTCCTTGCTGCCCTGTGGTCCTGCTTGTTGGGTTGGGCTGAGCTCTGGGGTTGCTTCCCTGCTCCTTAGGACTGAGGAGGTGGATGTGCCCTGCTTGGCTGTGCAATAAAAGGGCTCCCCTGGTTCTGCAGCTGCTGCCTCTGGCTCTTTCTTGCCTCCCTCAGCCACTCTGACCCCAACCCATGTGTGGGGAGACACCCCTGGGATTTGGGGCAGGGATGGGGAGGGGAGAGAGCTGCCTTCACTGGGGCAATGTTAGTCCTGCAGCCTGTGCCCCTCTGCCACTCCTTCAGTCCTCCCACTGCTGCTGCTCCCACACTGGGATCTAGAGTCACTCCTGGGGCATGTTTTGGCCCTTTCCAGCAGCCTGGGCCCTTCCAGGCACCCCAAAACCCACCACAGTCCTGGATGTGGCCAGGGAGTGGGAGCAAAGCTCACTTCTCCCATCTGCCCCCATCCTTGCTCCTCTCCTTGGCCTTGCCCTGCCCCCTGCCCTGGGCCTGCCCCTCCCTCACTTGGCCACAGGCAGCCTGGTGCCTGGAGAGGCTTTTGACTGCGGGATCTGTGCTGAAATAAAGTCTGTTTGTACTTTTATTGTGGTGCTGCCTGTCTGTTGCTTCCCTTCTTCCCTTGGAGCCACTGTCCAGGCTCAGGTGTCCCCTTGGGGCTGAACCAAGTCCTGTCCCCAGTTCTGCTGCTGGCAGGGCACAGGATAGGGGGGACTGCATCCTGGGCGCTGCCCTCCAGCAGGGCTCAAGGCAGGGGGTGGCTGCCCCTTCCCGGGTTCTTTTCCCTTTCACCACCAACACAAAGCCACCACAAAGCAGAGGATGCCTCAGCTGGGCCCTGGTAACAGCCAGGTCTGGCCGTGGGGAAGAATCAGAGGATGTGTAGGTTGGAAGAGACCTTCAAGATTGAGTCCAACCCAGCCCTGACACCTCAACTAGATCATGGCATCAAGTGCCACATCCAGTCTCTTTTTAAACACATCCAGGGGTGGTGACTCCACCACCTCCCCTGGGCAGACTATTCCAGTATTTAATCACTCTTTCAGTGAAAAACTTCTTAATATCCAACCTGTATTTCCCTTGACGCAGCTTAAGGCTGTGTCCTCTCATTCTGTCAGTTGCTGCCTGGAGAAAGAGACCAAGCCCCAGCTGTCTACAACCACCCTTCAGGAAGAGCCAGCCCTGCTCTCCTGTGTGGGTGCAGCTCCCTGGCCCAGCCCTGGGGCAGGGGAAGCTGTAGGGTCCCCGGGGCAGTGCTGTCCCCCCTGTGAGCTGACAGGCGGGTGCTTTATGAGGCCCCGCGCCGCCCTTTGCCCCGGCGCGGCCGAGATAAGGGGATGGGATCCACGGACTTGGGGCGCAGAGTAAACACGGGCTGCTGGCTCCTGCCGGCACCGCGCTTCCCCTTCCTCTTCCCGCTGCTGCCGGGGCAGCCAGCAGCCCCCGAGGGTGATGCCAAGCCGTGGCCCTTTGTCTCTGCCGGCAGGGACACCACGGTGGCGGGTGGCAAAGGACACGGCACACGCTGGTGCCTGGCGGGGAGTCATTTATTCACTCATCCCATCACCAGCTTCGACCCGGTAGCTCCCGGTGCCCCCGTGCTGGCACTGGGGCCACCAGGTTTATCATTAACTG
Source organism: Trochalopteron elliotii (assembly GCA_024734555.1). Taxonomy (NCBI): domain Eukaryota; kingdom Metazoa; phylum Chordata; class Aves; order Passeriformes; family Leiothrichidae; genus Trochalopteron; species Trochalopteron elliotii. The sequence goes on from JANPWX010000051.1 coordinate 131,525, forward strand.
GGTGGCACGTGGCAGGACCGGGGCCCCGGGGGCCACGGTGGGGTCACAGCCCAGCAAAGGGCTCTGCCTCTAGCCCCGGGCGACCCAGCAGCTCCCGCCCAGTGCCCGGCAGCTCCGGCCCTGGCTCCACTGTCCAGTTGGCCAGGAGGTCGCTGAAGTCAGGGGTGCCGGTGTGGAGGAGGCTGGCGGGGCCCGGGCCCGGCTCTTTCCAGAAGGAGGGCGGCAGCTTCCTGCGGTGCATGGGGGTGATGTGGCCGTATTTCCTCTCCAGCCGCTGTGTCCTGCCGCCGGCCCCCCGGGCGGGCAGGCACCGGTGCACGCCGTACTCAAAGAGCTCGGCCAGCGGCCCCAGCCTGTGCGCGGCCCCGGGGCTGGCCCGCGGGGCCGTGACCTCGGGCACAGCCTCAGCGCTCTGGGGTGAGCCGCAGTCCTCGGGCCCGGGCCGGCTGCTGGCCGCCTCCTCCCGGCCCCGCCGCCCGAAGTAGCGCTGGATGTCGCAGCTGATGAGCTCCGAAAACTTGAGCAGACGCAGGGTGGTCTCGGCAGTGCTGGAGACACTGGCCGGCTCCGGCCTCACGCTCTCCTCCACGGCTTCCACGTCCTCCTCTTCTTCCTCCTCTTCTTCTTCCTCTTCCTCCTCCTCGAGGTCGGGGAAGTCGGGCTCAGGGTGCGTGGGCAGCAGGAGGCCGTGTGGGAAGGGCGAGGGCAGCCGAAGCTCGGCCAGGGGCTGGATGACACCCGCAGCCATGTCAGTGCTCAGAGGCACCCCCAGGACTCACCCTGCGGGCAGGGACAGCGGGGTCAGGGTGACACAGCCTGGCACCAGCCCTGACCCACTGCCCAGCAGCCCTGAGAGGGCAGGGGACCATGGCGTGCCACACCGTGGCCAAGATGGGGCCACAGGGCAGCAGGGATGTCCCCCACAAGTAATGGCATGTGGGATGTGGGGCATTGGGGATGTCCCCACCAAGCTGTGGGAAAGAGGGCAGAGGGGGTATTCCCCTTGGAAAGGCAGGCAGCAGGGGGGTCCCCACCAAAACATGGGATATGGGGCAGTGGGAGCATAACTCTGAGTCGTGGGACATGGAGCAGCAGAGATGCCATTCCCCAACAAGCAACAGAACATGGGACAGTGGGGATATTCTAACTGAACCCTGGGACATGAAGCAACAGGGATGTCCCCGTCAAGCCACGGGGATGGGACAGTGGGAATGTCCCTAAGTCATGGCACATGGGGCAGCAGGGATGTTTGCACTGATCCATGGGGCATGGATGTCCACACCAAGTCCTGGGATGCAGGGCAGTGGGGATGTGTTCCAGAGCTGTGGGGCAGAGGGATGTTCCCCTTCAGCCTGGGGCTGTGCATGGAGGTGAAGGGGGCTCAGCACCCACCCTGGGCTCAGTGCCAGAGAGCCTCATGCCCTGCCCACACAACGGCCTCTTGCGTTTCCCTGCGACAGAGTGAACCCACCACCCCCCTGCCCTGCCCTGGTGGGCTCTGGCCACAGCTGGGTTTCACTGAGCTGCATGTGGCCTCTTTGGAGCCCGTGCTGTCCGTGCTGAAGGGTCCCCAGCCCTGCCTTGCTTCAGGACACCCCTGGCCATGCTCAGAGGGTCTCAGGGCAGGAACAAATCCTGGGGAACCAGACCTGCTCCTGCCACACCAAGCATGGTGCTGAGATCTGCACCCAGCCTAAGATTGTCCTTGCCATCTCAGTGTGTCCCTCTTTGTGCCGTCCCCCCCGTGCTGCTCCGGGGCGGGTTGTGGGGGGCTCAGCCTCACGAGGCAGCGCACACCTCCGGGCTGCGGGGAGAGGGGAGCGGGGCCATCGCAGCCTGTCCCTCCTCCACCCTCAGCCGAAGAAAGCCCCCGGGGCAGGAGGGCATCGCCCGGGCCGCGGTTCTGCACTCACCTTGGCGCTGCCGCCCGGCCATGCATAGGCTCCCGCGCCGCTCCCCCTGCCCGTCCCTCCACCTGGGCCTGAAGTATTTATAGCGGAGCAGCGAGCTGACGGCTGGCAAATATTTGGTAGCCGTATTGTAATAGTAGACTCGGTAAACAGAGCTGGGGTTTGCTTTAGCACCCAGCAACGGGAGAGCAGCGCGGGGAGGGACGCGGGGACGGAAGGCAGGGCTCACCTTAATGGTTCACTAGCCAGGGGATTTTCAAGTGTTGTCCCTGTAAATTCACCTATTAAATCGGCAGCCCCAGCTGCCAAACTGCCCGCACACTTGTGCCGAGGGCTCTTATCTCCCTGCTGATTGGAGGCGAAATCAAGCTTTGTCAAATAAGCGTAAAATTAAATTTCATGCTATTTTGACTCCTGGAGTAGGGATCTTCTGAAGAACATACTGCATATCGAGCCATGCCTCTGCAAACAGGGGCTGCCGCTGCAGTGGGCAGAGCCTTTCCGTGGGGTACCCCCAGGTGCTGCACCACCCTCATGCAGGTTCAGACCACTCATCTCCAGCCTTGTGCCCCTGTGAGGTGGATGTTGGGCCCTCTAGCCAGCCTGGGAGGGGTTTTGGAAACTGTGGATGCAAAGGTGGACAGGCCATGGGGAGAGTGTGGGGCCAGCCCCATGGTAGGGACAGATCTGGATGACAGCATTTTCACCCCTCACTATGGCCCGTGGCTGTGCTGGCCCACGTGAGGCCAGGGCCAATGGCAATCAGGTCCCAGAGAGGCTGTGCCAGAGGTGCCATTTCTGTCTTGGCAGCAGGACGTGCCAGCAGGCTCATCGGGGGCAGCACAGAACAGGGCCAGGGGACACAGATGGCTGGGGATGCCGGGTGACCAGGGACACAGGATGGCCAGAGGACACAGGACAGCCTGCCCCTGATTGCTGAAGGGCACGGGATGGTCTGACACAGCACCCAGACCCTGTCACCAGTGTTGGGGACACTCAGAGAGTGGGACACTGGCCACTGGGCTTGGGGACAGCCACAGCCCTGCTCCAGAGCTGCCCTGCTTTCTTGTTTTTGGGGTGACTGCAGCTCTCTCTCAGAGCCCTGCCTTCCCCCTGACCTGAGCACTATGTTCTGAGGTGCCCGCAGTGCTGAGATGGAGTCCCCAACTCCTGGCAGGGTGCAGCACTGGCGAGGAGAGTGTCCCAGCTTGGGCAGGGCTGTCAGGGACCCGCTCCCCGGGCCGGCAGCCCTGGGGCTCCGTGCAGGGGCAGGGTTGTGCACCGGCACCGGCTCCGCGGAGCTCCCTCTCCTCTCTCCAAACACTCACAGTGGCAACGCCGGGCGGGAGCAGCAGCCGCCCGGGCCCTGCTGGGCAAACACGGAGGGTGGGAGCTGATTAGCCACGGGCACCCTCCGCTCTGCTCCCTGACGTCACCCATTGTCACCCACCCGCCCGGCACGGCTCGGCAGTGGCACAGCTCGGCATTGCTACCGCCTCCAACCCGGGGAACCAGCCCTGGGAGCAGGACAGCCACCCTGATCCCCACCAGGATCCCCAGGGAAAGGTGGCTTCCTCTGGTATCCCTGGCCACCTCTGCCCCAGACCCTCTTCCTGCAGTGCAGGGGATGGGGAGAGCTCCCACAGCCTCGGGGTCAGTCAGGCTGGAGGAAAGGGCTGCACTATCCCTTTGCCCAGATGAGAAGGGTCTGGGCATGCTGGTGAGGAGGTCCAGGTATGGGACAAGGTGTGAGGAGCACATGACTTGGCTGCTGGCTCACAAAGTTGGGGTTGATGAGGTGCCTGTTCTCAGTGGGAAGGAATAACACACTTAAGGAACACCCAGGGCTCAGCAGGGCTGTTCCAAGGGTGAGGAACAGGGATGGGCAATGCCACTGCTCCTGCAGCAGGCCTGGGCCTGTGGCTTTGCACCCAGTCGAGTGCCCAGGGTGGCCATCCCTCCCTCTTTGCATGAGGAGCTTCTGTCCCACAGGGAAGGGATCTCCTGTCTGCAGAGACCCCCACAGACTCGCAGACCCCACTCTGAGGTGAGGCTGATTCTGCTCACCCGGGATGGTGCACCACAGCCCTGCCCAGGGCTGGCTCACACTGCATTTCCCTGCCAATGGAGCTTTCAATGTGGGGGAAAGCCAGACATGGCTGTGGCAAACGGAGCATCCTGCACCCGGGCTCTGGCTCTAACCCTCATTGCTTTTGTAGCCCTGTGGCAGTAAAAAGAGGGTGGGATTTCTCCGGCACAGGGAGCATCCATAGGGCAGCCGGGCCGGGAGCTCAAGGTGAGGAAACAAGAGGTAAAACTCATGGGAGTGGTTCGAGCTGGAGCTCAGAAAGCCAGGCAGGGAACGGAGCACACGGCAAAGCTCCACAACAGCCCAAACTCCCTGCAAAACTACAGCCTCATCCTCCTCCCAGCAGATGGGAGAGCAGCCACGGACCGGCCAGTCCTGTACTGCCCTGGCCTCGGTCCTCTCCTGGCTGTATCCGTGTGCAAGCGGGTTCGTCCCCTTGTCCACGCATCCACCCCGCCTCCTGGTGCTTCCGCCTGCCCGGGCCATGTGTCCTATCACCCCCAGCCCCGGCAGGGGCTTCCCTTGCCCCACATTCCCCCTCCCCACATTCCCCATATTTTTATTTCATACAAACTGAACAATTGTGGCCCCTCTATTTTATTTATAAAGATTCAGTGTATCTTTGCCTGCCTACATCAATCTGCAAGGGGATTGTAGAAAAGCCTCATGTTCATCGAGCCGTGAGTCACAACCACCCCGTGCTGCCACAGTGCGGTGGGGACGGCAGCCAGCACGG
>JANPWX010000051.1:141838-160923 GCA_024734555.1 Trochalopteron elliotii
TGACCAACGGACAGCACCCGGCCCCGCCGCTCCGGGCCCCGGCTGCCGCGGACAGGCTTAGGGCCGGCTCCGTGCCCGCACGTCCAGAGGCGCGTAGGTAGGTGTGCCTGCAGCGCCGGCCGCGCCGGGTGCTGTCCGAGACGAGAAATGTGACAGCCCGTGCAAAATACGGTCCCGCTGCGGTTTGTGTCTCCCTTCTGCGACTCGCTGGGTACTTAAATTCCCTTTGGCACGTTAACAGGGCTGTCCAGGCACTTTGTTTCGTAAGTGAATAAGTGCTTTTCTTTCTCTGTGTATTGAGTTGCTATTGAATTGCTTCCCATACTTTTATTTCATACAAACTGAACAATTGTGGCCCCTCTATTTTATTTATAAAGGTTCAGTGTATCTTTGCCTGCCTACATCAATCTGCAAGGGAGTTGCAGAAAAGCCTCATGTTCATCGAGCCGTGAGTCACAACCAATTTTTAAAGCTGTTATAACAAAAAAAAAAAAGTGTTTGCTTTTTTTCACAAGTAACTTTAAAAGTGTAGCTTAGAAAGAAAAAAAAAATTAAAAAAAATTTCAGTAGACACAACATTATTCCTGGATGCTTGTGAATCCTAAACTATATTCATACTTTAGTATTACACATACCTGTGTCATATGCACAGATGAGCTTTAAAATTGTCACATACCATTGCCACTTTGCCTTTACTTTTATGTATCATTCCCCTGACTTCCTTACTGCAGGTGTGGGCAAGAAAGCTTTTCCTTTAAAACTTTTCAACAATGGGCATAAAATTCTGCAGCTGAGGTCTTGAAGAATGCAGATGGGTATAGTATGTGTTGGAGCTCGCAGTGTGTATTGACTAACTTTGTTTCTTTTTTTTATTATTTTATTTTTTTTGCTTTTCTGATATTGTCTCGTTTAAGTGGCTCCTGAGTGTAAAATGTCCTCTGAGGGTGGGCTGTGGGTGGGAAGCACGTGGTGTGTTCCAGGCCAGGACCTGCCAGCTCCTTCTTTGCAGGGCCTGGGAGAGCACACTCTGCATAGTTGGGTTCTAAACCAAAAGGACTGATGGCTCAATTATCACCTGAGCAAAGAGTAGTTATCTATAAATTATGCCCAGCACAGCCCTGTTTTGTGATCTGATATCGTGGGGTTTGGTATCTCCTGCCCCTTCTTCACAATTGAAAAAAAAAACAAGGTGGAAAAAAAAATAACAGGTTTTGGCTTGGAGCCAGCCTGTCTGTCTCCTTTTCTCTTGTGGCTGTGCTGCTGCTTTATGTGGATGACAGGCCTTGGACATTGCTTGGCTTGCCAGCACTGTGTTTAACATGGTGTCCTGGATGAATAAATGCTGAAATAGTGTTTGTTGCCAATTATAAGTGTTCCAGAATATCCTGTTACCCTCTAAGATTATTTTTTTTGGAGTAATTTTGGGGAGCAGGAGCACCAAGTATTTTAATCTGCGTATTGAGGTGAAATGTTCATATGCTGATGCCTGTGTCCCCTTGGTGTTCTAATGTCTCCTTATTTAAACTACACATGAATTTCAGGAGATGAAACCAGACAAAGGGTGAAGTTTACAGACGATCGTGTGTGCAAGAGCCACCTCCTGGATTGCTGTCCCCATGATATCCTGGCTGGAACAGTAAGTATGGCCTCTGGAATAAGGGATTCTGGTGAGGAGGATGTTGGTACAATTCTTGTCTGTGCAGGGTGGGTGACTTCTAGGAGAGATCAGGCTTTTTGTGCTCAGGGAGCAGTCACAATCCTAATTCCATTTCCTGTGATCTGTGTATGGAACTGCTCTCACTTCTCAAAAAAACCCAAAAAATCCCAAACCAAACCAGGAGCTCTCAAAATTCACCTGGAATGCTTTTTCTTTCACAGTCCCATGGGAAGTTGCAAAATTATTCCTGTTTTAGCAGTTTGAGATGATCTGAGCTTGCAGCTTGTCCTATGGTGGTTTCAAGCCTGTAGCTCGACTGCTGCATCTTCAGGTTAGCAGGTGTTTTCTTAGCAGCTGCACTAACCCTTGGGGATTTTCAGTCTCCTCTGCCCAGCCCTGATGGAAGAGCAGCTTTTCTGTCGTTGTTGGGGCGTGATGGTGGCAGGTCACATCTCTGGCTGGGTGTTGGTTGTTTGTGTCACTCTGCCCGGCTGCTTTCAGACACTTGTCTCAGCTCTCTGTGTGAGCAGAGCTGGCTGGTGTTCAAAGGTTTGGCTCACGTGCTGCCTCTGAGAGCAGAAGGTGATGGGGGCTTTTAACAGTGAGCTCTTGTGAAGTAAACGTTCATTTGAGGCTCCCAGATGAAAGCTGCACCTGACTTTGGAAGGGAGACTGTGTTTTGTCACCATCACTATGCAACAGTCGCAGGATGGAGGTGAATATGGAGGTTTGAAATCCATCTTTGCCCTCGCTGTTTGCATGAAATACCATGGCAATTCACAGTGTCTGTGCACTTAACCAGGTTGTTGAAAGGTGCTGTGGTTATTTATAGCCCATCCTGCTGCTCCTTGGGGAGCTGGCTGGACACAGTGGGTCTCCAGCACAGGGAGGGCTGGTGCTGCTGCCCCTGCTTGTGGCACTGCCTTGGCAGGAGTGTGGCAGCACTGGTAGAAAGAGCTGTAACAAAAGCTGCCTCTGCTCTGAGCACTCAGACTTTAGCTTCTCAGTGGCTGCCTTTGCAGAATAAGATTGGAAAAGCTGAATACCAATCTCTGTACCTCTATTTTCTAAAATTCATTTGAGGATCAGATGTGGTTTTCAGCAGTTGCTCCATCAGCCTCCATATGACTTCACCTCCATTTCAGAATTTTAAACTTCCATCCTTCACATAGGTCACTGTGGTCAGGGCATGTTTTTTGACACGAGATTCTACAACAGTTTTTTGGGCCCCAAAGGGTGTTTTGAAGATGAAGGCTGCCTTCTACTTCTTCTGGCAGGCTTTCAGAAAGGGTAGATGGTGAGTTGAAGGGCTAGTTCAACACAAGTGATGTGTGTGAGCTGGTGCCAAACATGGAGGAAGTCTGCAGTGTTTCATATGGGTTGTGAGTCTCCTGGGGCAGAGGAGCACCTTGAGGAATTGGTTTCTTCTGCTTCTCATGTTACTTGTCTTGACTGAGTTGTCCTTTCCCTCTCGCAGTGGAGTTTGTGCTCAGAAAGTGCAGGAGTAAAGACTGTTCCTGCACAAGTGATCCTGTGGCTCCCTCACATGATGGTGTGGTGGCCTTGAAGTGGGTGTGGAGCTCTACACCTCTGTCACCAGGTTCCTGGGGGCCAGAGCAAGTGTTGGTGCTGCAGATCTGTGTTGAAAGGATGTGTGATGTCCAGAACAGGAAGAGCATTTCAGCTGTCACTGCTGCCAGTACAGAATGAAACTTAGCTGGAATGTGCAATCCCTCCTCGTGATCTCAGGCAGCTTCACTGGCACCTTAGTGCTCTGCTGAGGAGGAGCTGTATGGGTGATCTGTCTCAGCTGGGTGGGGTATCATCCATCTCTGGGTCTATTACTGCAGAAATCAGGACCTTGGACCTCTTGGAAACTTCCAACAGATGCTCCAAGCCCTCTGGTGCTTGCTGTGTTGTGTCCTCCCCTAAGGCATTGTTCCTGCTGCATCCCTCATGTGTGCAGATACTCCTTAGTGGGAAGCTGACTGAAGGCAAGCAGGAAGCTGATCCCTTGGGGAGCTGTGCTCAGTGAAATGTGATGGAGTCCCACTCACTGACCTTCAGGTGCAGAGTAAGAAAAGGAGTCCAGACTGTAAGCAAAGCTCTGGAATGTTCCTGAGAGCTGCAGGAAGCCTGTTGATGTTTGCTTTGTTTAGGTGCCCCCGTGTTCCTGACCATAAGAGCTGTCATTTTAAGTTGTTTTGTTCATGTGATTATTCTCTTTTTGGCCCCAGAAACTTCTCTAAACTTGCCACTAAACCTACAGTGGTTCTCTTTGGTCTCTGTGGGTAAGGAGGAACATTCTGGGAGAACAGGAGTTGGTTAATGAGCCCATGGGCTGTTACCAGGGCCCTTGTCATGCACATCATTTGTGAGTTCTCTCTGCAGCTCATGGTAAGCACATTTCTGTCAGTGAAGGTATTGTAGCACACTGAGATATGGCATCAGCTGGCAATTCTCCTGAATTTCAGCTCCACTAAGAGGTGAACAGGTGAGCCACAAAGCTGCCCAGGATGAACATACCTTGGAAATTACATCCAGGGAATTAACTGTGTCCCCTAGTGGGAAATATGAGTTGAAATCTATAGAAACAATCTAGAATTGTTTCTTGTGGGTTGAGAGGGGGCCTGTTTTCATTTTTCAATTGGATGAAACTGCATCTCTGATCACTGTTAAAGCATCTTCTTTGTGGAAATTTCTTTTTTGTGGTGAGTTGCCAGTTCAGCGGAGATCGTAAGAGATACCTCAGAATGTGGATTTTCTCAGCAAATGTGAACAGGACAAATGATCAGTGACATCTAAATGTCTTTGTGTGATGGGGAGTTACATCTTTTCTCAGGCTCTGCTGGTTGCCTGTCTGACATACCTGTGTTACAAACCAGCCAGTGTTGACTGGAGCAGGTCATGGTCTCTGTGGGAAGGGTGAGTGTTCAGTGACAGCCCACCCTGGGATGAGAGGAGACTTTGAGGCAGAAGGGCTGGTGGTCTTAGCCTGAGTGAGCAATTCCTGTGGAAGTCTCCTTGCACTAGAACATCTTAAAAGAACAGGGAGGAAGATCTGAGGTTTATAAGGTAGTGAGAACTGAATGTTCTTCCCTGAGGAAGGTTGAGGGAACCGTTGCCTGTTAACAAGCAGGGAGAGGAATAGGGAGCTTCAGAACAAGCATTGTTGGCTGTTCCAAAGTGGTTAGAGCCCCTTCTCTGAAGTGGGGTTAGTGGCTCAGCTTGCAGGAAGAGCACAGATAAGAATATTTATAATGTCTGATAATCACATCCAATTCCATTATTTTCTCCCTATCTTGGAAAGTGATCTCAGTGGAATGACCAGAAGAAGGAAAGATGTGTCACATCATAGAAAGTTATTTTTGTGGTAAAATAACAGTAACTCTCCAGCATTCTTTGAAGTGGCTTGTCTGAAGTTGGACATGATCAAGCTCTAAAAGTACCAACATGCTTTTTTTGTAGGTATTACATTTCTATCATTAGAGAGCTCAGCAGGAGTATTCTGGATGCAGTGTCTGTTTCTGTAGCCTGCTGCCTGTGGCCTCCTGCTTCTGGTAAATCTGAACAAAATGAGGAAGGCTAAATAGTGGCAAGTCATCTGGATTTTTTTCTTTTTCTAGAAGAGAAAATCCAGTAATAGGCACCTGCTGAAAACCTGAGCCTAAACTGGTAGAGTGTGCTTTAGTCACTTTGCTTCATTCTAAACACTGCTGTCTGAGTGGATTGTTTCATGTGAGTGTCCCCAGCTTTAGTCTGTGATATTCCACAGGGATTCAGCATTATCCCAGTTCAGCTTTCTCTGCAGTTCACTGAGTTGACACCTGTTGTGCATATTGAAGTTTGGGCTCCTGGGGACTGGTGGTGACAGTGAAAGGAGAGGGTGGTGGGTTGGGGTGTTCTTTCATGCAGTGGCATGTACCCTGCCATTCCTACAGTGGCTCACAATCAGGGCTTTTACTGTTTTGGCTTTCAAAATGTCATTTCCTTTTTCTGCTCTGAGAATAAGAGAAATATTCTCTTTGAATAAGAGAAAAATTGAAAATGCTGAAATGCAGCTTCCATGTTTTGAAAGCATAATCAACTTGGCTTCATGAGGCTGTTAGCTACAAGGTGGGAGAAAAAATAACAAATTCAAATAGCATGGAGTGCATTGGGAGGGAAGGGCAGCTTTCTGGGAAGGGAGATGCTCTTAAGTCTCTCATTAAACGGGCTTATGTGTAGGACTTAGCTTTGCTGGGCAGGTTTTCAAATTCCAGGCTGCAGCTGGATGTGGGAAGGGTCTGGCTGTGGAATTAACAGTCCATTGTTGCTGAGTGTGGGGTTGTGCATTTCTGCTGGCTGTAGCCCTTAATCCTTTTAAATCCTTTTGTTGTTGATAGGAAGCATTCTGTGTGTATCCTACAGTTTGGTATGTCATATGCTACTTGGGCTCATCCTGACACAGATGTGCATTTCCAGAGGAGCTTTAAATAGGGTGCAGGGATGTTTTGCTGTGCTGTGGCTCCAGGATAGGAGGCATTTGCAGTTGTGGCTATAGAAGGGGACTCACCTTCCTCACAACCATTTCTGAGGCTGTCCTGGGACTTAGAGCTGGAATAGGACTGCACTTAAAGCATTTGGGCTGTTTCAATGTTGTTCCCAGAACACCTAGAAAAGGAGCTCTGGCAAGCATGTGGTTCTTGTGGCTGGCTCTGGTACTGAGAGGTTAAGAGGAAGCTGCTTTTGGTGAAAAGACTTTATTTTGATATGATGCAGTTGCCAGGAGATACCTGCTGCTGTAATGGAGGGTTCTCATGTGGGTTCTCCTTTTCCTTTTAACAGCGAATGGACCTGGGAGAATGTACCAAGATCCATGACTTGGCTCTGCGAGCAGATTATGAGATTGCAAGTAAAGAGAGAGACCTGTTCTTTGAGCTGGATGTAAGTATGGAGAAATTTTAGTTCCTTTTGTGGAAACTGCTTCTTGAGGTTGCTGAGCTGAACAGTAGAACTCAGGGGCTATTTCAGCTCATCATGTTACTTCATGTATTGTTACCTGTCCACAATGTGTGCCCCTTCCTGAATGTCAGCCTGACTGCTGGCTTGAGAATGTAGAAGTAATTATGGCCTTTGCCACCCCATTAGCCCAGCTAGTTGGGAGGTTCCCTGGCATTCCTTGGATCCCACACCTGCTGCTCTGTACCAGGTTCTCGTAACCTGATGCCCTGTCCCAGAAAGAGATTGAACACTAAAAGCCTTCTGCTCAGTAGTTTAACTTTTGTCAGATTTAGCTTTCATTTCACCTTTCTGTGATGGAACAGATCAAGGGAAAGCACAATTCTGTCTTTCCTTTTCATGTTATTCCAGTGCTTTTGTCTTTGTGCCTGTTGCTCCTGCTTAGGAAGGAAGTTCCACTACAAAGCTGTGTTGATGTGAGCATCCTGTGATGTGTCAGAGTAAAGGAACTGGGTCAGGTTTACAGGGCAGAGGTCAAATGTAACTTGTTCTGCAAAGTGTCACTTACTTTTTTTCTCAAAGCATCTGTTCTTGAGGTTGTTTTTACATTATACAGGATTGCAGCTGTCAGCTGTCGAAGCTTCATCTGGCACAGAGGGCACCTTCATTCATAATTCTTTGTCTAATCATGCAGGCAATGGATCACCTGGAATCCTTCATTGCAGAGTGTGACAGGAGAACAGAACTGGCCAAGAAACGCCTGGCTGAGACACAGGAAGAGATCAGTGCTGAAGTGTCTGCAAAGGTATTGGCCTCTCATTAAACATTGGCTCTGAAAGTCTCAGTGGGAGCACTGGTGCTCTGTTTCTCTGGCACCAGTGATTCTGGGGAGTTAGGCTCCATAGAAGATTTGGGGATTCCAGTCATCCTCCTCAAATGGCTGCTCTGGCCATTCTGGAGACAAAGAGCACCATGAACTCTAAACCAGATTGCTTTAGCATGGAAATAAAGCATATTGGTTTCTTCCCCGTGCTATGAAATATTAACATAATAATTTAGTATAGTAGCTCCATCATCCCATGATTTCTCTTTCATTTAACAAATGCTCATGGAGTTTCCTTTTTGGGAACTTGCCTAATTGGGCCAATACAAGATATTTCTGAAGATTATTTTGTGGCCTCTATGCTGACCTATAAGTCAGAAATGACTGGCAGATCATGATCTCTCCACATCCAGCTTCTCTCTTTGCCATGTGTCTGTGACTGCATTGACATTGGTCCACCAGTCCCTTTTGTTAGGGACTTTTGGAGATGCATGGTCATCTTCCAACAAAAGATTTCATTACACAGTATTTCTTAAAAAAACCCCCAACAACTACAACAACAACAAAAAACCAAACCAAACCAAAAAAAACAAAACAAAATCCCCAAAAAATTGTCCTTGAGGCTTTGTCACATTTTTGTCTTACTAAAAACTAACTATTCTCTTCAGGCAGAGAAAGTACATGAGCTGAATGAAGATATTGGAAAACTCCTAGCTAAAGCTGAACAGCTGGGAGCTGAAGGAAATGTTGATGAGTCTCAAAAGATCCTGATGGAAGTGGAGAAAGTCCGAGCGAAAAAGAAAGAGGCAGAGGTACAATGTTGCCTCTCCTGTGAGGTGTCACAGGAGCTGGGCTAGGCTGGGTGGTTTCTACCTCTGCTCTGTGTGCCAGCACCTCCTTTTGCAGTTCCAGCCATGTGCCAGCAAGCATGTGGCAGTGTGGTGTGGTGGATGAAAACATTTTTAGAAGCTTTTATCTAGTGCAGAGAGCTGACTGGGGCGGGGAAGGCTTTGTCCTCTGAAATATTTGGTCACCAGTCCCTTGCAGGGATAGACTGTGGGGTTAGCTGTGCCCACAGAGCATTTGTGTGGCACCTCCTTTCTGTGAGGGTGGGGTTTGAGTCTTCAAAGCAATCCTTTGCAGGGGTTTCCCTGGAGGACTGTGTCTGTGTAAGGGTTCCCTGACATTTGTGTGGGTTTTTCTTGCCTCCCTGTAGGAAGAATACCGAAATTCAATGCCTGCATCCAGTTTCCAGCAGCAGAAGCTGCGAGTGTGTGAAGTCTGTTCAGCATATCTGGGTCTCCATGACAACGACCGGCGTCTCGCTGACCACTTTGGAGGCAAATTACACTTGGGTTTCATTCAGATTCGTGAGAAACTGGATCAGCTGAGGGTAATCCTCTCTGTTTTAAACCTTCTCTTCGTAGTTCTGAAGACCTTGAACACTTCTATTAAATTAATACAGAATTCTTTGCAGAGGGCTTGCAAAAGCTCAGAAATTTACGATTGCAGAATCCCTAAAACATCAAATGGAGCTTTGTTTAGCCTTGTCTTGGGTTCTGTTCTGTCTTTTCTGGGTGACTAAATATGTGCCTTCAGAATCAGTCAAACCAGAGCACTGCTGTAATTTATTCCTTGGAGCTTTGGTACAGTCATTCTCACTAACATGACTGAAATTTGTTACTCTGAAACCTCTTAATGAAATGTTTGAACTGAAGTTTTTTTATGGTACTGTCAGTGAAAAGATCTCGAGTAGCTGAAGCCATTAGGAGTTTTCTGAAATGATTGGTAATGGGTTGTGGTACTGGCCTTGCTTGCAAACAGAGACCTTTAGCTGAGTAAGATTTGTGGTTCCTGTGCCTCACTCACAGTGCATTGAGGTCAGTGCCTCAGCTGAGAAAAATGAGAACCTTGATAGAGATCTTAACTTAGCACATAAAATGCAGTGAAATGATTCTTTGCCTTGCTGTTGGAATGGTCTTCCTGCAGATCTGACCTGTTACTGTATGGCTGTAAATAATGGCTGTTACTGTATGGCTGAAATATGATGTGGATTTATTTTTGTCCCCTAGAAAACAGTGGCAGAAAAGCAAGAGAAGAGAAACCAGGATCGTCTGAGACGGAGAGAGGAGAGGGAACGGGAGGAGAGGATGGGCAGACGGTGAGTGGGACCTGGGACCTGCCCTGTGAAGTTCAGAAGTGTCTGATTCCTTGTACATGAGCACTGCAGGAATTCAGCATCTGCTGCTGGAGTGGCTGTTGGATGTGCTCCAGATGCTGTGTGAGCATCTTGGGATTCAGTTAAAAGATAAAAACAATGCACAAATCCTCCACTCCTCCACCTTAACCTTCACTGTGTGTCTGAGAGATGGGAGCTCCCTGTAGTCTTCAGGCTTATATTAGTCTAATCCCTGTCTTAAGGAATCTGAATCTGGATAAAATACCCTCATCCAGAGCATCTGAGTGGGAAAGTTTAAGATGAGTGAGGACTAGGCTTGCTCAAAAGGCAGTAGTCATGCAGGAATTCCCTGGACAGCCCTCCTCACTGCTTGCAGGTGACAACAGGCTGGTTTCCATGAGCCAAATAATGGACTGCCTGTAACTTCTACAATAATTGAGGTGCTTTGGCACAGCCTTGGCAAGTATTTCCTAGGGAAGCCAAGAGATCCCAAGGAGTGGCTGCTTCTGGTGGTTGTAGCTATGTGTGTCACCTTCTGCTCAGATGTCTGTAATTCCTGAGCAGTGGGAAGGGCTGGAACACTGGTTTTCTCAGGACAAGCTCTTCTGCATCTTGCCAGCTGAACTGGAAAAACAATTTCTCCTGTACTTGAACTGAAGAGGCATCTTGTGTGTAAACAGCTCAGTTGAACAGCCTGGTGTGTGGGGAGGGTGGTTATTTGCAGGGGTCAGGCAGAGGAAGTGGCTGGGTAGGAATGCTGTTCTGATTGTCACAGCACTCCCTGGTTACCCTTGTGTGGTTCTCCTCATGTACTTCTTGCATCAAAAAGACCCCAACATTGCTGCCTGTGCAGAGCTATTTTTGAAACTCAGAGTCAGCTGAAGAGTGAGTTTGTCTGAGGAATATGAGATTTATAACTGCAGTGTGCTCTAAGATGGTGCTGGTTCTGGCTACACATTGCTGGAATTGCTGACAAATACCAGCATGAAGCAGCGTGGTGACTTTGGTGTATTATGAAGATTGAACCCCAAATTGTTATTCATTATGCATATTATTTTATGCATGTTATGCATAACTCCAGTCTGGGTGTTTCATGTGGGTTTTCTCTGGGGATTACCTGGGGTGATATGAAGGAGCAGTTCATGCTACAGCTTTCTGTTGAACTGCAGCATTTAATGGAGAGCCTCACAACTTTGTTATCCATACAACTGAAATGCAGTTGAGTTTGGGAGCTGCAGGATCTGGAAGTAGCTGTTGAGTGCAGGAGTTAATCAGAAGGGACTGCTGTTGCTGCTGCTGTGGTCAGAGATGTGGAAGTGAAATGGGAAGTGTCTTCTCCTGCAGCTGCTTCATGGCAGACCCACAGCAGGACCCTGCCTAACATGGACTCACTTTGTGTCCATGGTGCCTCTTCCTGGAGGTCATTTTTCTTTGAAAGTTGCTCAACAGAGCTGCCTTCAGGAAGACCCCTCTGGGTCTCTTTGTTGATCCACATCTTCTCAAAATGCTGGTTTTCTTCCTCCTGTGCTGTGCCTGTGGTTTTGTTGTAGTGTTTTTTTTAAAAAAAACCCCAAGCCCTCAGTTCTTGAGAGCTGAAGAGCCTCTCGTGTTCCCAGGTAGTCCATATGTTGATGCATCTGATGAGGGGGTTTGAAAGCTGCTTTTGAATGTTTATTGAAGGCTTAAAATAGGAAAGCTTTAAGAACTGCATGGAGCTGGCCTAAAGTGTGAGTTCTTGCTGTTTCCATATGTGACAGTACTCAGAGACTGTGGCCTTTGCTCTGGCTCTGTGCAGAGGCTCCTGTGTGCTCCATAGAAAAACTTGTTATGAAGGAGTCAGGAGTGCCATACAGAAGAGGTCAAATCAAATCAATTGCTGCTCCAAAATGAGAACTTGACCTGAGGGAGGACAGTAGTTCTCCCAGGGGACACTCAGTGAGGTTAGGGTCCAGATTTCTTGGTCACTTATCTGCTGGGAGCTGTGCACACCGTGCTCACAGAGGCATTTTTTCATCAAAAACTAATTGGTGACTTATACCACCTTCCAGACAGCCTCTCTTATCCAGAGCTTGGTACTTTAAGGAACCACAGGAAACATGTTTCCTTCAGAACTCTTCTTGTCATATCCTCCTCTACAGCACCTTCATGGTGTTACTTCAGTAAGAGAAAGAGTATGGCTTGACTTTGGGAGTCTTTGGTAACTGACACTGTGACATCCCTGAAGACCTGTGGGATTCCCTTGTGAAACTGCCTCTCACAGCTCTAATTAATTTGTCAATAAACTGTGATTCCACACAGGAATGAGTGAACTGGATTGCCACCCTTGTGGTAATAAACACAAGTCTTGTGTGATGTTGCTGGTGGCTGTTGGGTACCCAGTAATCTCTCCAGACTGGAATTCTGTGGAGAAGTGGCATGCTGGGAATTACAGACCTTGGTGTTTGCTTCCAGAGTACAACAGCAAACAGCTCTGGTGGAGGTGCCAAATGGATTTCCTTTGTGTTAAGCTGGACAAAAGATAGGTTGTGAAACTCAGCAGAAAATATCTGTGATACAGGGACAAAGAAAGAGGAATAAATAAATAAAAGAGACTTGCTCAGCCTCTTGCTCCCATGGACAGCAGTCTTCTTTTGTCTCCTGCTGTACAATGATTCAGGCTAGTAAGGACAATGCTGTTTTGTTGGATACTTCCTGAATTCTCAAGTTTGGTTCTAGGGAGGGATTATCAGATGTTTTTTGTGTGTACTCCTGCTTGGATGATAGACATGGAAAGGCAGCCAGGCTTTTCAGGGGATGCAGAAAGGCTTTTGTAGATGTGTGCCCTGGTGGTTCAGAATAAAGTGATCAGGAGGAAAAAGAACATTAAGAACTTGGAATAATTACAACCACCAAAAGAATCCAGCTGCCTGCCAGGTATCTACAGGAGGTCCTGCTGCTCTGTCAGGTTCTGTTTAAGTGGCAATGAAGGTGTGTGGTTACTGCCTTGCTCTCCTGGTTTATCAGCTTTTCCTTCACCTGGTCATATGTGTTGTCACAGTGCATGTTTCGTTTGCAGACTCCAAGTTCAGCTCCACTTCTTTTACAGTCCTTACCTGAATTCCTTTCTAAATTTGGAGGCTTTTTTTTTTACTTTCTAGCATGACTGAACAATCCCATCTCACTGTGAAGAAATGTCAGACAACATAGATTTTCTTAATCTCGTCTTATCCAGGCATGGTTTTAAATGATGTCATTAAAACATTCTATTGCTTCTTAAATTCTTGTCTTTGTGTAGCTTTCATGTCAGGGTGCCAGGACAGCTCTTTGGGGTGTAAATGGAACCTCTGTGTGAGCTTGTGTGCACTGGGGAGCAGTTACAGGAGTAAGTCTCTAAGTCATTAAATAGGGAGAGGAGACACTTGTTAATTAAAGCAAAATGAGACTGTTCAGACAGCATGGGATGTTCAGCTGGCTCTGAAATGTGGCCACGGAGGAAGAGGCAGGGTGTGGCTTCCATGTGCAGAGGTATTTTAAGTGGTGCTGAGTAATGGTGCTGCTGCAGTTGAAAGAATTCTGCCCTTGTTATTTACAAACTGTCAAGAGCTAATGCTGACAGCAGGAACCTCTGAGTGCCACACACGAGCTCTGAAGCTCGTGGAATGTGAGAAAGGATAACAAGGCCTGGATTATTCTTCTCAAGTGCTTTCTAAGGATTTTCAGTTTATCTTTGTCACTTGTCTCTTGTGGCTGTGTCCCCTCTTTTTTCCTAGTTATCTTTCCCAAAAGGGAAAAAAAAATTGATGCAAATTTCCTTCTGATGTTTGGTAAACAAATACAAGGAGTGAGAAAATACTCTTTTTTCATTATTAAAACCCCTTCAACATGCAACTGCCTCAAAGGAACCAAAATCAGAAAACTGGCAGATGTCTTTCTGACTGGAGAGTGGCACTTCTTGAAAATGTTACAGTTGATCCAGCTGGTGTTAGACTGCAGGGAGTAAAGAGTATGTAACATATATGCACAGAAAATTAGTTGGAAAGGTTCAGTGGGGTGCTTTATTAATAGTGCCTGGTTTCTAGACCTTTTCTGCAGTGACATGAAGCTCAGTGTGCAGAAATTCAGGTTTTCCAGTTTTTGACAAATTCTTCTTGCTCCTAAAATTGAAGCTAACTAAATGTTTTATTTGCAAGCTTTTTTTTTTTTTTAAACTAATATATCACTTGAGATATTGATTATTCCTGTGAAGAGCTCCCAGGGTGGATGAATTTTCCTACTGAAAACCCACTGGCTGTGTCATAACTTCTCTCACTTAACTCTCCTCTTCTTCCTAGGTCTGGATCAAGAAATAGAGATCGTCGAAGGTGAGTGCCCAGTTCTGCAGTTCTCCCAAATGCCTCTTTGTGTTTCTCCCTAGCTGCTGAGATTTTTCCTGGGTCTCACCAATGGATTTCACTCAATGCCTCAGGGTCTGGTTTGCTCCTGAGAGAGATGGGAAGTGCAGTATGGGCACCTCAGTGGTGCTGCTCAGCTTGGTGTGGCTCGTTGGGCTGTAGAGCAGGTGCTGAGTAGCCTGGCCAGGGTGGGTTCCCCCCTTTTGCTTTATAATTTTTAATGAGTTCGAATTAAATTTATTTAATCATTTCCACCCAAGTTTTAAATAATTATAAATCATTTATCAGTTTATAACAGTAGCCTGGCCAGGATGGGCTCTGTGTGCTCCAGGATGTGAGCCCATGAATGTCCTCGAGGCCTCTTTTAGTAAATACCTGATATACTTCATGACTGTAATGTCTGAGGTGTCTGTTAGATATATATAATACCTCAGATGTGAAAATACACAGATTTGAGATTAAAGCTCCCACATCTCTGGGAAGAGCTTGCCTTAATGCTATGGCAACACTCTCTGTGATAATGGACCTGGAGATCTCCCTGTCTACTGCTTTCCTTTGGCATCTTTCTTATTTTCAGAGCAGGCTGAAATAAATCTGCTTCTAAAGTGCAGGACTTTCACAAGGAAGATTTTCTTAGGGTTATGGTAATTTTACAGATCACTTTGGCCTCTCTTCTACTTCCACAGGCCTCACTTGTGAGCGATGCAGGGTTATAAGCTCTGCTCTGGCCCGTGCCACCTGCTTACATTGCCCCGTGCTTATATGATGGGAACTTTTTCTAGAACTTCTTCTAGAAGCTTTCCAGCAAACTGAATAACCCAGTGGCATTTTGTTGGGTAGACNNCGGGTGTGTGTCACTCAGGAGGGTCTCAGGGGGAGCTCAGGGGTGCAGAGCCGAGGCACTGAGGCAGTGTGTGTTCCCTGCAGATCACGGTCTCGGGAGCGGAGGCGGAGACGCTCCAGATCGGCTTCCCGGGAGCGGCGGAAGTCGCGGTCCCGCTCCCGGGACCGGCACCGGCGCCACCGGAGCCGCTCCCGCAGCCACAGCCGAGGCCACCGCCGCGGCTCCAGAGACAGGAGCTCAAAACACAAGTATGTATTCCCCACACGAGGGGAGTCCTTGCCCCACAGTGACCTCCCCGGCCTCTAGAGCGAGCAGGAGCGTGGCAGGGTTCTCCAGAGCAGCTGTGCTGGCCTGGGCCACCTCCTGGCCCAAAGCAGGATTTCCCAGGGGTCTCACGTGAGGGCAGCAGCTCTACAGCAAGATCCCAGCTGAGGGGAGAGTCTAGGAGATAGAACAAGTTCCCTGACTTGCAGTGCTGAGCCTGGAGATGCTCCTTGGATGGGAAGCAGCACAAAGCCTCCCTGAGCTAACTGCGTTTCCCTGGGCCTGTAAAAGCCAAGTGCCTGAGAGGCAGTTTGGATGTTAGACTTATGTAGTTATTTTCTGCTTCCCAGATTGCTTCTCTCAGTGCTGGCATTGGGAAGGAGTCTAGGATTTGAGATCATCTGTTAGAAGGCTGCTTGAGAGAGAGAGAATTCTTTAGGAATCAGCACTTTTTCCTCCTGAAAAAGAAATACAGGAGGAGTACACCATCCTTCTGTCTCTGAGGAGGAGCGCTATAGTCCAAAGAAGGGCTTAAAGTTTGTTCTGAAATTCAGCAAAACAGCCTGTGTTGGAGGAAGGATGAGGCAAGTGTGTGTAGACTATTAGAAAAATTGACTGGAATCATTGTGGTCCCTTAGAGCCCTCCTAAGCCCAGGAGCAAGTTTGCCTCCAGGTGCTTGCTGAGGTTAAATCTGGATTTTTTTAAAGACTCCTGGTTAATACAGGAGTGCTTTAGCACTGTCACCTGATAAGGCACCAGCACTCAAGTACAATTCTAGAAACAAACCTATTGTTGTGTGTCTTGTGTCAGTTTAGCTAAGGGGTAAGAACAGCTTTTCTTTTAAAGATACCTGGTGAAGGGGAGGGAAATAATGGTCTGAAAAATAAGTCTGTTAATAATTGAGGGGGGGTGTAAATACTGTTGATTCTCCAATGGCTGAGATACTAAAGTGCTTTTTTAAATCTGTCTTGAACATGAAAAATAAAGAAAAGAAGTTTGGACAATTAGGAAGTGAGGAAGATCCTGTAATAACTATTACTAAAGAGCAGGTAAGGGATTACTTCGGAACCCTTGAACACATCCAAACCAGCCCATTGAGATTGCAGGGGCATTGGCCAGCTGACACACCTGCACAAAATTGCTGAGAGCTGGGGACAGGCCAGGATCAGTTTGAGAAACCTAACAAAAACAAGAGAAGAAACAGCAAAACCCTGTTTCCTGAAAGAGGGTAGCTTGTGTTTTCACCTTGAAAGTGAATGAAATCTGCCCTCAGGTTCTGCTGGTCTGAGGTCTCACTTGCTGAAAGAAATGGAGAGTGTCAGAGGATCTGGAGATCTCAGGGT
The DNA here is from genome assembly GCA_024734555.1 of Trochalopteron elliotii. NCBI lineage: Eukaryota > Metazoa > Chordata > Aves > Passeriformes > Leiothrichidae > Trochalopteron > Trochalopteron elliotii. The sequence goes on from JANPWX010000051.1 coordinate 158,261, forward strand.
ATGAGGTCTGCATTGCAGCAGGCATTGTTGTGGAAAAGGCAGAGTTAATGTCCTCAGACAGACTGATGTTATATGACACAGCTGAAATGAAAATGAAATGGCTGTTGGGTTTTGATATCTCAATTTTGTATTATTTTCAAACCTTAAAATCAACAAGAATGAAAGTGGAACCTCTAAGGTACCTTCTGTTGTGACTGTAAAAACCCCTGTGTACTGAGCCTTGGAGTAAAATGTAGGAGCTCACTCAGGATCAGCTCCTTTTGAATCCTGCCATTCCCTAAGCTGGCAGGAATCACACAAGAAACAGCCTTTCAGATTAGACCTAATGTGAAGCCTCCTGTTTAATTCTTTGTGGGCTGACACAGGGAAGTGCTGCTGAAAATCTGTGGCTGTGAAAAGATGTGCCCGTGCTCTGGGCTGTGAATATAAATCTCTATCATCCTGACCCTGAACTGCAGCCAAAGCCAGCATTTGCCAGGATGCAAAGTGAGAAGCCCAGGGCTGAGGCAGTAAAGAATCCAGTTGGTATTTAAAGCAGTTGAACAGAAAGCCAGTAGCTTAGGGCATAGTGAAAAACTGCTGTGGAAGCCATGAACTGAGCTGAGTCAGAGATGAGGAAGACATTGTAGGCACTTCAGGATGGCCCAGAAAAATAACAAGGGGCACAGGGAAGACCTGGCAGAGCCCCTGTGGGGCAACAGCTTGAAAGGCTCACTCAGAGGAAGGAATAACAAAGGCTGTGCTGTGCACTGAGCAGTGCAGAGCCAATTTTCCCTCACAGAAACCTTGGAGAGAGCCCACAGTGGCTGTATGGGGGACCCACTCCCCGTGTCACAGCACCCAGGCACCCCACAGCCCTGCTAGGGAAAGGTGTTGCTCGGTGGTGTTTGGCAGTTTTGAGTTGTGAAGCTGATAGCCATGGTTTACTTTGTACTTCAGATCTTCTAGAGATCGATCTTCAAGAGAAAAGTCCCGAGACAGAGAGAGGAAAGAGAAGAGCTCTTCTGAGAGGCGGCACGAGAGCACAAATGGCAAATCTCGTTCCAAGAGGTCAGAAGAGAGAGAAGCTGGCGAGATCTGAACTCAAAAACGATCTGTGTTGCACTGTAAATAGTCTGATAAACATTCTACACAAAGCCTAAATTTCCCATTTATATTTACTGAATACGACTCATCTTTTGTAGTTTGGGATTTTTATTGTTTGGCAGATAGCTGTGAGTTTGTAGAGACACAAGAGTTACGTACTGTTTAACAAGGTTTTGTTTTAGTAGGAATAAATAAATCTGGATGGATGGTTTTCAGTCCAGGCCAGTGTGGACACCCCGTGTTTGTCCTGATGCAGCGAGTGCAGCTGTCAGGGCCGTGCTGTGCCTGGAGCCCTGAGCTGCCCTGACCTTTGTAACGCTTCAGCCCTTCCCAAAACACCCACCTGACCCTCTGTGAGCACACCAGTACCACTGGTTCTCAATTCTATTTTTTTCCTTCTGTTTATGTATGTTAAAAAACAAAATCTGATTTTTTTTTTCCTTCCTTTTAGTACTTAGCCACCTCATTTTTATGTCTCCAGCACTTGAGAGTTGCCTCACTTGCCCAGCTAAGGCAAAACAGATAAAATTTGGCCCTGATCTATTCTGAAGGCTGTTTGTATTGAGGATGACCAAATGAGCTGAAACATGTTTCTAAGCTGGGCTCAAGTCTGGTTTTAGTACCTTTACAGTTCAGATAGTTGGTGTGAGCAAAGCAGTGGGAAACCCGGCTGGTTTCTTCTCGAGAGAAGCGCAGCCACAGCTCATCTGCCTATTTACCGTGCACTCTGCAGTCAGAGCTGCCCCGCGGGCTTTCTGACCTGCAGACAAAAGCGTTGGTGTGTTTTCCAGGGCCAGGCAGGCAGAATGTGCTGAGGGGCAGAGGTGACCGGGGATGGAGCCCGTGCCAGTGTGTGCCCCTCCTGGGAGAGAGGCCCCAGCCGTGTCCCCACGCGTGCGGGAGCCTCTGCCTGTGTCACTCGCTGATTTGTACCTGGGTTTGTTCCCCACGAGGGCGCCTGGCTGTGCCAGCCCCAGCCGCGACCCCCCGGCTCGGCATTTTGTGGGAACGGCGTGAGTGAAGCCCTTGTCACCGGACGCTGGCGGGCAGGAGCCTGGCGGCCGCTCGTTATCTCGGTGAGGCGATTAATTGCCGCCGTTAATTGCCGTTCCCAGCGGCGGGGTCCGGCCGGCGCTCCCCCCCTCCCTCCATTCTCTCCTTTACTCCCCCCACCCCGAACGCGGCTCCGGTTCCGCCGCGGTACTCCCCCGGTGTCAGTCCCTAGTGCATGCCCCACCCCCCCCGCCCCGTTTCCCTGTCCGTTTTTACAATTAATTCCGCGGATTTCACGTGTTGTTTTTGTAACCTCCGTGTGGGGCGCGGGGGGCCGGCGGGCGCGCGTTCGGGGTTGCCTGTACGTGCCTGTGCTGTTCTCCCGCGGTCTGAGCGCATTAAAGATCTGTGTTTGTGGCTCCCGCTGCTGCCCGGACTCGTTCTTGCGGGTTGTCCGCCCGCGCCGCCGCCCAAACCGGACCGGACCGAGCCGGGCCCCGCCGCACCGGGCGGAAGCGCTCCCTGCGTCATGACGTCACTGCCGCCGGGCGGCGGGGGATGGAGGCGGAAGAGATACAACTGGG
>JANPWX010000051.1:165901-189149 GCA_024734555.1 Trochalopteron elliotii
TGGGGGTGTCTCAGTGTGACATGGGAGTGTCTCATTGTGACATGGGGGTGTCTCACTGTGGGGTGGGGGTATCTGTGTGACATGGGAGTGTCTCAGGGTGACATGGGGGTGTCTCAGGGTGATGTGGGGGTGTCTCAGGGTGAGGTGGGGGTGTCTCATGGTGACATGGGGGTGTCTGTGCTGTGGGAGGTTCAAGCACTCAGCTGACAGCTACCCTTGGAGTTGGCACAGGGGATCTGCAGCAGGTGTTGAGGGGAGTGTCTTGGATGCAGTGGGGCTTGTAAGCTCAGGGATGATAAATGACTGGTGTTTCTGCAGCTCAGTTGTTATTATTGGCCTGACCTGTAATCAGTTCCACGCACCTTTAATGCTGTTCTTCATCTTAAGAGTTTTGATCTTTCCATTGCTCTCATGGAAATAATACTGGGTTTTGTTTTGCTCTTCCCTAAACAGTTTGATTTTCTGTATTTGAACTCCTGTCTGTAGTGAGAACTGCCTGGGATAAGAGTTTTCCCCTACAAATGACAGATGTATCACATTGCAAGGTGGTTGTGCTCTGGAGGAGTTTCTGTGAGTGCTCTGTGGCACATGCTGTGTCTGCACTGGAGGGTTAAATGTCATTTCAGAAGAACCCAAGGACAGCTACAGCAGGAGAATCCCAGAATGGTTTGATTTGGAAGGGACCTTAAGGCTCATCTCATTCCACCCCCAGCCATGGGCAGGAACACTTCCCACTACCCCAGGTTGCTCCAAGCCCTGTCCAGCCTGGCCTTGGACACTGCCAGGGATCCAGGGGCAGCCACAGCTGCTCTGGGCACCCTGTGCCAGGGCCACACTAGTCTCATTGGTGGGGTTTGGATTGCAAACTGTCCTTAGAAAGGACCTCTCCCAGGAGCAGAGGTGCCCCAGGGTCATACAGGGATGGTCCCCTCAGGTCAGTGTCCCTGGGCAGCCCTTGGCTGTGACCTGGTGTCAGGAAAGAGCTGTGAGCTGCAGATGGCCCAGCAAAATGATAAGTTTGTATGCAAGTGTGCAGTCTGAGTGTCTCTGGGAGAGCCAAGCTCATTTTGGGAAATCTGACATGTTATTTCTTCTTGTCCTGATGCAAGTGGGACTGCAGAAAAAGGAACAAATGACCCGGGAGTGAATGTCACAGCAGGTGACTGCCCAGTGAGTTTGCTGCAGTGTCACACTGTGCATGGGATCCAAACCCAACAGTCTGCTCATGGAAAACAGCTGTGATGGGAATGCTGCATCTTATTCAGAGCAAAACCTGCCTGTTTTGTCTTTATTGAGTGCAGCTTGGGGCTGCAGCAATTTCTGGCTGACAGGAAGGAAATCTCTGAGGTGCTTAAACTAACCAAACAAACAAAACCAAACCAGCCAAATGCTGTGTTTGTATTCCTAAAATGTCCAGTCAGAGCCTGATTTCATCATTCTGTGGAAGATGAAAACGTGTTAAACATCAAATCTAAGTTATGGTATATTGCTAGAAATTTTTTGTGAAGAACTGGTGCCTGGTGACATTCCAGATGCTGTGGTTTGGTGTTTTATGAGTGGAAAATGAGTTAAACCTTTCCAATGCATGGATCCTCAAATGGTTTCTGTCACCAGTCTTCATCCACCTGTCTGCCTGTGGTTCTCTGTGCTGGTCAGGCAGTTCTGTCTGACTGCTGCTGATGGTTTGTCCCTTGGGTTTAGCTGTGCAAGGCAGATCAGATCTGTAAATCTGCACTGTGGCTTCAGGAAACTGGACAGTGAAGGTGAGTAAAGCTGTGTTTGTCCTGTCCCATGTTACTCTGGTACAGAAAAGGGTGTTTGTTCCCCCTCAGCTTCAGCTGGGGACTGCTCCCAGCTCATCCCATGGCTGGTGGAAGCAGCCTTTAAAGCTTGGGAGCCCTGGAGTCTGAGATGCAGCTCCTGGCTGTGCTGCCACACTCCCTGGCCTGTGTGGGTTCTGTTTGGGTTTGCTGTATGTGTTTTCTAATTATTTCTCATTCTACAAAGTCTTCCTCCCATGTTTTCTCCCATCCCCAGATCTACTGCATGTAGTGTGTGTTACACTGCAGCAACACAGAATCCTGTCACTGCCTGCTCCATTGGAGGGTGCCTGGATGCCTTAAACCTCTCAGCTGAATTATTTTGTGTCCTCCTCCAGCAGGAGACAAGATGTCAGCTGCTAGAGGACAGTAAAACCATCTCAGATGCAAGCTATCATTTTCTGCTTGTCTTCAATTAAAGTGATTACCAGCCCTCTTTGTTGTTCCCAGCTCAGGCCATTCCACACGCTGTCAGGATGTACTTTGGCAGCAGCAGGCTCTGGGATTTCCTGCATTGTTTGAGTCTTTGCCCCTGACCTTCGTGGTCCTCCTTCTGGCACCTCCTCTGCTCTGGCAGGGCTGCAAAGGGCATTATTCAAACCCTGAGAGAAAAAAGAGAGAATTGCTTTAAAGGCATTGAGGGCTCTTTGTGCTTGGTGGCTCCATGGGGTCATCACTGCAAAAAAGGAGGGGAATTACTGGGGTTGTCAGGATAATTACTGCTCTTTTATTGTTCTCATCCCAGTCTGGATGAGAGTGGTGAGATTTATAGTGAGTCATAAAAATAAGCCATCAGTGCTGTGTTAGGTAGTGTCCCTTTTGGACAGGAAGGGGAGAAACCTGGGTTTGGTTCCTTTTGGGAACCCTCACAGGTGCTGGTATGCCCTGGATCTTTCCCAGCTCTCTGCTGGAGAGGCCAGTGGGATTGTGCTGGAGCCCTGTTGCAGCCCATGCTGTGGGTGCTGGTTTTGAGGAGATCCCCCTCTCCATGGGCACTCCAGGGACACACGAGGCACCTGTCCCAGCACAGGGGAGGTCCCATAACTCACTCCTGCCACTGTCCCCATCCCTGTGGCCCTGGCTGCTCCACACCAGTAGATCATTTGCTCAGCCTGGACCCTTGTACTTTGAGCCTGCTCAAGGCCTGGTGCAGTAAAAGAGCAATGCTCAGCTCGGGGCAGAGGCTGAAAGCACCACTTGATCTGTTGTTCCCCTTTCCATCTGGAGCCTTCCTGCCCATCAGGTGCCTGCTGTTGGTGTGGGAACAGCCAGCCTCGTGTAGGTATCCCTGGTGTGGCTGGTGGGCTGATGAGAAGGGTGGATGAAATCCTTGGAGTAAGATCTTTGGAATAAGATGCACCTTCTGCATTATTGATTTGTTTGCATGGTATTGTGCAGGTTGAATTAAATTATCTGGAGTGAGATCCTGTAGCTGATGTGGAACAAATGCCAGAGTGCTCGGGTTGGAGTAACTGCTTCTAAGTCCAGCAGGCTCTGAGGTTAAAGGGTTGACAGTGCCAGGGTGACCTGCTGATTCTGTGCCTCAGGGCTGCCTTGCCATGAATCTGTCCCCCTGTGATTTGTACCCAGAAGAGAAGAGGCCTCTGCAGTGGGACAGGGACAGCCTGGGGGGCCACAGCTGCCTGAAGGAGCTGAGCCTCCCCAGGGTGACTCATCTTGTGTTTCACAGAGCCTGTAAATGAGCCTGGGTAGAAACGTGAGACACAGCGAGCCCTGTTGCTGTTGGAGTTGAAATCCCAGGCTCTCTACACTGTGTTGGTGCTGGCTTTTAGCTTTTTTCTGCTGGGGAAGTAAATGGCTGCAGTGGACAACCCAGACATGTGACTGCTGGGGCACAGTCATGGAAAATTGGCTCAGTTGTCGTGGTTATTTGCTCTGATATAACTTCTCATAACACTGTCAAGCAGCTTTTTCCAAGCCTACTGGAATTTGTTATTCTTTATTTCTTCCCTTGAGGTATTTTTTTTAAAGAAGCACTATCAGAGAATCTGTATAAAACATGGATTTTTATTGTTGTTGTGGGTAATGACTTACAGGCTTCTCTAACTGACTAAGGCTCTTCCCCCCCAGCTTTTTACAGCAAATTAGCACAGAACCCCTCTGTTTATTGTAACTGTAGCCCAAGGTTATGATTTGTAGCAGGAGAAGCTAAAATAGAAGTTGTTAGCTCTTCCAGTCTGATAAAATCAAATTTGCCTGATTTTAGTCTCAGCTCCTACCTTGTTTTTTCTCTGGGGAGGGAAGTCAACACTCTGCCTTCTGCAGGGCTGTGTTGCTGAATTTACCCACTGGTTTCTGATGTAAGGTGGTGTTGAATTGCTTTGGTTTGCTCCTGTACAGAATATGCTGGTGTTTGTTTCTCCCTCTCCTGGGGAAGCTCAAGTGCACATTACAGTAGAGGACAGCCTTATGTTGGGATATAAAGGTCACAAGTGTTTCCTTTCACCTCTCCAGCTGGGAGTCAGGCTGACATACACGGGAGGTAGCAATAAGTCTTTGCAACAAAAGGAGCTTTTGGGGTGTTTTTCTTGAGGGAGACCTGCAGACCAGTCAGTCCTTTCTGCGTGGGGTCTGTAGCCTTCTTTGTCCAGCTCTTGCAGAGTTGATTTCCTCCTCTGGAGAAGAATTGCTGCTGTTCCTGCATTCCATGGGCTCTGTCCATTGCTCTGTGTGGGAGACCTCTGGCACCAGCAGTGTGTTGTATCCAGCTCTGTGACAATACACTGGTTTGCTCACCTCTCATTAAATGTTTCCAGTGTGAATATCAGGTACTAACAGAATATTTTAATCGCTGTTTTTAAAATATATTTCAAAATGTATTTTAACTTCTCTTTCCATTGTTGCAGGTGAAGGGGAAGAAGGGTCTTTGAATGCCAACGAATGAGCTGTGATGGATAACAAGGACTCAGAAGCTGAGATCCACCCTCTGAAGACTGAGGATGTAAAAGCTCAGGAGAACCATGAAAACTTTGTGGAGAGGAGGATTATCAAGTCCTCGGGGCTGTCCCGGCTGTCCCGGTGGCGCACTGCTGCCTTCTTCATCTCCCTGTTCCTCTGCCTGATCATTGTGTTTGCTTTCTCCTTCATCATTCCCTGCCCAGAGAGGCCAGTTTCAGAAAGAACATGGTTCCAGTACTACAACAATGCAGGTGAGCTTGCTGCAGCAGAATAAATACTTACCAAGAGTCTTTTTCCTTTCTGTGCCACGGATTTGGGTTGTGAGGCTCTACCTAAGCACAGCGTGGAGCCAGACCTGCAGGGATGCAGCCCCTGGGAGCCAGAGCTGTGAATACCTGACCTGGATAAGCAATGGCCCATCATAATTAGAGTGGCCTTCCAGGGGGTGTTTACAGGATCTAGAGAAATTAGATGCTGCTCTGAAGTGCTAACAAGGTAGCAGGCTGGCCTCGTTCCCAAAAAAAAAAACAAAAAAAAAAAGAGAGAGAAAGGGTATCTGGGAATAAACCTCTGCTGAACTTGCTCTTTGAAATGTTCCCTTGGAGTCTGAGCTGAGGTTGGAGGCAGTTAGGCATTTTTTTGTCTGTCACTTTGACTTTCTCCCTTTTCATCATGGCCGACAGGAAGGGGAGAATAATAATTCCATCTTGTTTTTTTAATAAATTGCTTTATAGTTGCTATAGCTATTTTTATTCTGTTTGCTTTAGTTGGCTCTTTAGCCTGGGTCCTGCTCCCCAGTGGCTCAGCAATCGCTTCTGGGAGAGCTTTTCTTTAATCTTGAGTGCAGTGGATTGTGCTGGATGTGCTGTAAATGCAGGGATAGTGTTCACAGCAGGGACTGAGCTGTATGTGGTGCTGCAGACATCCCTGGTTCTGCTACTCTGAGCTCAAGAAAGCTGCTTTTAGCTGATAGAAAGATGGAGTATCTGGATTTTGTGGGGCTTGGGTGGGGCTTCTTTATACTTTGAGAATAGCAACCCCACTCCAAGACCAGAGTTGTTCTTTGTTCAGCATAGTTCAAATTCTGGCTGCTTAAAAAAGACAAATCCCCTGGGGGATAGCAAATCCTCTGGGGGATAGCAAATTTAAAAAATTGTTTGGCATTAACTTCCTGTTCTTGATACTTGTGTACATGGCTTTTTTTAATATAAAAGCCAATTTGTCCTGATGTTACACTGTCCAGGATGGAGGCAGTGAGTAGGTCTCTAGGAATTTGTGTTTTGCTCCAACTTTGTCTGCTGTGGGCTAAGAAAACCCTCACCAGAGCCTGGCTTGTGTTCCCTTGCAGTGCCCTACCCTTTCCTTGCCGTGGAAGACGTGAATGAAGACAAAGTGCAAGATGTGCTCTTTGCTTTCAAATCCAGCAACGGCAGCAGCAGCTTCAACACGTCCTGTCTGGATAAAGGTACCTGATTCAAAAACACCCTTCTAGTGAGGGCTATCCTTTCTCTTCTAATTCCAGTTAGTGACTGGGAGAGAAAACTGTGTGGGGAGAGGAGCTGGGTGACTCCCAGCTCCTGGTGGTGCAGGGCAGCTCTCTGTGATCCCTGTTCTCCCCAGGGCTGCCGTCTCCCTGTGCCTTCCTCGCCGCCGTGTCGGGCACCAATGGCAGCGTGCTCTGGGAGAGCCCAGCTGCAGAGGAGCTGCAGTGGCTGCAGTGTGGCATCCAGCAGCTGGGCACAGCACAGGCCCCGGGCTGCCTCGTGGTGGAGAAGCCACTGTCCCTCACAGCAGTCAACCTGCAGACAGGTGAGTGCCAGCAGAGAGCCCTGGACACTTTGTCACTGAGACAAAGCACTTGCTTTCCTCACCTGGTGTCCTCCAGGGGTGACATCAGCATGACATGACTGGCTGGGACATGAACAATGGGCACTGGGTGTTTATTATCTTGGAAACCTTGCCAGAGCTGCTGGCTGGGCGTTGAGGAGCACGTGCTCTCAGCCTCACAGTTCCAAAGGCTGGGCTCTGCTGGGGGTTTGTGCCAGCCACTGTTTCATAAGAGCAGCTTTCCAACAGCTTTTGAAACAGGAGGAGCAGTCACTAGCTGTGAATGTTACTTTATACTCTCCAGGGTTAGCCACAAACCCGCACCTGCAATGTTTCCCAGTTATTTGTGTGTGTGTGCCAGGAGTGCCTGCTGTGGCATGAGGAGTGGGAGTTGTAGGCATTTATGATTTTGAAGTTGTCAAGGAGAGCTCTTAGGATAAGTGCTTGCCAGTCTGTTTCAGTAGTCTACGATTCTGCCTAGTTCCTCTGGAAAGGTTTCTTCCTTTCTAAACTTAGAGGTGGAGAAATTCATCATCATCATCTTGCCTAACGTGGGTGGGGGTAAGGAGTGCCTGCACTGCTTTAGGAACAGTGATCATCTGCTGCACCATGAACCCTCCTTGCTGATGAAGCCTAAAATACATTTCCATTTTGGAGGTCACTGTATTGTTTCAAAGGTCTAAACAATACATGTTCTCCCCAGGATCCCATCCTTTGTATTTGGTATTGAACCCCTCACACCCTGTTTTCCAAAAACTAGAACAAAGAAATAGCAAGAGGTACAGCCCTAAGGAATCTGAGGAAAATCTGGTGTAGCTTTTAATTTCCAGTGTATAGATGGAAGTGTAGATACACACAGAGCTAGAAAGTTTCTGTACCAACAGAGACATCTTAGCACCATTTCCTTCATGTGTAGGCTTTAGCACAGGATATTTTTAGACTATTAATGAAGTAGTTACTTTCAGGTCAAAGTGTAGAAAGTTGGCTGTGGAAACAAAGGCTTGTAACTAAAGACAATCATAAAGGCAAGTGTGGAGAGAAGGAGCCAGGCTAAGCTACAGGTCACAGCAATACAACAAAGAAAACATTCCACAGATAACTTCAAAGCAAGAGAGGAAAAAAAGCACCATATAGAAAAGTGAATAACCCAGGAGTTTATGTATTTGATGCCTTTTTACTATTAAGTAGGTTAAAAATGGTTTCTGAGCTTAGTTGACTGGGGGTTAGGAGGGCAGAGCAGAATAAAACGTATTTAAATAGGCTAAATGTATTCAAAGAGGCAAAGTCTAACTTACATCACAGTGTGCTAAAAACAGTAGCCAGCACAATCTTTAGCTGTTAATGATTCATTATCGTGGAGGATTTGGTGAGATTCCAGGGCTCTCAGGCTGTCTAGCTCCTGCCTGTAGGGAGATTGAAGGAGAGATAGGCAGATTATCATCTGAATGTGTCTGATGTGGTTTTGATCTTTAAATGCTGATAAAGTTAGTGGGTTTTTTATCAGTTAAAGTTGTGTTAAGTCCTGCTTTCTTCATTGCCACGAGAAGTGACCCGAGTGGGGAGGAAGGGAAGTGTAGGAGTGCCTGCTCCTGTTTGTGTGGGACATCTAACATTCCTGCATGTTTATCTTACCAGCAAACTGGGACACATAGAAGCTTAAGATTAACTGTTCCAGGTCAAAGCAAAAGTCTTTGTAGCTGTGTATTATTCCATCTCTGCCATAGCCCAAGGCAGACTCGCAAGGAAGAGGACAGGAATAAGAGTTTTGTTACACCTCCTCTCTTCACCTGATCCTCCAGCAGCCTGAACTGTGAGCCCTGTGGGTGGTTCTGGTCTCCTGAGGGATTTGGCAGAAAGGGCACCACGATGATCAGATGATGGAACTGTTTCTGTGTGAGAAACACTAAATAAATAAACCAGAACTCCAACCTGGAGAATGTCTGCCAGGGAGAAAAGTCTCTGTGTCCTCTGCATGTGCTTGAAGTGAGAGCTGAACTCAGTCTTCTGAGTTCTGATTTTATTATTCCTTCCAGACCAAAAAAACCCAACCCTTTCACCCAGGTTAGATTTGCAGTCCAGGCACTTTCTTCATTTCCATCCTGGCTCCTCGTGCCGTGACCCCGGGCTCTGAGGAACACTGCAGATGTCACACATGACAGTCCCATCTCCTGCTGATGGAGCAGGAGGGGGCTGGTTCCTGTGCTCTCTGTGAGCTGGGTTAGAGCATGGAAAACTTCTCAAGTGCTTGGTGTTGAATCCAGCTCAGTGTCACCTGATTCTCTTAACTCAGAAGGAGTTCTTTTAAGAGAATAAAATATTTTCTCCCAAATTCTCTCTGCTGTCTAACCACCAAAGACTAGAGCCTTCTGCACTGACAAGTGAATTTGATTAGTCTGGTCTTGCTCTTGTACCTTTGGACAGTCCTGAAGCTAGAATGTGGTAATTTAAAACTTCTCTTCTTCCTCTGCCTGCTTATTTTCTTCGAGGGCAAAATTCTTTGCCTCCCCATGATTTCCTAAGGAAACTAGGAAATCTGCTCTCTTCACTTCACATCTGTTGTCATAGTAACAAATCCAAGTGGTTTTTTCAGCGTTGCAGTAAAAGCTTTGGAGCAATCCTACTAGAAATACAGCCTGCCTAAAATTATTGCAGACAGCATCAAGTAGTAATTCCTTGGCTTTCAGTCCAGCTGCCTTCCTGACAAAGAACAGATGATTACTTTGCATTCCTGAAATGATAATTGCTGTGTGTGATGCTGGGTAAAGGGGAGGGTAAACATTTGCCCTGGGCCTAACCAGACACTGAAGTGTTCATTAGAAAGAAAACCCCCCAGCAGTGTCCTCCCTGCCAGATTCCACTGCAAATTCCTCTGGTCAGTGACTGGAAAGTGGCCCACAGCCTTGGACAGTGGATGGATAGAGCCACTCAACTGGTCTGGAGCTGTGGAAGAGACACCCACACCACCCACCCCCTGTTTATTAAAAAGCAAAGCTTTGTTACTTCAGTTTACAAACAAGTTTGGGCTGTGTGTGTTCTTCAGACAAGGGAGAGGTGGGATGTGGCCTGAGTTGTGGCTGGTCATGTCAGTGGGGGAACATCTGCAGGAACATCTGCAGGAGGCACGTTGCAGCAAAGAAGGTTCTGCCAGGAGTTGCAGCAACACTGGTCAGATTTCAGCTGCTTTATGGTCTCAAAATGTCTGTGCAGATTGCAGTGCACAGCAGCAGGGATTTGGATCACAACAAAGGATTCTCCATGCCGTGAACACTCTGGGAAGCTTGCTAACCAAAGGCACAAGGGAAGCAAGCTGTTATTTGTGCCAGGGTGTTTGGGTGCCTTCCTGCAGGCAGCTAGGCTTGCTTTCCAATGTAAGATGAAATTGTGGATACTGGGATTCATTGAGAATGCAGAAAGGCAAGGAAATACCCCATGATGAGTGTAAGTGTGGCTGGTTTGTGGTGTTGATGGGCTGGAACAAGAGCATTAATAACCTTTCAACCTAAGATGCCTTTTGATGACTCTTTCCCACTGTGTTCCAGGGGAAGTTCTGTGGAGACAATCCAGGGACTTTGGAGCTAATTATACTGTGCTGACTCCTTTGTCAGTGATTCCAGATGTGGATAATGATGGAGTTCAGGACCTGATAATCTTTATTACTGAAGAAGGCCAGGTATGTCATCATCTTGCAGCTCTGCAAACCCCAGTGGCTGCCACAGGGGATGGCAGGAATGCTGTTTATTTCCACCTTGTAGTCTCAGAGGAAGTGTCCAGGGGCCTCTGGTTTCTGTGGGTTTGGGGTGGGTTCTTTCCTACCCTCCAGAGATGTACTCCCAAATCAGCACAAGTGTTTCATGGTTTTAAAAAATAAATAAATCAAAGAGCTGGGCAGTAATCCCTCCCCCTTTTCAGTGTGCTTGCCTCACTTCATGTTCCTGTGCTGTCTGGGGACTGAGCTGGGGCAAGATGAGCTTGCAGTTTTCTGCTTCTCTGCTTAGAGAAGTGGAAGTGAACAAACCCTGACAGCTTTGGCTCTTAGATCAAAGCACAGCTGACAGTCAGTGCTTTTGTACCAGCACTGCTCTTTTCTGATCCCTCCCTCTCCTTGCCTGTGGTCTGCTTTGCACTGCTCTTCCCAGTGTCACTGTGGTGGTTAATTCTGATCTGAGTTCATTTAGTGAAACGGCTGCTGGTTGTATTATCTCCCTCCAAATATTGCTTCTCCCATTTCTGAGAGGGGAAAGTCATGTAGCTAGAACAGTTTTTCTGCTCAAACATTACATACATGATGGAGAGGCACAGCATTGTCTTCATGCCCAGTCTGTCCTGTTCAAAGCACACAAGTTACAGCTCCCTGTGGGTCTCATGGGAGCAGTGGGAGCCCCATGTCCTCATTCCTGAGTCATGGAATCATTAAGGTTGGAAAACCTCTGAGATCATCGAGTCCAAGCTGTGACCCATCCCCACCTTGTCACTCAGCCCAGAGCTCTGAGTGCCACATCCAGGCTTTTCTTGAACCCCTCCCACAATGGTGACTCCACCACCTCCCTGGGCAGCCTCTTCCAATGTTTAACAATTCTTTCTGGGAAGAAATTCCTCCTGATGTCCAACCTGAACCTCGCCTGGCACAGCTTGAGGCCATTTCCCCTTGTCCTGTCCCTTTTTCCCTGGCAGCAGAGCCTGACTCCCACCTGGCTGCCCTCTCCAGTCAGGGAGTTATGGAGAGTGAGAAGGTCTCCACTGAGTCTCCTTTTCTCCAGGCTGAGCCCCCCCCAGCTCCCTCAGTTCCACCTCACAGGACATGTGCTCCAGACCCTTCCCCAGCTCTGTTCCCTTCCCTGGACCTGCTCCAGCACCTCAGTGTCCTTTTGGAATTGAGGGGCCCAGAACTGGGCACAGCAGTTGAGTTGTGGCCTCACCAGTGCCCCGTACAAGGGCAGAAGCACTTCCTTGGCCCTGTGGCCACCCCATGGCTGGTACAAGCCAGGTGCCATTGGCCTTCTTGGCCAATGTCCTCCATAAGAAAATAGGGTTTTGCTGTCCAAGGCATTGTTGTTGCCAGAGTCATCAGAAATTCTATCTTCTCCACCTCCTACAGTTCTCTCTGTTTTCTTTCCTCCTTGCTTTTGCTATCCCAGTTATCTCAAGACTTCTTAGGCAGCCAGGAAAAGTTTGAATGTAGCCTCTGTTCTGCAAGACTGCCTTTTGATCTGTTTTCCATTTAAGCTCTCTTGCTATCTTGGTATGAAATCCCTTCCTCCCTCTGGATTTGGCAAGCACTCTGCCAACTTAAGGGAAAGTATGTTCTCTTTTGGGAAGTCACACAAATGTAGGAGCTGGAGTGGAGCTCTGCAGCTTGGAAAGGGCTGGTCAGAAGGGAGATTCAGCACACAAGTAGAGGAGTTTCGTTGCTATCAAGGGCTGCAGTTGAAAGGACAGAGCTGTGAGCAGTCTGTGAAGGGTCTGTGTGCAGGGGGTTAGATGGCAGCATTTCCAGAGAGTCCCATTGACCCTTACTTGCTGCAAGCTTCAGCACAAACATGTCCTGGAAAATGTGCTGGTTTTTGAGATCCATTTCCTGTGGCAACACAGAGGGATTGGCAGTGCAGTGAGGAAAATGTTGTGTTTTCTCACTCCTTGTGTAAATATCTGTGTCCCAGGGCAGCCACTGGACCAGTGCTTGCCAGTAAAGGTGCAGCTGAGGTACCAGAGCTGGTGTGTGTCTCCTCCCAGTGCAGGAGGCTGGGAATAGCTGGTGGATGTGTTGTTGTCCCTCTCCAGTTGTGTTCTCATTCTCCCCAGCAAACTCTATTCCTTTTTCACCTGCCAGACTCTCCAGATTTGTTTTGGGAGCAGCAGATTTCCTTTGCTTTCCCAGTCCCTCCCGTTCAAAGTAGAGGGAAGGGTTCCTGCCTGACTCAGCATCTCTGATGGATGCTGTTTCTCTTGGTCAGATGTTTCACTTGTCCCTAGAGTCCATTGCACTCCCTAGACTCTGACTGTTGCTCAGACATTTAAATTTGATCCTGACTTTAACCTTTATTCTCCTGGGTGAAATGTTTTAGTGGATTTTGTTACCCTGCACAAAGAATAGAAAGAAACCTATCAGCTCTTTTATCTTCTTGGACTCACATGACCCTGAGGAGGAGTAGATTAGGGCACTTAAAACATTTAGCAGAGCTGCCATGTGAAGCCAAGTTTCCCATGTTCATATGCTGCATTGTTGCTGAGGTTAGGTCATCTCCATCTTAGGCTTGAATGGATCTTTGCTGTCCTTACAGAGCTGGAGCTGCTGTTCCACAGTCCCAGTCTGTAAGGAGGGTGGGTGACAGAGGTAGCAAATTCTCAGAGCAGGTGGCTATGCTGGAAGTGGTTTTCAAACTTCCAGAAGAATTCTGAGCAGAGGGGTCACTGAATTCATCCCCTCTCCTCCAAAACCAAGGAGAGACTTTCCATCCAAGCCTGTGCTTCTCCCATTCAGTTGGTGTTCGGTTCCAGCTTTAACCTTGTTGGTTTTTTGTCTTTGGTCCCTTCCCTGCACAGGTGAAGACCTTCATCCATTCAGGACAAACTGGCCAGCAGGTTGGCCGCCCTGGCAGCCTGAAGGTGGATGGCAGTGCTCGCTACGTCAGGCTGAACCTGCGCTCCTCCCCCTACTTCCTTTTCTACACAGGTACAGCTCTGCTTGGCACTTCAGCCTGAAAGGGTGATTGTAGCTGAGATCAGGATTAGTAAACATCATCTGAGACTGTGTTTTGCATTCTTAGAAGCTGTGTGAAGCTTTCACCTAGTCAAAGAGCTGTTCAGGGCCAAGAGGAAGGGTGGGGGTTCTGCTTAAACTGTGGTTTGTTATGTACTGTAGTGATTTTATTTAACAAATGTCAAGCATGTAAGGATTAGGCAGTCATTTATAGCAAATGATTACTGTGGAACACTTGGATTACGAACAGATAAAATGTTAAAAGCACTCAATAGCAGGCTTGAGTCTGAAAATACCACTACAACTCTATGATGCAAGCCCTAAAAATATAGTTGATCTGACAGATCTGGAAAATCATAGAGTTCAGAGCAAGGGCAGGATTACTTATCTCTCTCATTCTTGCATTTTTTTTTATTTTTTTTTTTTTTTTTTTTGCACAGAGAACTCTCTCTATGCATACTCCCTGGAAGATCTGTGCAGTGCAGTGGTTGGGACAGAAGTTAAATTTCCCAACTTCCACCCAGATTCTCTTTGGGAGAAGCACATTGACCATGTCACACACCGCTCATCCCTTCTCAGGTGTGAGGTTATGTCTTGGAGGGTGTTGGTGTTCCTGACAGGATAGCCTGGTGGGACTTTGTTCTCTCCTGGCCATGTGGCTTTTGGACCAGGAGCACATCCAAAGCTCAGGAAAGTGTTGGTGTTAATGGCTTCATCAGGGGTTCACAAAAAAGCAGAGAAAGCACGTTGGGATTTCCTATTTGGATTTACTGTGGAGGGAAAGCACTCCAAACCTCCCAGTAAAACCATCCATAGTCTAATAAGCTTAATCATTTCTCTGTCCTTGTTCAGATTTGAAGACGTTCGCTACCTGGCAAAAGTTCCTGGGCACTCACAGGACAATGTCTTGGTTGTGAACTCAGAGATGGCCACGCTGATCAACACAAAAGATCTCCAGACTTTGTGGACCCTCAATGTGTCCCGTGCTTTGAGGTAGTGTTCTCAGTGTGGGCTAAATGTGGCTTTTCCAGGTTCCCAGCAACAGCAGTGTCCTGGCAGATGCAGTTTTTTTTTTTTGCCTGGTCGTATCTTGATCTTGCTTATTGTGTGTTGCTTCAGGATGGAGGAGCTCAGAGCTCCCTCGTTCTGTGCCTGCTGTGATGTGGCTGGGCTCAGAGTTGGGGTGGCACCAGGCCAACCCAATGTTGTGGCAGTCAAGTCTCTTACCAGGGCAGTTGTGGGAGGATTGAGGCAACTGGGAAAGCAAAGTATGCCCAGCCATCAGGGTGGGTTCAGATCTGTCCCTGCTCTTTCTCTCCCTCAGTGAGCCGCTACTCGGTTACTACAAACCTGATGTCCATGGTATTGTCCTGGAGAGTGAAATTGGACCCAACAGGAAAAAGGTTTGAAATCTCTTCCTTTTAACTTCCCATTTCTCTGTATGTCACAGCTCAAGCACGAATTCAGTCAAGGACAGTAGGTAGGATGTGATCCCTCTGGCCAATTTTAGGAAGCTTAAAGCTGTGAAAGGATCTTTCAACAGGTTATTGAAGCCAGCTCAGGCACTTTAATTCTCTTCTCAGCAAGAGGCTTCAATGACAGAACTTTGAACCCCCTGAAGTAACTGCAAAATTTGTGATTTCACTCTAATGTGGCCTACCCCAGATCTCACAGCTCTGTGATGCTCTGCTTCAAGTATTTCCTCATCTTCCCATGTGTCACATACTTGTTCCCATAGACACTGTGAGGACAGACAGCTAACCTGACTTCTCTCTCATGGCTTGTTAGATGCCTTTGTCGTGAGTTCTGTTTCTTTCTTCCCTGCTAGGTGATGATTGTTGAGAGTGGATCTGGAGCAGTCCAGTGGGAGCTGAAGCTGAACTGGGGAGCAGGGAGCCCTGGCCCAGCCACACTTCCCACTGCGGATCACCGCTCTGCCTTCCTCATGTGGGGAGACTACCAGGAGCCAGGCAATGAGACAGTGAGTGGTGCTGCTGAGGGCTGCTCTTCTCCAGGCTTTGTGCCACAACTGGGTGGAGTTACCCTTCTCACAGTGCTGATATTCCCATCTGTCTGTGTCTCAGCCACTGGGTGTGGGCTCGGTGTCCACAGTGTCCCTGCAGGTGGTGGCAGCACCAGCAGCTTTTGTCATCCTCAGCCTGATTATGTAGAGAAAAGGAACTTGGTGGCTCTGTGAGCAGAGTCGCTGCCCTGCCTTGGTGTGGCACTGCAGGTGAGGTGGGAGGCTTCTGGTACCTCTGGAGTTGCTGCTGTTTCTTTGGGAGCCTTCCATGGCAGCAGTGCATGCAGTGATCTCTGTGGCCATGTGAATATCCTCTCTGTGCCCCAGGCAGCCTCTGGCAGCCTCAGTGCACAGCTCAGCTGCTTGCAGAGCCCTCGGGGCAATGACAGGCAGCACTGGTGACAGTTCATGTCTCAGAGGCTGCTGAAGCTCCAGCTGAGCTTCCTCTGCTTTCCTTGCTTGCTCTGCCAGCCTTGAGGCAAAAATCTGTCTCCTGCCTGCAGCACACAGGCCAACTATTTGCAGGAAGCTTGGGGTGGGAAGGAGAGCAGTGAGCAAAATCCCAGCACTTGTCCTAATGGCATCAGTCAGGATGAGCTGGGCTGACATGGACAAGTGTCTGGCTGGCTGTATCCTGTTGAGCGTGAGTAATAGCTGAGCCTGGTACTGGTGTTGTCTCTGGGATAACGTGTGAGTCTGTGTCCTGATGTGTCGTGTTGGTTGCAGACACACAGAACTCCTCTCCAGAAGCTGTACCTTTTCCATCCTTCCTACACTAACGTCCTGTTGGAGCTCCGCAACAGCACAGACCAAATCGTTGCATTCACTGGTAAGTCCTGTCCTTGCAGCCCTCCAGTGAGGAGCTGCAGGAGGACACAGCTCCCTCCTGGGCTGTAACAGTGTGTCTTTTCGGAGTGCAGCCACGGCCCTTCTAGATCCCAGTCAGCCTCTGCTGTAGGGTAACTGCTTGAGAACTGCTCAGGGGGCAATTCAAGCTCACACAGCCACACACGTTACAAGGCTGGCTCAGCAGAGAGGCAGAAGGCTCCCAGCCCAAATCAGTTTCCAGCAAGTGTTTATTCCAGTGTGCTGAAGGTGAATCCAGAGCCAGAGAGGAGGAGCATGTGGTTTTTCTCAGTTATACAGGGTCTCAGGTTTGTGGGTGGCACAGAGGGGGAAGGACAGGGGGGACAGGGGGGAAGTGACCACAGGGAAGAGAGGAACAGGACACCAGGCCCCATGTCCAGTGGGGAAACAGGGAAAGGGGATGCCATGGGGTGGGTGATGGACTTGCCAAACCCAGAGAGAAGATTGCACAGTGTCTGCAAGGGTCCATGGGGGAGAAGCCTTCTTTACACCTGGGGTATCTTTAATCTTCACTTTTCCAGGGAAGGGCAGTTGGAAATTCCTTTAATGGCATGAGGGACTCCACCCTGGGCCCTGAGGGTGGTGCTGGGTCTGGTGGGCAGTGCAGGCACGGGAGGCTTAGCCCGGGTTTCCCTGTGCTGCAGCGGCGCTGTTCGAGCGGAGCCGCCACGCCTGCTACGTGCTGCTGCGGGGCCCCCAGGCCAGCCAGGGGCCAGGCCCCGTGTCCCTGATGAAGAGGAAGCTGAAGGAGGATGTCATGCTGAGCAGGGTGATCTGGCTGCGCAGCACGGCCGACGACGATGAGCAGCGCGTCCGCGACCGCCTCTACAGGATGCGATTCCAGAGCCGAGACTGAGCTTGGCCAGGAGCAGGGAGAGGCTGCCCCTGCCCTGCAGCCCAGCTCTCAACAAGCCCAGAGCCTGGATTCCAGTGGGAAGCTGCCTTTCTTGATCCACAAACCAAAGCGTGGCTGGCAGGGACACCCGGGCTGTGGGGGCAGCTGCCAGAGTGTCCATCCTCAGAGCTGATGGGACTTCAGTGCTTGGCCACCACTGAAGTGTCATCAGCTCAGGGAGGAGGGCTTTCCCCTCCATCCCTCTGTGCCCGCGGAACTGTGCTGACTCAGGAGTGTGTCTGGAGGAAAGCATGTACTTGCTGAGATGCCAGAGTTGATGATTTCTGGGATGTCTGAGAAGTGGAGTTGCCTGTGTGGTGTTAGATGTCCTTTCTGAGTCAGCTCTCCTGGCTGGGGAGAGGTGCTTGGCTGCAGGTTGATTTGCAATTACCCTCTCGTGGATTTGTGCCCTGCTTCAGTAGTGGTGGGGGCTGTGGGGTGACCCTGCCATGGCTGTGGTGTGTCTGGTGTCACTTGGGCCAGCAAAGCACAGGTTAAAGTGTTGTTCTACTTAGCAGATGGCCTTTTCTCCCAAGAACAGCCCCATGTGTCCTACTGTGCAATCACCAGCCTGTGTCTGTGTCCTCTGCTGCTTCCTTCCCAGCCAGGCTGTGCAGTGTTGGTGACACCGAGAGGGAGCTGGTCTCCCATCTGATGGATGCATCAATGTTCCTCCCTTCCCTTGGTCTGCTTATAGGTGGTGAGAGATCCACCCTGAGCCCAGGCTGGCTGGTCCCTGGAGGTACCACCACCAGCTCTCCAGGTTTAAGAAACCAGAGGATCTGGCTTGAGTAGAATTGCACTTTAACCTTTTCTGGGAGCTGGGCTTGCTGCTCTGGGAGGCTCTGTACCCAAGTGGCAGTGCCAGCACCCTGCTCATTCAGCCTTGCAGCTGCTGAGGAGCATTCTCCAAGCACTGTCCCTGCTGCCAGGAGGTGGGCAGGAGCTCTGTGCTGCCTCCCTGCCCTTGGAATTGAAGTGATACTGGGTGAGGATCCTCAAGCACTCTCCTCTCTGCCCAACCTGGTATCCCGAGGGGATGGGGCAGGTTGTGTGAAGGTAACATGTTTCTCCTGGAGATTGGTGCAGCACCATGAGGTGTTTGGACTGCCCTGTCCTGATGGGTGCCAGTGCAGGCTGTAGAAACAAGGTACAGAGCCTTGAAAACAATTTGAACCAGCTGCTCAGTCCTGAAAATAAAAATAGGCCTAAAAATAACCTCTGTCAAGCTCTGCAGTGCTGGAGGGGGTTTGGCCAGTGCCTCCCTCCCTTGCTGAGCCTGACTTTGGGGGATGTGTAGAAACACTGTAGGATGGGAATGTGCAGCATTAGGCATCAGCTCTTCCCTTCAGCCACTGCTGAGCCCAAATGTGCCACTGGGCAGCTGCTGTCACCAGCTCACACCACAGCCCCAGCCCTCCCAGGCTGACAGCACAGGGAGCTGGGCTGCCTGGACACCTCTTTGCTTCCAGCTGACCAGTGGCTCCCTAAAGGGTGCCCTATTTCCCTCTGCCCCATGACCCATATCCCAGGCAGTCAAGGGAGCCAGTCCTAGGGTGTCCCAGCTGTGCAGGAAGCCAGGGAAGCTCTCTGCAGACTGCTCCACAACCTTCAAAGCACTCTGGGCTCAAAATGGTGGGGTTACCCCTCTGCCTCTCTTCCCAGCTGCTTTCTGAGGGAATCAGGGTGTGCAGGGAGGGTCCCCAGCTGTG
This sequence comes from Trochalopteron elliotii, assembly GCA_024734555.1. Classification (NCBI taxonomy): domain Eukaryota; kingdom Metazoa; phylum Chordata; class Aves; order Passeriformes; family Leiothrichidae; genus Trochalopteron; species Trochalopteron elliotii. The sequence continues at coordinate 184,662 of JANPWX010000051.1, forward strand.
TCACCCTTTCATCTACACTCAGCACCTTAGGCCTGGCAGCCCCCCAGGTCCCTGTGCCAGTGTTGCAGCTGTAAGGGGGCTGGATTGAGGCTGCCCTTCAGCCAGCTGGGGCAGGGCACAGGGCAGGGGACCCCCAGGCTTGCACTGTAGTCCAGCCTGAGTGTTGGATGTGGATTGTTTCCTGCTGAGATTCCCCTGGCTGGGAGCAAGGTACCTGAGCTGTATTCTCACTGCACTCTCCCTCCTCAAATTTCTACCCAAACCTGACCTTCCCATAGGCACACTGAATGTACCTTGAGGAGAGCTGGATTTTCAGCTCTGGGGAGCTTTTCTGGCTTTAAGTTCTCCACTAATGATTCTGGACAGTTTGGAAATGCAGATTTCGCCATGGCAGCTCAATTAAATGCATCAGTGCCAAACCAGCACCTTCTTAACAAAACCAGTCTGTTTTCCAGCTTATTTCCTGTGTAATTTTTTTTTCTTTTTTTTTCTTTTTTTTTTTTCAGTATTTAATGAATGACTTTGTGCCTTGATTCAATAACTCAGCTGGGTGGCAATGGCTATATCACTGTGTTATGTGTTAGTGTGGTTTTTAACACTGAGACTGTTTGGTTTGGTTCTTTAACTTATTGCAAATCGTGCCATACAGGACTTGCTCTAACCAGAATGGTTTCAATAAACCCTCTTTTGCATTGTTTGTAAATGGTGCCCTGCTTTGGAGGTTATACAGGAATTTGGGATTTTTTGACAGCTCTTTTGAGTGACCTCCCCGAGGCAGAACCCCCCTCCTTGGGAGGGATCCAGGAGTCCTGGTGATGCTTTGATAACTGAGGTGCTGCCCACTGCCCTGTCCTGCTGCAGGCAGGTGATGGAGACCAGGAGAAGGGAGCGTGTGGAGAGAGGCTGGAGTTAGATAACCAGGCTGGGCCAGCCCGTCCCTGCCCCCCACCTGGGGCTCTGTGACCTGGTTTTACACCCCAGGTTCCTGCTGCAGTCCATCAGCACGAAAATCTGATGCCAGGGTTTGGATTTGGATCAAGCCGGAGGGAGACGCGTGGCAGGCGCTGTTTCCTGGAGCGTGGGACCATCTGTCACTGCCCGGAGGCTGCCAGCACCCAGGGCTCCATCCTGTGACCCAGCAGCTTCCCCTGCCCCAGGGCCCTCTGTCTGGCCCAGCACGGAGCTGAGAATGCCCCTTGCTCTGTGCCAGGCTCTGTGGCAGGGAAGGATGCCATCCCCAGCATCCCACTGGTGTTTGTTAGCCAGGATACAGGACGGCACCTCTCTGTCCATTTGGGGCTGGAGCTGTCCCAGCTCTGCTGTGTGGTGCAGGCTGGGCTCCAGGGCTGAGCACTGCTGGGCATCAGCCCCCCTCTCCTTTATGTAACCACCAGCGATAATCCTCTGCAGCTGGGGCTCTGCTCCCAGGAAGGGAATAATCCTGCCGTGCGATCCTCAGCCTCTGCTCAGATTAACAGTCCATGGACAGGGAGAGTGGCTCAGCTGCCAGCCCTGCTCCTGGTGCTCCTGCCAGCCCACAGGGCCGTGGCACTGCAGCCCCAATCCAGCGGTCTTTTTGTCCCTCCCAGTGTGTAGGTGTCACACCAGTGACCCCTGATGCCAGCTCAGCCGTGCCAGGCTGGTGCTGCCCCTGGGGGCAAGCAGATCCACGGGTGGTGGTTGTGCCATGGGCACACATGTCTGGGTGGGCTGGTCCCCTCCCGCGGTCTGCACCCTTGCTGGCTGCTACAGCCACGGGAGGACATCACTTCCAGGTCTCAACCCAGCCCAGAGAAGTGGGCAGCACTTTGTGCACCTCCCACCCCGCCAGTGCTTCCCTGGCCCCGCTCCCCAAAAACCACGGCAGCCACAGTGTTTCCCCAAGGGGGTTTTACTGTCTCGTGCCCGGGGCGGGGGTGGGAATGGGGGGTGACCCCGCACCAGGCCGGCTGGGTGCGGCCTCCCCGAGGGAGAGGAGGGTGTGGGGATGTGAGCGGGGTCTGCGGCGGGGTCAGCCTGGCTCCGGGGGGCCTGGGGGGAATATGGCTTCTCTCCTTCAGTGCTACTGCCGGCAAGATCCTGCGGCGGGGCTGGGCGTGCTGGGTCAGGGGGCTCCCGTCCTGGCGGGGGGCTGCGGCTCTCAGCTCTCCTCCTCGGGGACGGGGGCAGTGGAAGGGCTCCTGCTCCTCTCCTCGGCCTCGCCCGCGGGCAGGAGCAGGGCCGGGCTGGGGCTAGAATGTCGCTGTTTGCGCATGAAGGGGAAGACCCTGCGGGTAGAACGGGGTCAGAACCGGCGGGGACCACCCCAGGTGGACCCCAGGGGGCGGCCCCTGCCCTCACCGCTTCTTGGTCTCCGGGGGAATGACGGCCTCGGCCAGGAGGCTCTTGTAGAGGTCCGACTTGAGGAACCGCGGGTAGGAGTCCTGGGCGAGCAGAGACGTCAGGATCCTGCCCAGCCCTGCCCTGCCCAGCCCCGCCCTCACCCACCTTCTTCATCAGCATGTAGATGTGCATCTGGGCGTCGTCCATCACGTAGCGATGGGGCGTCTTGATGCCCTCCAGGGTTCGCTCCATCGTCTTGCTGTCGATGTTCACCCAGCGTGTGGCCCCGGGAGCCAGGAACTGCCTGGGGAGTCACAGGCGGCCGTGAGCCCGACCCCGCTCACCCTGAGGGCCTGACCAGCCCCAGCGCTTCCCTCCCAATCCCTCATCCCGCTGGAGCTCACTGGTAGATGGAATCCACGATCTCGGCGATGCGGGACTGCTCCCCGTAGCGCAGCTCCTCACACGCCTCCCAGAAGCTCAGGTTCTCAGCTGGGGAGGGGGACATGGTGCTGCGGACCCCTCATGGGCAATCCCCAAAGGTCAAATCATGGCTGGGCATCTGTCCCCGTGGGACAGAGCCAGCTGGGACAGTGGAACCAGGGAAATTGGGGCAGATTAGCTGGGAGGTACTGGAATGTGGTGGTGGGCTGAGGAATGCCAGGACACAGTAATGAGCTGGTTTGGTGGTGTTGGGACTGGGCAGTGGATTAGGCACTACTAGGACATAGTGAGTTTGGTAGTGGTGGGTCTGGGGTGCCAAGACATAGTTGTTTTTTAGGGCTGAGGTTGCTCACCACTGAACTCCTTCTTGAGGAATTCGAGGAGCTGTGCCCGGCCCAGGGGGTCATTGATGAGCTCACTGAAGTTGAAGCCCCAGCGCTCCACACGCAGCTTTGTGGGGGTTGTCACTCTGTGAGTGACAGCAGGTTTGGGGCTGGCAGCCCATGGCAGCCTGCATGACCCCACAACCCTGTCCTGAGGGTTGGGGTTCTGGGGGGCCTGGGGCTGGGGCACTCACGTGGGGGCATTCATGGCCCAGTATGTGGTGTCATCTGTGATCCAGGGGTTGCTGGGCAGGCAGCCAGACATGATGGGGTCGTGGGGCACATACTGCTCGTTGAACTTGATGTACCTGCCACGAGCGGTGGCTGGAGGTGACCAGGGCCACCAACCCCAGCCACCGTGGGGACATGATGGGGACGTGGTGGGGATGTGCCTGAGGTGTGCAGAGCCTCAGCTCCACTCCCTGCTGAGGGCTGAGGGCTGTGGTGCAGCAGTGCCAGCACCAGTTGCAGGGATGTGGGTGCCCCTGTCACCCCGACAGGGACCCAGCCCCGTGGATGAGGCAGCTGCTGCCACTCACCCCTCAAGGCAGATGGAGGACTTCACCCTGGTCCTGGCCATGGCCTTCCTGCAGTACTCGATCTGGGGCCAGGCGCAGGGGAGAGGTTGGGGTGCCTGGCAGCTCGTGCCCCCCAGGAGCTGCCCCCACCCCTCACCCCACTCACCTCTCGCTTGTAGTAATCCATGTTCTTGGTCTGCAAGAGATGCACAGGGCTGGGTGAGGGCATGGTGGGGCTGGGATATTGTCCTGCCACTACCACCCTGGACAATCCAGACACCCAATCCCCCACCCCAGGACTCTGTAGCCCATCCCTGAGGCCTCCAACCTCATTCCCCCAGCTCTCCTGGCCCAGCCAGCCCAGCCTGTGGAATGAAGCCTGACTGCCTCCCCTCCACACCCCAGTGTGACAGACACCAGCCCTTGGTTAGTGACACTTACGTGGGCAGAGGACACAGCACACGGCGCAGAGAAGAGAAAGTGGGTGGTTAGTGAGGACAGCCTGGGGGTGCTGGGGCAGCATTAGTGGGGTCACAACACAAGGAAGGGCTTGGTGGCTGCTGCTGGCACCCCAGGGTGCCAGGGCTCCCTGCAGCACAGCTGCCCTGCAGGGATTGGAGGTGCTGGCACAGAGGGGTGGTGGGTGAAAGGACAAACACACGGAGTCCCCGTGCTCGGGGTGGGGGACACACGGATGTTAGCAGAGCTGGAGCTCATCCCTCACCCCAAAATGTGGGCACAGCCTGGGGTGAGATGGATGGGCACCCACTGGGACAGCTCTACCCCCTGGCACAGGCACTGGGTGTGCCCTGTGCCTGCCG
>JANPWX010000051.1:196805-276596 GCA_024734555.1 Trochalopteron elliotii
AGCGATTGTCATACTGGGGGGCATTGCCCCGGGGAGGGAGGGCGAGCATCACTCCGAGTCCCCAACAGGTGAGCATCCCCCGGGCACCCGGGGCATCCATCAGTGAGCATCACCCCGGGCCCGGGGGGACTGGAGCGCCCCGTGGGGGAGAGCCCCGCTGTCCCCCTGTCACCTCGCAGCCTGTGGCACCAGGCGGATGCCACCCTGCCACCCGGGGGCAGCCAGCGAGTCCCCAGGTGGGTGCATCCCTGGGCTGGGAGTGTCCCCGTGCTGCCGTGACAGCCGAGGGGCAGGGCCTTGGTGGGGGGCCCAGAGGGGCAGCAGGGCCATTCCTGTGTCCCCATCACCGCTGCTGCCCTGGGGACCCACACCTTGGCACTGTGGCCCCACACTTTTGGCTCTGTGGCCCTGGGGCTGAGCGCAGGCAGTGTCCTCTCTGCCCCATGCTGTGTTCCCAGCATGTTCCCAGGGATGGCGTTCCAGGGGTTTTGGGGAGCTCAGTGCTTGCAGTCACAAGAGTGGGGGGGTGATGCAGTGGGGAGGGAGAATTAGGGACTGTGGGGACATCACCCACACTCCTGTGGCCCCCAGCCGCCTGGCAGCACCAGAGCTACCAGAGTCACCATCCCAGTGATGCCTTTCTGCCCTGCACCTGATGGTGGTTTGGGTTTGGGGTGGGACATGGGGCTGGAGGTTGTCCAGTGGGGTTGGAAGGGGCCGCAGGGCAGTGACAAGGACTTCTCTGGGTGACACGAAGGGGTCCTGGGGGCTGGAGGGGTCTGCAAGCACCCCCCAGACCAAGCTCACCGCGTAGGCACCAGCTCGCCTTGCTCCATGACCGTGCGGAAATGCAGCCGGCGGCGTCACCTCTGGTCTGTGCCACCAGGCCCCGGGGACACCGAGCCTGGCAGCCTCCCCACGGCTCCGGGCAGGGGAACAGCTTGGCCTCCCCACGGGGATTTCCCATGTCACAGCCCAGCCACCCCCTGCCCACCAGCGCCTTCGTGTCGGGGGGGTGTCCCCGGGGTGTCCCCGGGGCTGCCACTGCCTGTCCCCCGCAGACATCATGGCTGACAAGGAGGGGGTGACGCTATCGCTGGAGGAGGAGGAGGAGGATGCCGACGTGGCCCTGGCGTACAAGACGCCGGAGAAGAAGAGCCTGCAGGAGATCCAGGAGCTGGACCCAGGGGATGAGAGCCTGCGGAAGTACAAGCAGGCGCTGCTGGGTGCCATCCCTGCTGCCGTGGGTAAGGCTGGGGGCTGCAGTGGGGTTTGGGCACCGCGGCTCCCCGGCAGCCCAGCCGGGGTTTGCGGCCTCAGCTGGCGCAGGGAGCTCAGGGGTGCTCGAGCAGGGAGCGTCCCGTGGGGTATCCCCGGCAGGGAGGGCACATCCCGGCTGGAATCGCCCGTGGGTGTTGCCTGTGCCCCCCACCCGCGCAGGGACCCCGGCATTCCCTGCCGACAGAGTGCCGGTGCCCGGGGACCCCAGTTGCCGTGGTTACGGGATCACCGCCGCAGTTTCCATAGGAACGGCTACAGGGAACCGGGAAATTCATGGGGATGACGGAGAGGAGCGAACGGCGGGGCGGGGGGAGCTACACCGGGTTAGCACGGCTGCCGGTGACCAGACGGTGCCCCCCGCTCCCCACGGCCCCCGCAGCAGCCCCCCAGGCTGGTGTTGGTCTGCGCTGGGGGTCCCTGGGGTGCTCCAGGACCCGGCACCCCAAGTGTCCATCCATGAATGCACTGGGGAGGATGCAAACTGAGGGCTTGAGGGGGGCTTACAAAGCAGTGGGGTGCATGAGGGGTGCACCGTGGGATGTGTGAAAGCTTGGGGGTGTGCAGGTTGGGCTGGTGGGGTGAACGAGACTGGTGCCCACCTCAAGGGATGCCTTGGCTGCACGTGCTGCATCCTCCTCCTTTGCTTCCCCTTGTTCTGCTCCTGAGCAAGAGAATGGTACAGCCCAGGAAATACCCGTGTCCAGGTCCTTTAAATGTGATCTTACCCCAGAAGGCTGATTCCAGTGATGGGGTGACCTGAGATGCCCCTGCTCTCCTGTGCCCTGCCTGGCTGCCTGATATTCTAACACCCCCACCACAGACACTGTGGCCCTTCCTGCCATTACAGGGCCATGGGCAGCCCCTGGGCTTGCTGGGGTGGAGGTGGTGGTGAACTGGGCACCGTGGGTAAGGTCTGGGCCCTGCTGCTTGTCCCTAGATGCCAGCGTGCCCAACGTGCAGGTGACAAAGCTGACACTGATGTGTGAGCAGGCGCCAGGGCCCATCACCATGGACCTGACAGGTGAGCCCTGGGGACACCTGGGGGAGGAGGAGAGGGGGGAGGAGGAGGAGGAGGAAGGGGTACTGGGCTGATAGATCATCTGCCTGTGCAGGAGACCTGGAGGAGCTGAGAGGCCGGGCCTTTGTGCTGAAGGAAGGGGTGGACTACAGGGTGAAGGTGTCCTTCAAGGTGAGGCGAGGGCCTGGTGCCCTGTGCCCACTGCTGCCCTCACACCACGGGGTCCCTACCCCAAGGGGTCCTTGTTACCCTGGGACCCTGCCCCACAGGGTCCCTCTTGCCACCCATGGATCCCTGCCTTGGGACATCTTCCTCCACCTCTCACCTCTGAGTCTCTGCCCACCCTGAGTTCCCCAGTCTCTGCCACCCTGGGAGTCCTTGCTGTCCCCACTGTGACTGCCACCCCATGGTTCCTTCCACCCCAGAATCCTTGCTTCTCCCAGAGATCCCAGCAATGCTGCCTATCCCGGGGTTTCCTAGAGGTCCCTGCCCCTCCTGAGGGGGATCCCTGCCATCTCTGAGTCCCTGCCCCTCTTGGACTCACCCCGGAGTCTCTGCCACCTTTGATGATGCTGAATTCTGACAAGGGGCTGGATCCTGGAAGATGTCAGGATCCAGGATGTCAGGATCCATGCCATGGCGCAGTTCCCCAAGCCCCCCCTGCCTTCTGCCCGCAGGTGAACAGGGAGATCGTCTGCGGGCTGCGCTGCCTGCACCTCACCTACCGCCGGGGCCGGCCCGGTGAGTGGGGCAGGGGGCTGGGGGGGCCGGGGCTGCGGGGCCCCCGCACTACCCTGGCTCCACTCACCCGTCCTCCCTTGTCCCCTCCTCGCCCAGTGGATCGCGACGTTTTCATGGTGGGCAGCTACGCGCCGCGGGCCGAGGAGTACGAGGTGGTGACGCCGGCGGAGGAGGCGCCGCGGGGATGGCTGGCACGGGGCTCCTACCGCGTCCGCTCCCTCGTCACCGACGATGACAAGACGGAGCACCTCTCCTGGGAGTGGGGCCTCTGCATAAAGAAAGCTTGGGAGGACTGACCCCGCCCCGCACCCCGGCTCCCCCCGCCAGCTCGGGGACGAGGTGCCGCCATCCCGGGGACCCCTCGCCGGCACCGCCGCGCTTGCCCCAGTCGCGTGAAGGGTTGAGGGGGGGGTCCCTTAGCGAGTGAGAGCCCGTGGTCGTGGTCTTCGCAACCAAAGTTATTTTTAATTGCTCTTTTTTTTTTTAAATATCGACGCCCGCCTAGTCCTCACGGCGTCCCCGTCGCTGGGGCCGGGGCTGTGACCCTGCCGTGGTGGTGCCGTGCCCGGTACCCGCCCGGTCGCAGGCTGTGCTCTTCCATCGCCATTAAACCCTACAGACTGGTCTCTTACTGGTGTGTCTGTGCCCCCACCGCCTGTGCCTGTCCCCCTGCTCCCTGTCCCCCGCGGCCCTGTCCCCATCCCGCTGGCGGGGCCAGGTTTCCCTGCGGCCACAAGCGTCTGGAAAACAGCCACCTGGTCCCGCTGCCTTATCGGCGGGGCCGGGCAGCCAGTAGCGGAGGGCCACGAGCCCCAGGGGACCGGCACAACCCGCCCCCAGGTCCCTTATCTTCGTCCTCCTCCCTGGACAACATCTTCAGCGCCGGCACCATGCGTGGCTGCGGGTCCCGGCTGGTTTGGCTGCTGGTGCTGTCGCTGGCCTGGCTGGGCCCGGCTTTGGGGGGCGAGGATAAGGATGAAGAGGTGATAGAAGAGGAGGAAAAGGAGAAGAAAGAGGATGAAGTGCTCTCAGATGAGATCAAGGAGGAGGACAATGTCCTGGTGCTCCATGAGCACAACTTTGCCCGTGCCCTGAGCGAACACCAGCTGCTGCTGGTGGAGTTCTGTGAGTGCCCCCACTGCGGGCAGGGGTGTGGGCAGGGGCAGATCTGGGCTAGGGAATATTGGCAGGGGGGAGAGGCTGTAGCTGAGTGTGGGAAGGACACACGTACATGGACACAGGTACAGGAGGGAGGGTAGGGGGAGTGTGCAGGGGCAAGGCTGTGGGACAGAGGGACAGGCCGTGTGACAGGGCATGGGATGGGGGACAGACACATGGAGCAGGGACACAGACAGAGCACAGAGTGAGGGGTGTGTAGCACGGGTGTGAGACAGGACAGGGACTCATGGTGTGGGTGGGGGACAGGGGCACAAGCTGGGGCCCAGGGGGCTCACACAGCCATTGGGCTGTCCCCACAGCTGTCCCCATTATCTGTGCTGTCCCCCACCCACAGACGCGCCGTGGTGTGGGCACTGCCAGCGGCTGGCTCCCGCCTTTGCCCAGGCAGCCACCGAGCTGAGGAACGAGTCCAGCCCAGCCCGGCTGGGCAAGGTGGATGCCACGGCACAGACAGCCCTGGCCACTGAGTTTGGCATCACCTCCTACCCCACGCTCAAGCTCTTCCGTGATGGCAACCGCACCCACCCTCTGGCGTACACCGGTAGGGCCGCGGCACCATGCAGTGTCCCTGGCACCCATCCAAGGGGACACTGCCATGGGACTGGGGGGTGGCACTGTCCTTGTGGGGGTCACAGGGTGGTGATGGTGAGAGAGCTGGCAATGTCCTGGTGGTGACAATGCACAGGTGACAGTGTGATGTATGAGGTGATGATGGTGGGCAGTGCCATGGTTGCTGGCGGCGGGTGGCTGACGCTGGTGGCACAGGGAGGGGTGGCAGCCTGGAGAGGGGTGTCAGGTGACATCGAGGTCCCACTCTGTATGCCAGGCCGCATGGACAGCCAGGGCATCGTGCTCTGGATGCAGCGCCGGGCTGGCCCCAGCGCCACACTGCTGCAGGACACCGACACCATCGCTGCCTTCATCAACTCCAAGGACCTGGTGGTCATTGGCTTCTTCAAGGTGGGCTGGGGTGGGTCAGGGCTGGACCATGGCCGTGGCTGTGGCTGTGGCACTGACAGGTGACTGTGCAGGACCTGAGGGGTGACACAGCCCAGGCGTTCTTCGAGGTGGCTGCTGAGATGGTGGACGTGACGTTCGGTGTGGCAGAGGCAGCTGAGCTCTTCCAGGCATATGGGCTGTCAGCTGACACTGTCTGCCTGTTCAAGAAGGTGAGGGGGTGGCAGGGGAGTGGTGGGGCTATCCTGTCCTCCCCTGAGCCCTCACAGGCCCCTGCCCTGGCAGTTTGATGAGAGACAGACAAACTTCCCTGTGGACCCAGAACGGGGGCTGGACACGGCCGAGCTCACCCGGCTGCTCCGCGTCCACAGCCTGCAGCTGGTGATGGAGTTCACCAACGAGGTACAGCCTGTCCCCAGCCCTGTCACTGTCCCGTGAGGGTCATGTCTGCCCTGTTCTCATCCTCCTCTTCTTCCCCCTCCCCAGACATCCAACCAGATCTTCAGTGCCAAGATCCCCCATCACATGCTGCTCTTCCTCAACAAGTCCTCACCAGAGCAGCTGTCACTGCAGGATGGCTTCAGGGCAGCTGCCACTGGCTTCCGGGGTGAGGTGAGGTGGTCCCATGGCAGGGACATGGAGAGTGACTTTGGGACTCCCCAGCCTCAGTCCCCTGTTCCCTGCCCAGGTGCTCTTTGTGGTGGTCGATGTGACTGGGCACGGTGCTGACGTCCTGCCCTTCTTTGGGATGACTGTGGCCGATGCCCCCACCCTGCGCCTGGTCAAGATGGAGAACAACCGCAAGTACCAGATGGAGCAGGACAACTTCTCGGATTCGGCCATTCGCACCTTCATCCAGGCGGTGCTGGACGGCAAGGTGAAGGTGAGGGTGCACATGGTGCCAGCCAGCACCCCTGGATTCTGCCCTTGGCTCTTGGCTCAAGCCTAAGGATGATGGTTGTGCAGTGAACACCAGGGATCTGTTTGCTGATATTCCTGCTACCAGGCTTGAGGATTTGGGGTTTGTTATGGGCAAGGGGGGGCAGGAGACTGCTGCCATGGAGACACACCGAGGTGGGATGGCAGCAGAAGGGACGATGTAGTCCAAAAGGCAGCACAGGCACATACCCCTTCCCCAGCCTGCACTGTGCCCAACGGGCCTCTGGCAGTGCTCAGCCCAGGCTGTGGCTGTCCTGTCCCCACAGCCTCACCTGCTGAGTGCGGAGCCCCCTGAGGACTGGGACACACGGCCTGTTAAGGTCCTGGTGGGGAAGACCTTCGAGCAGGTGGCATTCGATGAGGCCAAGAACGTCTTTGTCAAATTCTGTAAGTGCCGGGGGCACTCATGGCCCTCCCTGAGCTCTGCCACGGGGCTCAGCTCCTCGGTGACAGCCCCAGCCCTGTCACAGACCCTTGTGACACCCCGCAGATGCACCGTGGTGCCCCCACTGCCAGGACATGGCAGCTGCCTGGGAGGAGCTGGCCGAGCGCTACAAGGACCGCGAGGACATCGTCATCGCTGAGCTGGACTCCACGGCCAACGAGCTGGAGAACATCACCATCCACGGATACCCCACCCTGCACTACTTCCCTGCAGGGCCGGGCAGGAAGGTAGGTGTGGGCACTTGTGGGGTCACCACACAGCACCTGGGGGACGGTGGCACCCTCAGCACCCTCCACTCCCATGGTCCAGGTGGTTGAGTATAAGGGCAGCCGAGATGTGGAGACCTTCTCCAAGTTCCTGGAAAACGGGGGGACGCTGCCCGAGGAGCCTCCGGTGAGTGAGGTCAGGGGACAGACCCCCTGCCCAGGGCTGTCCCCAGCCCCTGTTGGACAAGGGGATGGATCCTGCAGGATGGGGACAGGGACAGGCAGGGAGGGTGTGTCCATCCATGCCTCACTGCTGCCTTCTCCAGGTGACCAAGACCCCTGGGAACAACACGGGCAAGGAGGATCCGAGTGCACCGCGGACAGATGAATCCCGGGATGAGTTGTGAGCCCTGTCCCACTCAGGCATGTGCTATAAACCACCTGGAAACAATGTGGGCTCTGGTCTGTGTCTCTGTCTCCACGTGCTGGGAGCACTCACCTCTCTTGGGGACACAGCAGGGCCTCTGTTCCCCTGGGGCAGCTGTGCCATAGCACTGATCCTGGCAACCCTGCAATGGCAGCAGGTGGCCAAGGGGCTCTCCATGCTGGCCCTCGTGCTGCACTGGTGGGATTCAGGAGATGAGGAATCAGCTGGGTCTCTCCTTCATGACATATCAGACCCAGGCAATCCCCAGGAGCTGCTGTCACAGCCAAGGCAGGCAACATGGGGCTCTAGAGGCACGTAAGCCTGGCTTGTAGCCTCTGGCAACTCCAGCACTGTCTCCTCTGTGCTGAGTAATTCCTTCAGGGGCAACATGTTGGTCCCCTGGGGCCAGGACATGCTCAGCCACCCTCCAGGGAGCTCAGAGCAGCCCCAGCCCTGTCCTGTGCCCAGACCCTTCGCCAGACCTGCCCCATCCTCCGTCCATCCCAGAGGCTGCTGAGGGCCCGGGTCTGCTCCATGGGGAAGGAAAAAAAGCAGCAGGCAGTGGGATGTGGGGTTTTATTTCATTTTATCCAAGTACCTTTGAAAAGATCATTGTACAAGTCAGCACATGAGAACGCAGAAGGAAATGCCAGGGCTGCATGGCCGCTGTACATATTTACAGGGAACCCCCCCCCAAAAAAAAGGGGGAGACGGAAATCCCGGGCACACCAACAACCTCAGCAGACACACCACCATCAGAACTTCAGAAAACAAGGAGTAAAACCCCTCGTGACACTGTTCCCCGGGGCTGAAAACATTTGCAGATTTTGCTGGACTTCACACAGTGTATTATCAAGTCCAGAATGGTGTTTTGAAGGCACTCAGTGACGTACAACAGGCGGAGTCGATCCCGGCGTGGGGCCGTGGGCTCCTGGCAGCTCCACCACTGCTGGGGCTGGGGATGGCTCTGAGCAGGGCCAGTGCCACCACGGATCCCCTGGGCTTTGGGGTCACCCCTGTTTCTGTGGATGGGCAAGAGCTCTCTAAAGGAGCTGGCACAGAGCTGTGGCCATGCTGCAGCAGCAGGGCCTGGGCTGGGCGAGGGCAGGATGGGGGAGCACCAGCACAGCTCCAGCTTCCTTGGGGCCGAGTAAGCCCAGGAGGCTTCCCAGGGCTCCCTGCTGGCCCTGCATGAGCCACAAACTGGCATCAACAACCCCCCTGGTACAGTGCCCTGCTGCATCCCCTGAGACACAGAAGCTGACAAAAGATGCAGGACTCATAAAAAGACATATTTTGTCTTCAGATGTAATGTCTCATCAGTTCCTACCCCATTCTCTCTCCTAAAGAGAGCCCTGCCCAAAGCTGGAGCTTGGCCCAGGGGTCTGGGCATGTCTGCACCAGGCACACAGGAGCCAGCCCTCTGCAGAATGTCCCTTCTCCACAGGGACACGGGACACACAGGAGTGTGCAGGCTATGGGATGCCAGCACCCAGCCTGCCACCCTGGCTCTGAGCTGGTCCTCACTCTGTGGGAAGCCCCAGTCTTGACAGGCACTGACCCTTCTATCCCTCGGGGATTTACTCGGTTGCAAGGAAGCTCAGGAGGAGAAAAAAACACCCATCCTACCATGTCCAGCAGCTGAGCCTGCCACAGAGGTCACAGATGACTCCTTCTAAATGGCTCCATGACCTTCACAGCCTCTTTGGAGCTGGTGGGGTGAGGGCAGCTCTACCCCCTGGTGCTCCAGGGCCATCCATGCTGGGAAACCAGGGCAGGGTGCTGGGAAAGCTCGGAGCAGCCAGGGTCTGATGGATGGCTGTACACTTTGGGTGAATTCTGCAGTACCTGTATGTTTTACATTTACATAAGAGCACTGTGACATTGGAAATATTTTCCTTTTATTACAATATATCAAAAATATGCAGCTTTAGTAAACAAGGTCATATTACACTTTCTAATGCACTGTACAATGCTACATTACACTTATATTCAGTATGGAGAGGGAACCCAGGCTCCCACTGGCAGGTTTGTGGGGTGAAAGGGCATCCACTGGCATCCTGGAGCTTGCCCAGATCTGTGCTGGAAGGCAGAGCTGCTGCCCTCTGCCCTGGGCTCGCCCGGTGCCTGTGGTGGCAGCACCGCCAGCGTCCGCCCCAGGCCTTCTCCTCCGGTCCCAGAGTCCTTCACAGTCCTGTCCTCACTGCCCTGGAGCCTAATCAATCTTCTCCACCTTCCCAATGATCTTCTCCTCGAAGATGGGCAGGATGGTGTCATCCTCCCGCACCTCCTCGAAGACCACACCACAGTCGAACTCGTCGCTCACTTTCTTAAAGTAATACCTGAAAAAACCAGAAACGTGGAGGGGGGAGAGGGAAAAAAAAGCAGGTGAATGGTCACAGGGCAGCAGGATCCCCAAACCTGGGTAAAGCCCTTCCATGGCTCTGAGCTCGTGGAGCACAGGAAGCTACTACCCCAGACATGGAGGGAAATGCGGCCACACTCCTGCCCCTGCCCTCAGCAGTGACCACAAAGTGGTCAGGATCCATGACAGCATGGTCAGGAGCTCCAGCCCTGAATCCAAGCCCATTCACAACTCTCCCAAAAGCAGCAGCTGAGGCACCTGTGTTGGTGCACCATTCCTAGGGAGGCTTTCCCATGGCAGCTTCTACTTGGAAGTGGGAACTTGGAGACCTCCACGCCCCATGTCTGACTGCTTTGGGACTCTGGCAGGACCCAACCTCGCTGTCCTCACCAAAGGGAACTCTGAGAGGAGCAAAACCAGCTCTGAATTTAGAGGGTCCCCCACAACATCACTGAGCACTGACTGAATCTGCCCAGGAACCCACACAGCAGCTCAGCAGCTCCTGTTGGATGTGCAAACCACAATGCACGACATTTCTGCTACAAAACCCAACCTCCCTCAGCCCTGCTAACCTGCCTCTTTACCAGCCAAGGCCATGCTGCCACATCCCCACCACAGACATGCCCTGAGGAAGCCCTCCTGACCCACCTCCACCAACCCTCCCCTTTGTGGGGGCAACGCCGCTGTGTCCTGAGAGCAGCATCTGCCAGGGGTCACCAACAGCTGCTGGCAGCTTCCCACAGGTGGGGAGCAGCCCTTACCTGTAGTTCCCTTTCTTGGTCAGCAGCTCCTTGAACTGTCCCAGGGTGACCACGCGGCCCTTGACCAGGGTGCGGTAGGGGATGGGCTCCCCGCAGAAGTAATAGGCCACCACGATGTTCTCACAGGGCTGGGATGTGCCACTGCCTGGCCTCTTCTGGGCCTTCAACCTGATGGGCACAGACACAAGGGACCTGCTCAGTGCCAGCCCAGGGCTCACAACCATCGTGCTGGGTACCTGGCAGGGCTTGGGGATGAGAGAGGAGCGGGTCAGGGCCCCCCAGATGGGCTGGTGGAAATGCAGTGCAGTCCCTGAGCATCACCAGCAGCGCTCCTGGCATTCAGACACACACCGAGACTGGTCAAGGAGCACTTGGAAAGGCTGAACAAGGCC
Source organism: Trochalopteron elliotii (assembly GCA_024734555.1). Classification (NCBI taxonomy): domain Eukaryota; kingdom Metazoa; phylum Chordata; class Aves; order Passeriformes; family Leiothrichidae; genus Trochalopteron; species Trochalopteron elliotii. Next base: position 207,517 of record JANPWX010000051.1, read on the forward strand.
AGGACACAGCTACAAGGAGGGTGCAGGTTCTAACTCAGCCCCTCTGTGCTGTCTCCAGGCTTTGAGAGGGCATGGCCCTCCTCACAGAATGGTTTGAGGAGTCCTGGCAGGGCACCCCAGGCCAAGGCAGCAGAGCCAGGTCACCACCATCACCATCACCATCTCACCATGCTCCTGGTGCACACCAGCACACAGGGCTGGAGCATCATCTCACAGGGCAGGATCATGCAGACACTGCCCAGACTGCTTGGGATTATTGCCACCATGGCCAGAACAGCCCAGCATGACTTTTCCAGTGGCCCACATCTGCAGGCAGGATGTTCCTGCACCCCAGAGCTCCCCTGGGCACCTCTCCCAGAGTACGTGGAGCTCTGAGGGGATGGAGCTCCCAGCATGGCATGTCCTGGAGCCTCTGCTGCCTACCCTGACCATGCAGGGTGCCAAGGCAGCTGCCATCCCAAAACCTCAGTGACTTTCTTGTGTTTTCCCAGCTCTCAGAATGTTGGTCTGGTCTTTGCTTCCAGCCCACACACCAGGTTCAGCTATGTGGTGCCATCATTAGATTGAAACTGTGAGCCCAGCCCTCACCCCATTTTCAGGGGCAGACAAAAGCAACAATCATTCAGCTCAGGGTACTTTGCCCTTCTGCAGAGCCTTTCATCTGGGGTGCTGAAAACGCTGCACAAACACTGGAGCAGCCTACACAAATTGGTACCTTGGCATGTGTGGTCTGAGCCAGAGGCAGCCTTCCCTTTCAAAGTCACATAAAACACATTTGGCAGCTTTAAAAAAAATTATTTTAAAAGCACACTGGATAAAAAAAGATGATTTTGTATTTACATGACTGGAAAGTTGCTGTAAAAACCTTAGAATCTGCCAAGCACATGAGGTAATCGCAGTTTTGGAAATGACTCTGACCTTAACCTTTAAACAGTGGCTGGCGGGCAGAGCACCTTTTCATGGTGTGCCCACATAAACACTGGCACTGCAAACCAACACCAGACACAGCCTTTCCACCTCTTCCTACAGGCAGGAGAGGTCTAAAGTTCAACTGAACAATCTTCCGGGTGCCTGCTCTGCCTGGGAGACCTTTGGAGAAGATGCAGCACTGTGAGAGACAAGGGTCTGCTCCTGGTGCCAGCAGAGCTCTCTGAGCCTCTCCCATCCCTGTATCAAAATACAGGATGCCCTTTAGCTAGAAAAACATTAAGGAATTGAGTCATCCTTGGAAAAAAAAATATGAGGCATTTAAAGGAAAAATGGGTCATAAATTCAGGCAAATTCTGTGAATCCTGTGAGCCAGAAGTTAATTGAAGGGGTTTGGAAAACCTCAAAGTCCCTAAGCTTCTCTTAATCCTGCTAGAGACAAGTCATGACTAAGAGAGGGCTGCTGGGTGCCTGGGGACCTGGGGACATGGTGACGAGCCTGGCACAGGAGCAGAGCTGCTTCCTCAGGGCTGCTGTTCTCCTTTGCCTGGGGAGATGGAGAGGACAGAACATCCCTGAGCTCTGCTGTGGCAGAAGCAAGAGGGGGACTGTGCCAGTGGCTGGGAGTGTCCTTCCTCCTGCTGTGCACTTCACACCTGAAAGGCCATTCCTGAACCTACTCAGCCTGGCTCCAGTGAGATGTGCCCTGAAAATGATGCCTGAACTGATGCCCCAAAATGATCTTGACAGGCAAAGAGGGGAGACTGACTGGCCTTTAGTTCCCTAAGCCTTCCTTTTTTCCCTTTTTGAAAACAGGGGCTATGGTTTCCCTTTTCCAGTCAGTGGGAACTTATCCAGACTGCCATGACTTCTCAAATACGATGGATAGTGGCTGAGACACTTCATCTACCAGTGCCTTCAGGCCCTGTGGATGGATTTCATCAGGTCCCATGGACTTGTGCACCTTCAGGCTCTTTAGATGCTTTTAAACCTCATCTTCTCCTACTGTGGGTGGCTCTTTTTTCTCCCAGTCCCTGCCTTTGTCTGTGGCTCGGGTGCTGTGGCTGGAGCACTCACTGGTGAATACCAAAGCAAAAGAGCCATTGAGTATCTCAGCCTCCTGCATGCTCCAGGTAAGCAGCTCTCCCATTTCCTCCCAGGCAGGGCCCACATTTGCCCCAGTCTTCCTTTTAATACCAATGTACCAAGAGAAGCTTTTCCTGTTGCTTTAATTCTATCAGCAGAACTCACACACCCCCCAAACTGCAGCCATAGACCTCTAGCAGGCTGAAGCAGAGCTGATGAATATGGAATCACTGAAAATGTAATTTTCCAGGAGCTCCTCTCAGGAGAATGAAACAACACAACAGTCTCCACTTTCGTCATCGCCAAGAGATCTCCTGAGACCTTGGCTTGCACATAAAGGCCATCAGACCGACTCTGAGCCCTGCCTCATTAAATCTGCCACCTGCACCCATCTCCTGGGTGTCACTGTGACCCAGAAATACTGCCAGGTACCACACCCTGCCCCTGCTGACATCACCTCTCATTGCTGTTTGTCACAAGCACAAAACACCATCCAGCAGGGAAACAGCAGCACTCATCCTCCTGACTGCATCTACATCCCAGTCCTGACCCACTGCTGTGCATCCCACCAGGCTGGAACAGGGAATACAAGCCTGGTTTGCAGCACCAATACAACCTTGCTGTGATGCAGAGGTGTCCAGCTTGCTCCAACTCAACCCTGGGGCTGGAGAGCTTTGGAAAGTCCAAAATGCACCCAGCAGATGTTACCTCAGTGGGTGCCCCAACCACCAGCTCTGCTCTTCTTCCAATCTTGAGCCAACACGACTAACTCCAAAGTGATCTCTAGCTAAATGTTCTCCCTGCTTGCAAAAAATCCATTCTCTGAGGAGCTGGTATTAATTACTTCAATCCAGCTGTGAAATGTGAGACTGAGCTACAGGAAATGGCTCAAAACCTGTCTGTCCATGGAAAAACCTGATGGCCACTGGGACACCAATGCTGGGCACTGGTGTGCTGCTGGATCTGCAGGTCTTTACTACTGGATGGTCAATCCTGAATTGCTTGCCAGCAGCAGCCAGGTTGCTATCTCAGAGATCAGGGTCATTCCAAATGCTGTGAGATAGGGAGAGAAATGCTTGTTCTGGAAGAATGTTTACAATTCCCAGCACACTCACTGCAGGTGCCTCATTGATTTACAGTGGGGCAGTGCTGGGGTGGGAGCAGGGCTGCTGGCAGTGGGCAGTTTGGTGGGGAAGGCCACTGCTGGGAGGGCTGTGCCAGAGGGGAGTGGCTGGAGAGCTGGATAACCGTGCTGGCAGGGCCAGTCTGGCTGTGGAAAGCTGGCACAGTGTGCTCTCCACCCACAGCCAGCTCAACTGGAGCCTCAAGGACACCTCTGGGCTCACCTCCACCTCTCTGTGCTTCCCCAAGGCTATTGACAAACCTGGGACACTGGCTCAAATTTCCCAGAGCTCTTCAAAGCTCCTGACTGAAATAAATGGTGTTTTCATAGGAACTCCTCTCTCAGTTTCAACTTTGTTCTCATTGAGCTGTGGGATCTATTTCCAGGCAGGCTCCTGGGCTAACCAGAGCAGGAGCTTTCTAAAAACTGCCAGCTCAGGTGTGCTTCAGCTGTAGCACCCAATCCTACCAAAATCCAGCAGAGAGATTTCAACATCCAGAAAACTTTGGCTCCCTGGGGGCCACTGTTTTTTGCCTGCTACTGGACACAGACATGTCTACTTTTCATAAGCAGTTCCTCACTGGTGAATGTCTCTCTGGTTTCACAGGCATGGGGCAGGGCTGGGGGATCCCTGCATCACTGGGAGAAGAGGCAGAGCTCATGGACAGGCAGTGGAAGCAGAGCAGCCCAGCACTGGGACTGCTCAGCCCATCCTGCTGCTGGCATGCCTGGCATTTACCACACACCATGGGCTTCCTCTGTAAGCCACTCTTAAAATACAGGCCAAATTATTGTCAGAATATTAACTGCATAGCCCAGGCTGCTGTTTTCAAAGGGTGTACAGACATTTCTGACAAAGGTGCATGAATTTAGTACAGCTATAAATGACTCTACTAATAAACCCTATCCAATTACACACGCCAAAAGGTAGATCACATAAACTTGGCTTAACCTGGCTTGGGAAAGCCCTCTAATTACCTGGCTTTCAATCAATGCTCTGACATGAATACACAGAAATCTGCTACATGGTCACAGCAAGCGAAAATAACTGGAGCCTGTCAATTAAGAGCTTCTTTTCTAAATTACATTTGTGTTCCTACGAGTCAGACCACAAAGTGTCAAGTTTTCAGAGGACAGCTGGAGAGCTGTGAAAGGTTTTTAATGGACAAAGTGCTTTTAGCTGTTAACAGTAATTATCTAGCACTTCCAAAACGATTTTCACCAGAGAGCTCCATGTGCCTTGCAAATGATGTCCCCTGAAAGATAACACAGAGCAGGAAAATGAGCTCTGCAACAGCCATTAAGCTGAGTCACAGGAAGATGCAGTGACTTGGATATGGCCATGCAGAGTCAGGGCTGCTGCAGGAGGGCTCCAGCACAGAGGTCTCATCCAGAGGCCACCAGTGGCATTTGCTGGATGCTTGTGTGAGATGGAGATAAAGAGCAAAGACAGATTTGTCTTCTGCACTTAATTCTGCTGCATCCTGATGAATTTTGCTCCTGCACCAAGCTCTGAAGTCATTGTGTGACTGTGAATGAGTGGAGAGCCAGCGAGCACTAGGGAAGAGAGCTCTCCCAGCCATGCCCCTTCTAGAAGTGCTCCCTCTGCCCAGCCCCTTCCCACCCTGCCAGGAGCATTTCCAGCCTCTCCACCCACAGATCACAAGCCCATTGCCTCAAGGTGGCTTTTGGCATTTGCACCACCATGTCAGAGGGACTGAGGCAGATTTCTCTGACCTCTCTGCACACTGGAGACCAGAGCAGAGGACACGGACATCCCTCAGAGCAGTCTCTCCCAGCCCTCCCACACACAATCAGACCGTATCATCATACCTTTGTTTAAGGGGGAGTTTTCCAGCCCTTTTTTCCTCCTCTTCCAACCTCCTGCGAGCTTCCTCCAGCTGGGTGAGAGGGTTGGGGGCAGGGTTGGGTGGCATGGTAGGATCCTGGATGAAGGGGTGAGAAGGCTGGACGACGTTCCGGAGCTGGGCGCTGACCCAGGGGTGCACCGTCACCGGCCGCTCGATGGACAGGGGCCGCACCAGGTCGTGGGGCAGCTGCTTCTTAGCACCTGAAGAGCTGCACACAAACACAAAGGTTTCACATGGAGCACTGAGATGCTCTGCACAGGCACACAGGCATTCCCAGATGGACATGCTGCTGGTCACAGGCACCACTGGGAAGCTCCTTTTAAGGAAGAAGGGTACAACATCAAAATCTAAAGAAGATTTTGAGCAAGTCTTGAGACATCAGGGTGAGCAGCTCAACCCCACAACAACCCCCACAGGTAAGTGTGAAGGCTTCCATCAATCCCACACATAAAAATAAACTCAGGAAAATGGAGCTTGATCTTTTATGCCATTCTCCCACAGGATGCCCCCCCCCGCCTACCATGTCCCACATTATCCACCTTGGAACCACAGCAGCAATTTCTAAGATTCCCCCAGGGCTGCAACCTCCTGCCATGGCCACGAGTTATCCTTCAGAAACAACAGCCCTCATAGCCCCTGAGTAATCCTAAGGGTCTAAACCCTTGTGTGGTGGATTCTTGCCCTCCCAAGGTGTCTGGGAGGAAGGCAGCCTGCTGACACATCTCCCTCATGCAGGGGATGCAATACAAGAGTGTGGTTACCCCTTGCTCTGCCAGCCCTTACCCATGGTTTGTTTTCTTATGCCTGCTGATCTCCTTCTCTCCTTCTATGATCCACTGAAGGATCTTCTGGTTTTTCTCTGCGTCTTCAGGAGATCCTGGCATCTCATAGTTGGCACCATCACTTTTCCCTGAATCAGTCTTCTTAACATTCCTTTTTGAGGGCAGACTAGCTTTCCCACTGCAAGAACAAAGCTTGGGACATTAGTGCTTTGCTTATGCCAACAACCAGAGGGGCAGAGGATGGACAGATCTATCCCAGACATTTTCCACAGCTCCCTGCTCTGTCAAAGCTCAAACCACATGTGCCACAGTTCAGGCTAAGAGTAGGACTACCCAGACCTGGGCACAGCAGCTTCTCTGCCCCACAACCTGTGGGGAGAGGAAGGTTCTCCTCTGGCCAAATGAGCCACAGCAATATCTTCTGCCATGAGAAGGGTTGTGTTAAATCCTCAGCTCTTTGCTCAGAGTAGATTATCCATTGTCTGTCTCTCCATGCCTGACCACTGCTTGAAACCCGGGTCCTTTCCATCACCCTCAGATTCACTGACACCCCAAAGTCTGACTTGCCATACCCAGAGTTTGCTTCTCACCCTCAACTGAATGAGGCTTCACCTTATGGTGGAAGATCACATCCCAGCAGGGTGGGCTGCCTCCCAGGGGGAAGCCCAACCACCACAGCCAGAGGGATGCCAGGCAGAAGCCAACACTGGCTACAGCTGTGGCTGCAGCAAAGGCTCCTGCAGGAACACCATGGCACACATGGCCACATGCCCAGCCCAGCAGCCCCATGCCCAGGAGGCCATGCAGAATTCCCCCATGCTGGTCTGTCATTCCATGAGACTGTCCTAGTCATCCATCTGCTTTATTGCCCAGGACCTTGCTCCTGCATGTTCACTAACACACACAGGAAAAACAACCTGAACACCACAGAGGAGCAGCAGCCCTTCAGAAAACTTTGCTGGTTTTTTTTTGGAAAAAGCCTGGAGAGGAATTGCTGCAGATCTACAAAGGTAGGGCAAGTTGACAACTTCTTCTCTGCTTCTCCCAACATGAAGACTACTGGGTATCAAATGCAACTCGGCAGCATCAGGTTCAGTGCAAACAAAATAATGCTGTTTTCTGCAGGTTGTCACTGACCCACAGACACAGTCATGGGGGGCTGGGGGAACAGCACCCCAGCTGGGTTCAGCAAAGCGTCAGAGAAGCCACCACAAGAGACTGCTGGCTGCCAAACAAGACCATTTGGATGCAAACCCTTGTCTTGTGAAGCTTCTAATTCAGGGACTGCCAGGAACTAGGAGTTTGTGCCAGAGGAAGGACAGCTCTGAGTGTGTCCTTTAAAAATCTCATTGAATATATGCTGTAGCTGCTGCTAGAAGGAAGTCTTGTGTCTAGATGGGACTTTGGGTTGGCTCAGGATGGCCATGCTCATCCTGTTGAAGCAACAACCCTTTCCCCATACAAACATGGTGGATTTAAGTGGCTCTCCCTCCTGAAGAGCAGCTTGCTTCAGCTGCCTCTGCAGTCTGCCTCCCCCCTGCTACCCCAGAAAGCTGATCCTGACTGCTGCAGACCCAGCCAACCTGCCTTCACTAACTGTCCCACCCCTGGTACACTGCAAAGAAACATCCCAAAGCCTCAGCCCTGGGGAGCCAGACACACTCAGGGTGAGCACAGCTTTCCTCTGTGGCTGCTCCATCCCCATCCCTCACTGTGGTCAGCCCTGGGCTGCATCCCCACCTCTGCAGTCACCCAGTAACAGGATCAGCAAAACCTGCCACAGAAATGGAGCTCCCCCCTCTCCCTGCAACATGGAAGCGATGGAGGAATTCAAATGGCCAAGGAAAGATGGACAACAGCCTGTAATGCAGCAGAGAACATCCCCTTGGGACTGGCTGCAAGGGCAGCACTGCAGTGTCCACTGCTTTGTAAGGAAGTGAAAGGAGCCCCTCTGGTGAACAGGTTCAGCCTTGCAACAAATAAAGTGGGGGATTTTTGTCCTCTCATAAACACCTTAAGAGACTTGTTTCTATTGCCCAGACATCGAGACACAGCCCCAACAATTCCTGGTGCATGGAGAAGTAGACCAGCGCTTGCATTTTCTAAGCATCTCCACTGCTTTAAGGAGCAGAAAGTCTATTTTAAAACTAAGGCCAATAAAAATTCTGGTTAGAGGGTGTCTATCAGCACCAGACCACAGAGGTAAAAAGGGCTCTATAAAAGTTATCAGGGCACATCCATTTCTGAAGGGGAAAGCCCTCAAACAATGTCCCAAATAAGCTCTCACAAGAAAAGGCTCAACTGTTATTTCCCTGACATGCTACAACCTGTTTATGGAAAGAGCTTCCTAGAGAAGCCAAGGCTTTGGGAGGCCCATTGGGTGTTCCTTGACTCACCTGTAGCCTAAAGAGTCCATGGGGACAGGGGCCATGCCCAAGTTTTCACTGTAGTTTCGTGACTTTGTTGCATAGTTATGTGAATCTACATTCCAAGCGAAGCTGTTCTGCACTCGCTGCGTGGCCTCAGCCTCGATCTGCTCTTTTGGTTTCATCATGCTGTGGTGATGGATGTGGTGGTAGACATGTTTATGGTGATATAAGTTAGCTGCATCCAGTTTCATTCCTGATTTTATTGCGTGCTTGCCGTGCCCTGGAGGGATTGTTCCCAGTGTCCCTGGCAGCTTCCCTAAGTGGCCGCTCTCCGGGGACCGTGGCTTAGGAGAGTGACGGCCAGGCCCTGGAGACTGGCAGCCTGGAGTTTTCATCACACGCTGCACGTGCTCGTCCAGGATGCTTTCAGGGTTTTCCTCATGGGCATCTCTCAGCTGCATCCCAGCACAGCCCATCTCAGCATAACGAGGAGCAAAGTGATGGAAGGCTTGGGCGGAAGGCATCTTGTGGCTCATGACTGAGGGACCAGAAGAGATATCTGCATCCTCACCTTCTTCTTCCTGCAAGAAACACAGAGACAATCAAGAGAATGACAGTGGAGTGGTGGAAGGGGTCCCTAGTCCCACCTTCTATTGCAGCAGGACTGGTTTAGTCTTTAGACCAACCCTTAGGTCAGGCCTGGTTTACTCCAGTCAGATCTTGAAAATCTTTCAGATGATGGAGATCCACCACCCCTCTGGAGAACTGTCCCAGACTGACAGGAAATTCCTAATGCTCAAGCCAAGCCTGTACAGTCTGGGTGTCACTGAGCAGAGCAGCTCAGTGCTGCTTCTTGAGCCACCATTAGCAACCTTCTCCACATGGCACCCAAGGAGCTCTGCCAGGCAGCCCACACGTCACAACCAGGCTTACAAACAGAGCTGACAAGCCTAACAACTCAACTGGAGGAGGCACAGCCTTACTCCAAGTCCCTTGAAGGTGGTTCTGCAACAACCAGCAGCAGAAACATGACTTACCACAATGTACCTTCAGCTTCCTACATGCCTTTGGGTAAGGCACTGCTTCAAAGCCCATCAGATAAAGCCCACAGCTACAGGATATGCAGCAAATCAGTTCTGAGTCAGGTGAGACCAGGGGGGTTTTCTCACCCAAATGACTATTTCACAAGGCAAAGCCAAGAGAAGGTTTGTAACAGGAGGGAGCAAGTGAAGGTTGGCAGCTGCAGGAATGGTTTTGGAAATCAAACATTGATTTCTCCCGGGCATGCTAAGGCTGGAGTGAAACACTTCATGCAGATAAAGAAATGGGTTGGAACTAACTGCTTGTTCTTGCAGTTCACACTGGTCTAGGACATGCTGTTAGTGACTCTTAAGTCCTTGCCAGGAAGAATTAAACTCCTCCATGCTGACAGCCACATTTTGATGCTGACAAACTACTTTACGCTCCAACATAAACTCAGGTATTTATGAAGTTTCTTTATTGGAAGTCAGGATTCCTATTTGTTTTAATTACATAAGCAGGATTCCAGTGAGTCCTTTAATCCTGCTCTTTTCCTCCTTTGGCACAGTAAAGAAATCAGTTGCAGCACAGGGCATCTCTGCCCTGCCAGATAAATGCATCTACGGGAAAACACTGACTCCCATCAGCTTTGCCTGTCAGATGCCATCATCCATCACTTGCTAACCAGCTTCAAAGTCTCAGCTGCCAACCACACAGCAAGAAAGTAAATAACAGACTTCCTCTCAGTGTCACACCTGGGGGTTCAGGCCTGAAGCAGGGACAATGCCAGGCTTTCAAAGCACCAAAGGTGTGGGAGCTGTAAGCCTGAGGCTGTGACACGATGCTGGTGTGTGGAGGGGACACAGCATTTTCTAACAGATCACTCTGAAGAGCTTCAGAGGCATCTTTCATCTATAGCCATGTGCCACAACTGGCCAGCCACCAGCCCTGGGCACCAAGGTCAGGGACAAGGCATGGTGAGGGATGTGCTGACTACATCCTTGCCACTGAGGAGGGCATTTATTAGCAGTTTGTGATAGCCAATGATACCCTCAGCACCTGGGAGGCTTTAGGAGCTGGTATCTCCCAGGTTTAAACACCAACTGATGTGCAGGGCAGGATCTGACCCTAGCCAGATCCCTCAGGAATGGCAGCATGTCCTTTCTGCTCAGCCCAGAACTCTGGCAATGCTGTCACACCTGAGCAGGGTGGCATGAGAATGAGAACCTAGGCTGGTCCACCCAATAGGATTTGGGAAATCCTCTGGCTGCCTAGAACTCCATTTTGCAGCTAATGTGGACTTTTGCTTCAAGACTGAGATCAGGATGGACTAAGGAGAGAAAAGGCTCTCTCAGTTCATGTTGGCTCAGCTCATTTGTGTCACTGAGCAGATCTGGACCCCAAGCAGGACCACAGGCAGGAGCAGTTGCTCCTGGGGTGGGTTTATGGGGACCTGCCCTACCACCTCTCCAGCACTGGCCTCGGCCTCACATCAAGTAGGAGCACCTCAACAGTGAGACAACAACAGTGAATTGGGGTGCCTATCCCAAGCTGTTGTCTTTCCTTGAGCAGGACAAAGGCTTGAGTCAGGGTTGCAGAAACCAGTTCTGATGAATCTTTTCACTGTGCTCAATCTGCAGTGAAAAAAACAACAGACGTGGTGTGGGCTCTGGAGCTGTGTTTTGGGACCTCGCTGTGCTGAGCTGGGCAAAGCTTGACAGTGATCTGGGTAAGACCTGGCACTGGCCAAAGCTTGGTAGTGAGCTGGGCAAGGCCTGGAAAGAAGCTGGGAAGATTTTGGCAGGGAGCTGGGCACAGCCTGGCAGTGGTGCTGGCACAGCCTGGCAGTGATCTGGGCGGGCAGGTGACACTCTGGGCGGGCAGGTGACAGTCTGGGCGGGCAGGTGACACTCTGGGCGGGCAGGGAGCCCCGCTGCCATCACCACTAGATGGTGCTTTGTTGACATAATATTGTCTGAAAGCTCTTCCACCAGCTCCCACAGGCAGCAGCAGCCAGAGATGCAGCTCCAACTTTGCTGACTGCTGAGCTATTTTTACTCCCCAGCAAGGCTGGGGGTGCCCTTCCCTTTGAATTAGGAGCTGAGAGCTGCACTGATGAGCCACAGGCAGGCGACACCTCGCTGGAAATCTCCTCCTCTGCCTCCCCCCAGTCCCACCCATCAGGCTGCTGATGGTTGGGAAGGGAAAAGAGCTCTGCTAAGCACGAGAGCCTCTTCTATCATCATGCAAATGATTTCCCTCTCTAGTCAGACAATGTTTCATATTCAAACACTGAGAATCTCAGTGGTGGCTTTGCTTCTCCCTGGCTTATTTTCCATTTGTTCTGTTCAGAGTGATCTGTATGATCCAGTACTGATCTCTGTGAGAGCAGGTTCCATGCGTGGACACGAGGCTGAAGTGTCTCAAAAACTAATATGGGAACATGCACATCCTCTAATCCTCTGCCACGTTTCTCAGAATAATTAATGAATTCAGCATTTGCTTTTTTGTAAAGCAGAAACCTGACAGTCTTTTCAGTAAAAGGCATTTGGCTTCAAATCAGATGCCTCCCCCCGATGTTATTGCATGATGTGGCTTTGAAAGGGAACATGCAGGCTGCTCGTTAGGGAGGAGAAAAATTCTTTTCCCCTGGCTTTTGCAAAATATTTCCAGCTTCTCTGTTAGGCTGGTAACTGCCCAGTGAGACTAACACTCCTGGTCTTCCCTGTGCTGCTGTGCAGTGAGGCATGCAGACCTGGGAAGAGGTTACCCTGCAGTCCTGGTGTTCAGGTCACAGAAAAAAGCCCTGTGATCTATCAGGATTCCAGTTCTCCCTCTTGCTGATACCAGCAGCTCCTGCACCTTAAGTGCTGACCTAAAAAAGCTACAATTGCTTACTCTGAGTTTTTCCTGAATGGCTAATGCCAGATGCCAGCCAGTCAATGAAATACATTCTGGAGACAGCAAAGAGGTTTAATATATAGCATTAGTGGGAGTCCTGGGCTTAAAAATAGATTAAGTCACACAAAAATGTGTTTAAACAGACTTAAATATATTCTCTGGCACATAAGTATTTGCTGATTTTATGGTATTGCTACTGGCAGCTTCTTCAAGGAGGCAGAGGGCTGGGATAATGTAATTTAGTATAGGGGGGCTGCAATGGAGCCGTGGGAGGAGGAAGAGAAGTGTTCTAGGACTGTGTTAGCAGAAAATGCTGCTGATTACACTGTCTTGAAAGCAATATTCACCAGACAGGAGAACAGTGCAATTCCAGAAGAACAGGAATCTAATCCCAAAATAGCACCTGGCTGGCCTTTTCTGGCTGGATGCAGGGGTGTAGGGAGTTTGCTGGAAAACACCTGGAGCTGGATGGGACCTTACAAATCCTTCTGCCTTCCTCTGTTCTCTGCATTTGAAATGCAGATGCAGTTTAAAGCCAACACTACAACCTACAGCTTTTTCCTGTTTAAAGAGCTACTTGATGAGCATTTTAAAATACTCCACCAGGGCTGAAGGCTCTTTCCTGGAGCCCCAGAAGCTCACCCTGCCTGAAAGCACAGCGCCAGTCGAGCCAGGCACCAACACCTCTGCTTTAAGAGAGGGCTGCAGGTTATGGAGCCCAAAGCCTTCACCTCAGGGCTATGACAGCTAGTAACTGCAGCACCCCAAAACTTTGGCACACAGGACTGTAGCTACACTGAACTGGTGATGTTTAGTAACACCATGGTGTCCTCTGGGATCTCTATCCCGATCACAAGATGTGCAGGTACCCATGAGATGCAGTGTCTCAGAAGAAAAGCTATGCTGTGAACACTGCTGAACAGAGGTCTCACACAGGTAATACCAGATGACCAGGACCTCGTTCTCTCCCTCTTGGAGCTTGTTGTGGAGCTAAAGGCCTTGCACACTTCCCATGGTTGATCTAAGAAATCCTCAGGCTCCGGGGCCCCAGCAGGCTAACAGCACTCAGTGCCACTGGTCAGGTATCCCAGTGGAGTCAGTGTGTTTATCTGCCCAGGAGAGTTTTTCAATGCCACACTGACCACCTCTAAAATTTCTAGAGTGTGCTAGGCACTGATGGGCAGAACCCTTTTGGTTGTGGTGGAAATGGCCTGATAGCAGATACAAACACCCCCAAGCATAACATCACCTGTCATCTGGTTACCGTTTGTGGGGGAAACAGGGATCACACAAAACCTCCAAAGGGAAGGTGAACCCCCCTTACACATTCCCCAGGGATTGCTCACAAACTCAGCAGAGCCAGGGTACCAAAGAAGGTGATGGAGAGCAACTACAGCCCCTGAGTGATGGCAGAAGTGGGCACTGCTGTGCCATGGTTGATATCTTACACAACGAGGGAGCATTGGAACTCACAGAGCCCTGCATGGATGGGGGAACAGCACTGTGGAAGCTACAGGAGCCTCCAGAAGCCCTGTGCCAGTGCTAACCACGACACTGGAGCAGGAAACTGGCCACCCCAGCTGCTTCCACAGCAGCTGAAAGCTCCCTGTGGTACAGGGTAGGCAGTGCCAGGCTGGCAGGGGAGGTGAGAAGGTCACTGACCGCTCGAACGCGTTTAAGGCGCTCCTCTAACTTCTCCTCTGCTTCACGTTCCTTCTGTACTTCCTCCAAACGGTTGATCAGCTCTGCAGCAAACTTCTCTGGCTCCACGTGGATATCCTTTGGCATTCGGTAGGTACGCTGCAGGGAGAACAGAGCACAGCTTAGCAAAGGATGAATGAAAATCCCACGTTTCTTTGGGAGCCTTTGATAACTGGAAATGCCGGTTGTCCCGGTGGGAGCTGGGGGAGAACAGGCTGGCAGGCACTCAGGTGCAGCTCAGGACCTGGGGGCTGGAAGCTGAGCCACCACCTCCACTGAGGTGAGTTCCTCAGCTGGCACTAGCTCCACACACCACCCCATCTAAGGGAAAGGTTTTCTGGAGCTGCAATCCAAAAAGGTCTTTCGGCATCAAATTTCACCCAGCGATGGAAGTACTTCCTTTTCTCCCAATGGACAACAGGTCAACAGGAATATCCTGGTCTCAAAGTGTGGCAAAAGGACGTACAGACCTTTCAACCTCTCAAACCTCCTGTTTATAGCAGTTATGCTTTCAGTTTGGTAGAAGGGAGGACTCTGGTGCACAGTTACTCAGCTTATTCCAGGAAGATCAGTGTGTGCCTGTCAATCTCTGCAAATCTAGCCCACAGCCCAAGGTCCCAATTCCCACAAAGGATCCTCTCTTGCTGGAGCATCCTACAGGATTGCATCTCAGTTTTTCAGAGCTGTGCAATGATTCCCTGCTCTCCTTATCAATACAGCACTCTTACAAGCACAGAGGTGCCATTTTCCTGCCTGCTCTGGGTGAATAAATGAATATTTATGGCAGTTCAAGGGCATTCTTGATTCCTTATGCTGAGTTACTTCGTCCCAAAATTCCTGGCTTCTGGGATAAGAAGTTCATGTAGTGAAGTATGAAGCTATCAGCTGCTGCATTTCCCCCCTCATTTTTATCCTTTCTGTATTTTTTTTAAACAGTAGAAAAAGTAAAATGACACAGCAGAGATAAAAAATTAATTTGGAGGAAAAATAGTTGGAAATTCAACAGCATAAAACTCTGCATTCAAATATTTCAATACTAACATGAGAGAAATACACACTCTATAGGACCAGAGACAAAATTAAATGTGAAGATGTGAGATAATTCATAGCAAAAGAACAAATGCAGCATCAGAAGCAGACACTGAGCTTGAAAACTTTAAAGGAGGATGAGAGACCACCCGAATTTATCCCAGGCCAGCCAGAAGATCAAAGCAAAACACTAAAATGCTGCTTTGCCTAAAAACCTGACAAAAGTATGCAAATCTCATTGGCTTTTCTGTCTCTGCCAGCTGGAAGGCAGGGAAGAAAACCAAAGGCAGTAAGAACCCACTGATGGCACCGAGGAGCTGAAGACTCTTTCATGACACCCCAGTTGGGTTGCAGAGGTCCCAGTTAAAGCACTGCTTGTTTTGTTTGCCAAGAGGGATGGGTCTTCCTGAGCCTGCCAGCAAAACTCAATCCCAGTGACCCATCTGAGCTGGGAATAGCCCCAATCAACCATTCCCTTCACCCTTGCAGCCACTGGAGAGGGCACAACATGTGGGAGGCAATGTCACCATCCTGGGATGACAGCTTTAGTGCCACCAGGACCTCCAGCCCTGCAAACCTGTATCACAAAAAGCTAAACTCCAAAAAAAGATTTTTATCAACAAAAACTATGTTCAGCCTTGAAATACTGGCAGAGGGGCCAAAGTAGCATGTTTCACCTCTGTGTAGTCCAGAAACAGGCTCCACATGTGCTCCAGTGTGGGGAAAGATGTGGCAGAGCTGGTTCCTGCTCTGTTACTCCCTGAGGAGCTTCTCAGGATGTCTCCCCATTCTCCTGCATAGCCCTGGGAAGCACTTCTGGCTAAGGGATCCTGTTTCCTTCAGAAACCCCAACTCCATGACCACCACCACCATCCTTCCTCATGGATTCCCAAGGGGGGAATTCTCTCCCCTGCCTGACAAGTCCCAGCCTGCTGGGTGACATGTTCCCTCCCTCCTGCCACCTCAGGATGCCAACTCTCTCCCTGTGGTTGTTTATAGATGGCAGCACCAACCTCTGCTCCGTTAGACACTTAATGAGCCTAATACAAGACAGCTCAGAGCTCAGCACTTACAGTCTTGGTGCAGCTACCACAGAAAAGCACAACAGAGAGAATTATCCTTTGTTTTCCTAGCCTTTGATGCAGGGCAGCATCCCAAACCAAAGTCTCACCTGAATCTGTGGTAGAAGTGGGTGCAAGGGCTGAACTTTGCTAACCTGAGTGTCTGAGTCCTGTCACAATGAGGTGGTTCCCCTGCAGGCCCAGCAATGCTGAGGATCTGAAGATATTTGGAATCATATCCAGGGAACTCAAAATAAGATGATTCTGAGGCTTTTACAACTAATAGCCCAGCATGTTTATCCAGTCTCTCAAAGCCTGGAGGTGACTGAAGCTCAGCTACAGAAATTACAATAATTGAACCCAAAAATCTTTAGGATGAACTTGTTTTCTTCTCTCTTTGAAAAACTGTGCATCTGCAAAACTCACTGCCCTGTCCTTGGAGCCTCCCACTCAGCACAACAACTTGCAGAGGGCCTCAGCAGCCTGTTTGAGGGTGCAAGATGCAGCCCCCTCTGCAAGGGTGTCCCTGAGCATCTGAGATCAGTGCAACTGAAATAAACCTCACTTCACCCCATGGATACCAGCTGCACATGCCCTGTGCTGTCCCGGTGGGTACCTGTAAGGGTAACTCAAAGAAGTAGTGAGCAGGATGATGCTCTGAACATCACCATGGGTCTAACTTTATTCCTAACTCAAAGGATGAGCTACACAGACTTCCTCAAAACTAACAGCATTGCAGAATAATGAATGCAAATTCCCTGTGCTGAAACAATACAGATAACTGCTGGGGGCTCTCTCTGCCTCCCTAGACAGCAAACATGGATTGCACTGACCTGGTTCAAAAGGCTTAAGACAACAAAGTGTTTGAAGCCTTTATCAAATGATGGGCCTGACTTCAGAAGGGAGACAGAGGAAACACGCTCCATCAAAGACTGGCCAGGCTGAGCCTGTACCCAGAGCAGGATCCTTCAGGGCTTCAGGATTTTGAACCTGCCCCCAGCTTCCCATGGGCATACAAAATCCTGCCAAGGGAGTTGTAAATAAGCTGCTTATTGTTCTGAAATCAGAAGGGCTCCAAATGCTTTTGTTCCAAGTCAAGGGTGCAGCACTATCCAAGAGCGGGCTGGTTTTTGAGGATCCAGCCCTTCAGTCTGGATCAGAATGAGGTCTCTGGATATTCTACATCAGCAATTCAGAAAGGAAGTGCTTAATTTTAAAGTACTGTTTAATCTAATGTTTTATTTAATTACCTATCTACTTTTACTTAATGACACTGGTTAGATAGGTCTGTCCAGAACCAAACCACGTGGAGTTGGGGAGGCTGCAGAGGACAACAGACAGGAGGCTGGATGCAAGGTGGATTGGGAAAAATAGAAATAACTTGAACTGGTCTAGATGGAGCAATCTTTCCTTGTGGCAGCTCTAAAGAAGGATTTCTTGGGGTACCTATCACTAGAATATTGTCCTTGACACATGAAGTGTCTGAAGCTCTGGTACCTTTGTGAAGAAGCAGCCTGCCAAGAACATGTGAGATACACAAGCTCTCCAGTAGGTTCCACTAGGCAGCTGCTCTCACGTTTTCCCCTTCTTTTCTTGGAGCTGATGGAGTGGGAGTTCCATGGATTTTTGCTCCATGAGGCAGATGCAGCTCTTGAGTTTTGATGGATTTCACCTTCCCTGAGAAACAGAGATTTAAGGACCAAGCTGCACATCAGAACAAACCAGCATTCGAAATGTGAAAAGGCTGAAAGGGAAGAATCTCACTGCAGTCTGCAGGTTCCCCTTGGGAAGCATCAGCCTCAACTGCTCTAAGATGAAACAGGAAGTTTTTCAACATTACACTGGGTAGAGGTTCCCACAGGAGCTCCAGGGATCTGTGGTTTGAGCTGAACTGCTTCTGACAGATGTGACTGGGCCAAATAATTCTGTGCTGGTAAATCTCCCTCTTCTACAAGAGGTTTGATGCCTCCATGATGCCTGAGGGGTTGTTGTTAGATCACAAGTCAGTCTTGGAAATTAAAGGAAGATGACAGGCTAGAGAAGCCAAGAGAAAAGAACTTCTGAACCTCCATGTTTCTTAGATTAATGCATTCCTCTGTGACATAAATTTTTAACGGATAAATGGTGTTTCCATACTAGAAACACTTGTGGCAGAGCTCACAGATAGCTGGATTTCACCATCCAGTTTAGCAGCATTCAGGGATTAGCAAGGAGTCCTGCTGCAGCCAGGCCCTGGAGGAAAATGGTGTAAAACAGCCGATGGGAATTCTGAGCAGGTTCCCAACTCATAGGAGCAGAAAACTCAATTTAGCTGCAGTTATCCAGGCAGCACAAGACCAGGCTCCTCCGTGGCACTCCTCACTTGTAGAGCACAGCACAGTGGTCACTCACAACCTTCTGTTCCACTCAGAAACACCACAGAAGCCACCTTGCAGCACCCTTGATTGTGGGGCAGGAGACGAGAGCTCCCACCCCACGATCAAGTTACAGCAAGATCATCACAAAATGGCTTCTTTATGCAGTTAAACAAACCAACCAAACACCAGGTCTTAATGCTTGAGGTTGGATTTTTCTGAATTTGCTGTGGAAAAGGAGGATCTCTCATCCTCTCCTGGGAACAGATGAATGCCAGAGCTAGGTACAGCCCTGTGTGCTCTGGGCTTTCTCCATTTCTTTGGGAACTTGCTTGTTCTTTCCTTCCTTGGTGCGCCAAGATTCTGCTCAAATCCCAGAGAGAGATGGAAAACCACATGAAAGCAACACTCACTCTCTGTGTAATGTGTTCTGCCAGAGGCACAAACCAGAGGTCTCCCTGCTTGCTGGAGATCCTCCCCCACTCTGCATTCCTGGGCAGAGTGCCACTTCACAGAACACAACTTTTCCAAACTTAGAGCATTGGTGACTGGCTAAGTGTGGAAGATGTGAGCTGCTAAGTGTGGAAGATGCAGATCAGGGCCATCCACACATGTCCTGCTGCTGAGGAGGGTGCTCCACATAGCTAGCAGACGCCGTCACTACTTGGAGGCAGCACGGCTGCTGGGACCAGCGGGCAGCCTCCTCTGAACATATAATCACTGCAGTTTATAGCTTCTGGACTTAACTACAAGTGCTGCTATTAAAAGCAATATAAGTCCTTTCAGAATTTTGCATAATAGCCCCATAACTCATTTGTCAGGGAACGGGAAGGTCTGTAAAGGACTTCTGAAATGACTTTCGGAAGTAGGAGGTTTCCTTTTATCAGCAGGAAAACATGCTGTGCATTCTGCAGGCACTATCAGCATGGACTCTGGCTATGCTGGAGATAGGAGTCCATAAAGACCTTCACTCAAAGGTTGTGATTTCATCACTGCCACACGTTTGGAAGCAGCTAACCCCAGGTCCAGCCTGATTCAGCCACGGGCTGTGGGATAGCCCAACCACTGGCTTCGGAAAGTAACACTTGAAGAAACATTTGCATGGCTCTGTGCTAATTTGGGCTGTTTAATTCAAAGAGTGTGCAGTTAGAGCTGAATTTTAAAGAGTAACTTTATAACATTTCACACTGGTGTTGTCAAAACACATTGTCTAATTACCTTCTCCTTTCCTGGCTGATTGATAAGCGAGGGCAGAGCAGCGCCTCTCTGAAGTCGATGCCAATTCTGTGTCAGTAATTGGCTGGCAGGAGGTGCCAGAGTGTCTGAACTAAACTTTTATTCCCTGGAGAAAGACTAGAACTAACTCAACTTCTCAGTCCTCGGCTCCCATAAAAATATGTGTCAAGATGCCTTTTTCCCTGGGACTTAAAATTACAGTGCAGAACCCAATGGGAACAGTGGATGTTTCACAAAAAATTCCCTGTGAAGCATTTGTGTGTAGTTTAGGAGGAATATGTAATTCTAAAGGACTGTGTAGGTAAGTAGGATAATATAAAAATTTATAAGCAGCAGGTGGGCAATTTAAACCTTGTTTTTTACTCAGTTTTTAAAGCTGGTTTCCAAAAAGGTCGATAAAATTTAATGCTAAGTAAAACTAATTAGCCTGCAAGGAACTGCTGCTGGAATGACACTTATTCAGTTCAACAAAAGAAATGTTTGGCAGATGGAAGTTCGCTGAAGTAGAGCTCACTATACATATTTAATGCTCCATACTCTTGAGTTTATAACCTGCAGTTCATCGAGGCATTGCCAGTGCACACCATCAACAGAAAGCCACTATTATTTTTATCCAAAAGGTAAAGCCACTGACAAGCTTTGAAGTCAGAGAATATTCAGTCAGTAGTTCCCACTGTTGGGGAACAGCAACAACAATAACAACAAAAAAATAAAGGCCAAGCTTTCAAACTTCAACTCTAACAAAGCCATGCTTACAGTAAAAACGGCATCAAGTGAAATAAAAAGGCACCCAGCCAGCCTTTTCAACAGCAACCACACTGTGAAAGCAACTGTGTGAAAAGAGAGGTGACTGAGCTAGGATGGCTATGAGCGTCCACAGCCAGGGCTTTTATTGTCAACCCAGTGATCAAAGCACAGGAGACCCTCTTAAATCTGAGGAAAATAATCTAATTTAAAAGGCAAAACAAAGAGTGGTGGTTTTGGTGTGGGTTTTTTTTTTCTTTTAAATCAGATTAAAACAAGGGTGCATTTCTGCTGGTATTGTGCTGCTTTGAGCAGGCAGGATGGGAACAGCTGCGACGAGTTTGAAGGCACTTCTGGAAAAAACAGATGGAGGCTTTTTCTCTCCCTATTTGATTTGTGCTGGAGTCCAGCTGTCCAAAGGGGAAAGAAGCACCTTTATTCTCTACTAGATATTAAATGTCACCTGTAACTTCTCAGAAAAAGAAAACAATAATAAGCAGAGCTGCAGATGGTGATGCAGAGCCCTAGCAGTTGTGCTCATCTTCCGAAGGCTGTTTGCTTATCTGGAGCAACCAAAGAGACAGTGTCAGCTACATGAAATACTTACTCCTGCACCTTTTTTTTTTTTTTTTTCTCCTGCCTTGTATTCCCAGGTGAGCTTTGCTGAGTCCTTGAGAACAGGTTACAGCTCCTTTGGCTGCTCACTGCAGAAATACTGCTGGGGACCATTGCACCTCTCCCCAGCTGACCTTGGCTGAGAGCTGCATCAGCCTCCATGTCCAACAGCCTCCTACACACACCTTCCACAAACACCTCCAGCTCACCCGAGGGCATGGAACTGCTTGCAGATAAATGCCAGCCAGTGCTTCCACTCTCACCCAGGAGAAACAATCAGCTACTGACTGAATGGTTAAGGAAAATTCTGTTTTGGGCAGCCCTGAATGGTGAGTTTGGCAGAAGGCTCCAAGCCTTGTCTTAGCACAATGTATGTCATCTTAAAGCACCCCCAAGCGAATGCAGCACTAAGGGGGATTAAACTCAAGCACAAGCAGAGCAACTGTCTGCTAGAGATCTCACATATTTTGCATATTTACCCCTGGGAAGGAGATAGTGCTACTTACAGGAATGTGAGGTAGTGGCACACGTCCATTTGCTTTGGCACTTTCTTGCATCTCTCTGCGATGCTGCTTTCGGAGTCTGTACGGTGGGATCCCATCTCTGCAGGAATAAAACAACAACATGCCCTGCTTTAGTGCCTTTCTCTGACATGTCATGTTCATTCAAGCCTTGCTGACACAGAGTGGCTGGTAGGAAACCCCTTCATGTTTGCATGCCCAGAGTAAGAGGGACCCATGCAGGGAACGATGCTCACACAGGTCTCTGAACCAAAAAAGCTCTGGCATGGGGGGCCAGGAGGATTTACACAGCATCCACCAGGAACAGAGTGAGGCAGGGCTCCTGCGACTGCTGTTCAAGGCACAGGGCAGGGAGAAGGACTTGGACTGCATCCTGGTACCTTTTATAGTTGGTTGCTTCCTATAAAGAGCCTGTAATGTACACATTAAACCACAGGGCAGGCTAAGAGAGGGGGGAGAAGGAGGAGTGGGAGCTCAGTGAGCATCTACTCCAAGGGGAACTGGGTTCAAGGGAACAAGGTATATATTTTTAAGAGAGCATGACAGCCGCTCAAATGGTTTATCAAAGCAAGGGGGTATAGGCTCCACTGCTCCCAAGGTGATCTCTAGCTCAGCCTGAAATTATGGGTTTGATACTGGAGTTGCTGGAGGGAAGAACCAGCCCCCTCCACAGAGGAGGCTGGACAAGGTTAGGAAGGGATGCCATGGGCAGTCACATCCAAGTGAACCAGCTCCGCTTGGCTTTGTGCCTCTGCTGAAAGAGGTGGTGACAGAGGTCTCTGCAGAGGAAGGAGACAGTGCTGTCCACAATAATCCTTGGTACTCAGGGGTCAGAGGCACCAGGGCTTTGCTAAGCACCCCAAATGGCAAAGCATTACTGCCGAAGTGTGACTTCAGCCAAAGAAAGGAAATGCATTCTCATTCTCACCACTGCCACCACCCTGCTCACACCCAGGGACCAGGAGAAGATGAGTGAGTGGAGCCCAGTTAGGAAAAGACACAGACCCACCTCCTGGTGACCTTGTTATTTGGGGAAAATCAACAAATGCAAAACAAAATGACAGCCTGGAGCTTGGCAATTTGGAGCTTTTTCATTTTACACATTTCCCAGGCTTAGTAGAGGTAACTGCTTGGGAGTGCCATGCAATGGCACAGAGGTGGGTGGAAATGAATGGAGGGATTTGGTTTGTCCCAGCTACCATGTAATTTCCAGGCACATCTACCAACCCTGCACCCCTCTGAGCTGTGAAAACGGGCCAGTCCTGATACATCTCACAACATGAGATGTTTGCACAGGCCAAATGTCCTTAACACCTATCCCCCTCCCCAGCTGCTTCTCCAGAACTTAAACCAAACAGTTTCACCCACAGACTTTTAAAGTCAAGGTGCCATTTGGCAGGAGAAACACAATTTACTGTGGTGTTTTGCCTGCAAACCTCCCGAGTTTCAAGTACCAGCCTGTGTGAGGATGGCCACCATCAGCTTTCATTCCCATTCCCATCATGCTGGCTGCCCTGCTGGCTCCCTGGAAATGCGGGTGCAGGCAGAATTGCCACCAACCTACATCAGAAGAACCTAATTTCATGCAGTAACCCAGCCATTCAAAATGAAACACCATTAAAATAAAAGAAAACAAACCCCATGATTAATGACAAGTGCTTTTTAGCAGGAAGACAAATGAGGGAACAGAAAATGAGCCAGGCTAATTACAGCTCTGGTGAGTGGCTGCAGGTAATGCAGGAGGAGGAAGAGTGGGTTGGGAGCATCATCTCTGCTGTGCCTGCAGTGACACGGCTTGGGAGCAGGACAGCTTCCCCACGTTGCTGTACAGGGATCATGACAGTGTTCATTAGGTGGCTTAATTTTCTTTAATGATGAGAATCACAACGGTTAAAGAGTTTCACCGCATTGTGACGCGGCCTTTCCTAGACTGGATGGTAACAAAACAACTGCAAGTCTTCAGAGGGGAAAATAAAAAACCTGGGGGATTATTTTAGCCATTGCTGGTCAGCATCAATAGTCAACATTTCAGCTTAACCAGTGCACAAAACCCGGGTGCCAGAACACAACTCACACACTAAAGCCACACGGCCATTCGCAGGGAACGCGGCATTATGTTAGAAAGTGCAATTTTTCTTTCTTTCTCTCTCTCTCTTTTTTTTTTTTTAATTCTCCCCAGCAGCAGTCCCAGCGGAAAGAGCGACTTTTGTTCCCAGCACAGTAGCGAAAGGCTGATAATGGCCTCTAATCTATCCGGCTTCAAACACATGTTCAGCCCCGCTGTGCTGCCTTTGATGTCATTTTAACTAGATTCCCCAATGCCACCTCTGAACTTGGAACATTCCTTCGTTCAATGTACTGTGCCAACTCAACCAGAGGAAGCAAATTCAAAGATAAGCACTTTAATTTTATCCCAACAAAACCTTATTCAATAGATGGGGGGAAAGCAAGGAAAACCAATACCGTACTTTTGTTTTCCTTTTGTCAGGTAGCTTGCTTTGAGATATTTTCAATAGATAGAGAAATAATATATATATATATATGAGAAAAAAGATATTAAACTTTTTTTTACGGCACAGCTACTTTTAAAATAAAACTTTCCCAAACTGTTTTCCCTTGTTTCATCACGTGATTCTCTTTAGCACCAGAAAGCTCAGTGCTGAAATGCAAGGAGGACGAAGAGCACTTCTATTGTTTATTAAATGATAATGCAATGAGTTTACTGTTGGGGAAATGTGGAGGCTTCCTCCTCTCTGCAAACCGACCTGAAAGGGCCTCTGGGGAGCAGTGGTTTGGCTGTGGCTCCGCAGTTGGACTCTTCTGACAAGAGGTGTCTTTGCTCCTCTGTAGACAGGCTTCAAACCCAACCATTATGCATTGGAAATCATCATTAGGGATCTTTTAAATTAAAAAGCTGCTAAACTTGTTTAAATATAGGAAAACTTGGGATAATTCTGGATCACTAGCCTTAGGAAAGACAGGAAATAAATAGACAGCCAAACTGGTATTTTCTACCAATTACTCTTATCAAAGCACCTCTGTCACAAGACACTTTTCTCACATAAAGAAGCACGATAGGAAAATCACCAGTCATTATGGTTAAAGGCCAGTCATCCAAGGAATAGCATTTAATCTGCAAGACTTTTTGAAGGAATAACCACTATCCTAAACCCCTTTGTTTGGGGGATTGGCCATCCCTACTCTGGAGCAGGTTTAACTGGAATTGGGGAAGAAGGAGCATCCCTCTGGCCAAGCTCACGGCACCGAGGGCTTTGCAAGCGCCTCGGGGAAGGCAAAGCTGTCTCCCAACTAAGATAAGCCAGGACACCTGATAAGAAGCAGAGGAAGGAGTATTGCTCATCTGGAGCAGAACACTGGGCTAAAGAGCAGACATTATCTGCTGTTTACAGTGCAAGCTCTTGAAGAAATCAAGATCGATATGGACCTAAAATGTTTCTACATCTGAACTGGAACATCACATGGAGATTTAGTGGTTTCATCTGCTGCCTTCCTACCTACAGTTGCCTTCACTTGCCTCAAGCACCTCTGTTGTGACACCCCCTCCTACCGAAGACTCACCTCCTCCACTTGGGAAGATGCT
The DNA here is from genome assembly GCA_024734555.1 of Trochalopteron elliotii. Lineage (NCBI taxonomy): Eukaryota > Metazoa > Chordata > Aves > Passeriformes > Leiothrichidae > Trochalopteron > Trochalopteron elliotii. Next base: position 232,458 of record JANPWX010000051.1, read on the forward strand.
ATCCCCAAGAAGGGTTATCTGAAACAGCAAGAGCAGTTTAGGACTGTGCAGGAAATGCTGCTGCAAGTCTGGGGCAGGCTCTGAGCAGCCCATGGGGCAGGCAGAGCCTCAAATCCCTGACTTACCACTGACCCTGCACTGAACATCAGTGGTGAGCGACTCAGCCCCACCTGTGGCCGCAGCACTGCCAGAGCCTCTCGCCGTGTCCTCCCCAGACCTTGCCTCCACACAAACCAGCTAAAACAACACAGCTGCCCTGCTGATTATAAAAACAGGTTTCAGCAGAGAGGACCAGAGCTGTTTTGCCTACAAGGGCAGAGGAATTCCTATGACACAGGAAGACTGAAAAATAATCAGCAGAGTGCAGGCATTTAAGAGCAGTGTTTTTTAAGCCACTCAAAAAGCAAATTATTCTAACAACAGGGACTGATAACATACTCATTATATAAATTCAACCCATTACAATAATATTTATCAGTGCTTGGAAAGACATCCTGTTGAAAGCTGGCCTTTTAGGTAAGTGTGCTTGTAACATCACAGTTTTACAATCTGTTTGGTGAGCTGGATGCTCCCAAAAAATCGCCCCAGCTCAAGGAGCTGAGACAGGCAGAGAGCATTGCTCAGGTCTTTGCTAGAGGCTTTGCATGCAGCCACTTCCAAACCCCACATTGCTGGGACCAATCCAACATCAAAGCTTGGAAGGGAACTGGTGCAGCAAACGCTCTGCTGGCCAGCACTGAAGATCATGCTTTGCTCTCCTGGTTTATTAGCACTCCTCAATTAGCCAGTGTTTGCATCCCAATTGTCCAGACACATTTTCCTCTGATGGAGGGTCTGATGGAGGTTTGTGTCTTGGATCACACCCTGTTCACCTGCTGCCTTAGAGCAGAGGCCAGATTTCTTCATTATTGAGTGTGAGTGCTGTGTGTAAACAGCACACAGAGGGAAGAACTTTGCTCATCAGCAAATGAGGCTTTTATTGCCATTCTCCTCAGAGGAGGCCTAAATTCAAAGCACTGAGACATGTAAGTCTTGTCAAGCAGCAGGAGTCCCTTCTTTAACTTCATCTGGTTGTTCTTCATTTTTGCTGCCTTGAGCAATTCTGCAAAAATTCCTTTGAAACTCAGGAGGCAGATAGGTTCAGTAGTGCCACGTAAAATCTGAGTAAAATCTGGTGCTGGAGTTTTAAAGCATGTAATGAAGAGCAAGTGCTGAAAACAGACAGAGTCTGTGTAAGCCAAAGGTCAAGGCTGTACATCCAGAATCCCAATTTTGGATTCTGCATGCATCCAGTTTGAGAGGCATAGAAAGAAAGGTTCACCCTTACGAAGTTCAAAACTTACTTAAAATGAACCACTAGGATTGGGTTAGTTATTAGCAGAAGGCAGTGCACATATTGGTGGTAATTAAAGTCCTAGAAGCAGCCTATGGTGGGCATAGGATGGAAAAAATGCCTAAAGGAAAAAGGAGCATAGAATGGCCAGTAAGAAATTATTCTGCCTATGAAAAAAACAAACTGGCTAGTGAAATAAAAATTAGGAGGTTGAAGAACTCTGGCATAAATGATCACAACTTATCACAGGTATAACCATCAGTGCAGCCCCGTGAGCCTGCTGGACTAGTGGGAGAGGAAGTGCTAAAAGCTAATTAATTTTGAAGAGTTCTTACATCTGTCTCTCCTGATAACAAGAAGTTACATGACTCCTGCTAGCTTCAGAGCACTCCTCCATATAAATTGATGAATATGAAGAATTGCAGAAGGATGTGGCAGAGCAGCTGGATTTGTATCAAATGGAGCCTTTAATTAGTGGTCGTCTACAGGGTTCTGTCCTGGGGGCATCCTCCTCCTCCCAGGCCCCTTTGGCCAAGGTCTGCCTGCTCTGTTTTACAACACCAGTTTTACAACATGACATGGATTATGTGTGAGGAGCTGGTGCAGAATGGACTCACAGCTGCTCCTACATGGCCCCAAGCCTCTGTGGAGCCAGAGACCAGGCAGGGTGACCACCATAGACACAGAAACCCCCTGGCCACACTGCACACTCCCTGTGTCACTGCATGAACTCTGGGCAGGTGGGGAACCGTGGCAGCACCCATTAACAGCATCCAGGCTGGAAAGTTTCTCCAACAAGGTCTGACAGCCCCTGACACTCACAGTGTTACTAAACAAGCCTCTTGGAGGACTCTGTGTTTACAGCACTGCCATTAATAAAATCTTCTCCTAATTCTGTAAATCTGTCATCTCTCGCCTGAAGAATCAAAGGGTTTCTACTCTACAGAAAGACACTTTGCATTTGCACTACTAAAAACCACACCAAACAGTGAATATTTTTCCCCAAATCCTTTTTTTTTTCTATCACAGAGATGCAGTCACAACAAAATCTCATAACCCCTTTTTTCTTTCTCTGCAGACCAACTTTAAGGAAGGCATCTCGTGGGTGAGATACAGGGTGCTGTCATGAGAGACAGAAAGGGAAAATATATTTGGCTGGGGCTTATCAGCACAAGTTGTGTTAAAAAGTGCAGTGGTCACCAGACAAACTAGAACTGGTCAGTCACCAATCCTACTGCAGAGCCATCACAGACTGAGCTGTTATTCCATCTGCTGTGCTGTGTCCAGTTCTGAGCTCCTCAGGACAAGAGACACAGAGCTCCTGGAGTGAGTCCAATGGAAGGCAACAAAGGGACTGGAGCATCTCTCATGAGGACAGGCTGAGGGAGCTGGGCCTGTTTAGCCTCAAGAAGAGATGGCTGAGGAGGGATCTCATCAACAGCCATCATCTGCAGGGAGGTTCCAGAGGATGGAGCAGGCTTTGCTCTGTGGTGCCCAGCAACAGGACAAGAGGCAATGGGCAGAAACTGATGCCCAGGAAGTTCCACCTGAACATGAGGAAGAACTTCTTCCCTCTGCAGTGACCAAGCACTGGAACAGATTGTCCAGAGAGGCTGTGGAGTCTCCCTCACTGGAGGTATTTCAGAACCATCTGGATACAATTCTGTGAAATCTGCTCTAGGATGACCCTGCTTAAGCAGGAAGGTTGGACCAGATAACCCACTGTGGTCTCTTGAACGTGACCCATTCTGTGATTCTGAGAATTTGGCAGCATAAAATCTCAAGAGAAATACCCAGGTAAGTAGAAGGCTCTGTCTAACATTCAAAAGATAATGTATCTCAAATCACTTACTGTTGCCCTAAGTTTGCCTGCTTTTCAGTGTTTGCAATTTTGTAGTAAAAATTCTCACACAGCTTCATGTAAACTATTTATTTTTAAAACTTATCTATTTTGTTAGTTTGTTTGATAGTGATGTTCACCAACGAGATCAAAAAGTGACAACCTGTGTAGCCAATCTTTTGCCTCCTAATCAAAGTGTATATAAGATAGAGTAAAAAAATAAAAACTTTCCTACCTAACCCTCTACTGTCTACCTCGTCCTTTGTGTGTCCAAAAGTGTGACAACTTACTACAAAGTCATCCAGCACTATCAATTCTTGCACCTGGCTTAAGAAACACTGCAGAAACTCCAACTGAGCACCACTTATTTTAGATCACTCAAAAGTATTTTATGCTGCAGATGTTCACAAGACTGGCAAGGCTGAGTAGCCTGCACGATGACAAAGTAACAAAAAAAAGTGAGAATCATCTTGACCGTGGTCTATTCAGACACTCCCCCCAAGCCCAGCTGTGGCCAAGCCTCTCTCCCAGGACAAGGCAAGAGCAGCACTGCTGAGGACAGCCGTGGCTGTCCCCCAGGCTGGGGTTACTTACACACTGCTGTCTGTCAGAGACATGGTGTCGGCGTCGCTGGACATGCTCTGCTGCTCGCTGTCGTTGGCACTGGTGGCTGGTGCCAAGGCATAGCCCGTGTTGACATAGTAGGGGTTAACAGGCTCTCTCCACGACCCATGCCTGGGAAAGAAAAATCAGAGTCAAGTTAGAAGGACACAACTTTGACCATGCTCTGAATGACCAGGCAGAAGGGCTCTGCCTGGAGCCCCAGCATCAACGATGGGCTACAGAATAAGCTGTGTTCACACTAAGCTGCACTGATAGAGCCATGAACAATTTGACCCATAACTGGAAGAAAAAGGGAATTCATGGAGTAATGAAGATGATAGTGTTAGAGACAAGGGAGGGAATGAGACTGCATGGAAGAAGTCCTGTTTCCATCAGGGTTTACGGAGTCCATGGGCTAGCTGCTTAGCATTGTCACTCTATGAACATCTAAAAGCAATACCTAGAGAATGAGACAGCATTTGTCTTAGTCAAAATAGGCTTCTGCTCTTCCAACAGGGAGGCATGTGTAGCAGAGCTCACTCATTCTATGCTTACTTTAACATCCCCCCAACACGTTTTTAGAGGGAAGGAGGTGAAACAAGAAGCAGCTGTTGCTCATAGCACAGTACCTAAAGCTGAGCTCCAGTGCTGCACTGAGGTACATCAGACACTTGCAAATTCCACCAAGAAGAACCACCTAATCACGCTGGGTTTTCCAGGGAGCAATCTGCTCAGGGGTCTATGAAGGCTGGTGTGCACACAACCCATGCCTTGTTATTCAAGTACACATGCAGGCCAGCCTCCTTCTCTTCAGCAAAAGGTCAGGAAGGGAGGCTGCCTGCAGGAGCTAACCTGGGCAATGAGTTCCTTGCTCAGGTAGAGAACTGATGATGAAGTAGCCCGTGAACCAAGCAGGCACAAATTCCTTCAGGCTGACTCTACCACTAGCATAGAAGAGCCACTGCTGCCAACGTGCCTCCAGCTCTGCCACCCTGCAGGACAGACAGGCCATGCAGGCATTTTGTTCTCCTGCAAGTCATTTTGTAATGTGCCAGGAGAAGGAACAAGCTGAAATGTTCACACAAACCAAAGAGCCCTTAATCCCCTGCTCTCCCTGCCTGCCCCCCTGCATCAAGAGCAGCATTTTTAAGATATCTTGAAGTTGACAAACTCCTGGGTTTTCCAAGCTCTGAAAATCAGAGTCCTGTTTCAGTTCAGATCACAAAGCTCATCAGCATCATCCTTTATTTAGTAACTCAGTAATAGGCACCTGCTGGATGTGATTTGCAATGGGCCCTGTGCAAACACCTCCATGGAAGGCACATCATACAACGTGTGCTTCCCTGTTCTGCCAAGAAAAGTGATTCTGTTTCCACTGCAGTGGTTAAAGTCCTACAGACAACAGAAAACAGCCCCTGACCCAATGAGTTTACATTTAGATAAGACAAGGAAACCCATGAGAAACACACATGGAGGGACCAGAGGTGAGGAAGACACCAGCAATGGGTAAAGCTGGCAGTTTGTGTATATCTGTATGGAGTATAAATGCAGGACAGGCACTGCACAAACTGGGACTGGCAGAGAGCCCATTTAGGGCAGAGGTTCTCAGATGCTGTTATGTAAAATATGACACATGGTGTACTGGGATGGAAGCATTACCAAAGTATTTTAAAACCTGAACTGGACAGGGTTACAGCCTTCAGCTAATGCATTGCTCACCCAGCTCCTATTCACCTGCCCTTTGGGTCCTCAGCATATACCCTATCTTCCTTGTAATTCAAGGGGTCATGGATATTCACTGGTCACTAGGAAAAATCTTGTTTCATGTCCATTATAGTGTCAGACAGAAACAAATTACTCTCCTACTCTCAGAAAGAGAAAATATTCTGTGTGCCACAAACCAATCAAAACTCCAAGCTGTTTCTCCTTGGATGCTGAAGCTTAGCATAGTTGCAGAATGGTGCAAAGAGCATTCAAAACTGAGCCAGCTGAGGCTCTTCATGGCTGTTTGGCAGAAGGGAGCCTTGTGAGGTTTCTCCATGCTCAAGTACAACACAGACTCAGTTGGGGATGTGCACAGGGATGCCTTGGCATGGTGAGTCACCACAGATACCTTCTAGCATGCAAACTTCCTGTCAGTCTCTGCAGATGTGCACTGGAGCAAACTCATTTCTATATTCCATAAGATTTCAGAACAGCTTTCTAGGGCAAGTACTGGAAATAATTTGAACAAGTTCACCCTAAAAAGCAAGGGATAATAAGTGAAAACCTTACCAGCCCCCTTCAGCCATTCTCCCTGTGCAGAACGGTCAGTTCTGAACATTAAAGGAGCTCTGTGCAGTGCAACCCTCCTGTCAAATCCAACATGACAGCGGTGTGATGGAGGCTGAGACAACCTCTTAAATTGAGGCAGGAATGATGGATAGCTCAGGCCTTCCCTGAGGGTAAAGAGAAGGATGATTTTTGGACAACCCAATTAAAATACAGCACCAACTTCTAGTGGACCTTTTGCCAGGACTCTCTGGAAGCAGCATGGATTATTCTAGCAATATACTAAGAGAGCACTCAGATATACAGAATAAAATGCACAGGGGCAATCCATTTCTCCTTTGTATCAGCTGACATAAAGACAGAGCAGCAGAGAGCACCTGAAGAGGTCGTTGGGTGTGGAACTGTGATGGCTGAAGGAACCAAGAGTGAGCAGATGGGTCCTGGGAGGTCCCTGGCACCTCTGCAGGAGCTGGAATGGCTGGGCTCTCCCACAACACTCCCTGGCTGTGGTCTTCTCACTGCGGATGCAGGTTTGGTCACAACTGTTGTATTTAGCTAAAATTACACACTTAAGCATGTATACAACAGGGATTACCTCCATTTTAGCTCTGCCTCTAATACATCAATGCAAACGTAAACTTTTGGTAAGCATAAGGAGATGGAAAGGGTATAGGATTTCAAAGCAATCATAACAGGTTACATTACTTTTGAGGAATCCATCTGTATTCAATCCTTCTCCTAACGTTCTCTCTCCCTGACAACTCTCTTCAGCTGGCTCGTATCACTATTTGAATGTTTTGTGCAGTGCCTCTGAAGAACGCTTTCAACATCTATTAGGAGGAAAACATTAAAGGAACATGGAGTCTAACAAAAAAACCTGGTCACTTCTGATCTGAGAGGGGAGGCTGCTTTAAAAGGGATTCAGGCACCCTCAGAGCGATTTGAAATGTCAGCTAAAAACCTCACATACCGAGCTCTATGCACTGATAAGGGTGATAAAAGGAAAGGTGAGCATTTAAAGTTAGACTTCACAAAAATTCCTGCAGCCTTCCAGAATGTGATTTCATTTTTTAAGACAGAAAGAGCAATGAGTGTTTTTGAAATGAACGCAGAACATTTCATACATTGCAGAAGTAAAGCTGCATGTCTCTTCTGCAGCTCTCAATTGCTCAACCCTCAAAATAATCACATAGGGAACAATTATAACAGAGATCACAGCGACCTGAGTAAGTCAGCCTGACCAGCTGCCTTTTCTTTGCATAAAGCCCTCCGCCCATCACTGCACATTCTGGTAATGCTGACAAGGGCCTAAACTGCTGTAGAAAAACAGCAAGAATTTCCTTAAGGCTTCCTTCTACCTGTTCTGGGTTTATTTTGCATGTTGTCTTGGCTGCATCCCATCCATCCCCAGATCTCTCACTTCTCTGACCAAGCACCCAGCAATTGGGACATCAGCATCATCAGATTTTGGAGTCTCAATGTAAGTGAGCTCAGAGGCAAGGTTCTCTTCAGTACTCTTGTTCTGTGTGGAGTTCCCACTGCATCCTGAGTCCCTAAGGGCATCCTTTTCCTTCCAGCCTGGGAACCCCAGTCTCTCTCACACAACTTCCCCCAATGGCTATTTCAATTTTAATTCAAAGATGCAAAGTCCCCAGCCTTTGCCAAACATGTTACTCTGCTCTATGCAAAAATCCCAGGGTTGGTGTGCTGTGGGGGAGAATTGCATCACCTTCAGCACCCACAGTGGGAGGAAAAGCTCACTGATCCTGCCTCCAAAGACAAATCTGAGTGACACTTCCTTTGGTTCTCAACAGTTATGTGCCTCCTTCACTGATGTTCTTCATCAAGCATGGGAAAAAAAATCCACTAAGGCAAGAAGAAAACTTCCTTGAAGACGAAAGGCCTCTAGGCAACTAATTTCTGTAGAATGTAAATTTCCACTGCAGGGAATAAGTTGCACAACACTCTACTGGGCAGGTCTGAGAGACATGGTCTTCCCAAACCTGCTAGCAGTTCCAGCATGGCTGGAACAGCTCCCAGTTTAACAGGGAAGCTGATCAATCCATCAGTTTTCATTGCTACCACTTCCTCCAGCTCCAGCACTGAATTTTTATGACACTGACATTTTCTGGAAGAAAATTTTTCCTCAGAAGAATTGAAGCTGTGATAGAATCCAGGCAGGCCTCCTCTTGCAAGGGTGCCCCATGTCCCTGATCCAGAAACTCCAAAATCCTTGGTGGCACATGAAGCTCCTCCAAACCCTTGCACTACCAAGGAAGCAGCTGTCTGAGACACAGTATTAGCAAATCCAAGAGATAAAAAACTCATGAAGCTGACAACCACAAAACTCTGATGCATTCTCCGTAAACAGCTCTTGCAGAAGTTTTCCTCCCATGCCATAGTCTGAATCACAGTTTTGGTGAGCAACTCATTTTTAACATGGGAGAAATCCCAATTTCCAGGTGCCATGAGGCAGCTGATAACCCCCTGAACTTCATGAGTCACCTCGGAAAGTTCTGAGCTGCAGGAGTTCTGGGGATGTTGGGAAGTCCCACAGAAGGACACCCCAAAATGAGCTCTGTAGAAACTCCAGATGTCTCATCACAGCTGATGGCAGGTGAAGGAGCTGAAATGCCCTCTTGACCGCAGTGAGCAACCTTGCAGCAGGACACAATTCATCCTTTCCTCTGCTGGTGGGTGGTGTTTGGGTTGAGGGATGGTGCCCCAAGACCACAGATCAGGGCTGCAACTCAATGGAACCCAACTACTCATTCTGTGCTCCCACCTTGCTTTTTCACACCAACTTCTGAAAAATTAGTTCAAACTTTTGCAGTCCTGTGTTTCTGAAGATGACTTCTAGGAAACCAGCACTCAGCATTACTCTGATTTGGTGTCTCTGGTCATTCTGCATTTGTGATGGGGAGGATGCAGTCTAATGCTGAGACATCCTCCCAGCTCATTATTTTGACATGTTCTATTTATTCAGTGTGGAAAAAAAAATCATATAAAAGTTACTTACTCCCATCCAAGAAACAAAAAGTCTTTCTAGAATCACAGGTTGCTGAGCCTCCAGCTGGCCACTTACTTCCAAAACTTACATCTACCAACAAGCAGGTGACTGTCATATCCTTCATGCAGTTCCACACTTCATTATCACAACCAGTCGATCAAATTAAAAGCTGCACATGTTGGTTTATAATGTATGAGCCAAAGCAAATCCCTTCAGCATGTCTAAATAGCACGTGCTGACAAGAGTGTCCCAGCAGCAGGGTCACCTTTAAACAAGGGATTACAACAGCATCCAACACAGAGTCCAGCTTACAAGATTACATTAATCCACCACCTGAACAGAAAAGCCTGTTTCCAATCTGTGGGACCAACAAATATCACAGAAGTTCCATCCACAGCTCTTCCCAAACTATCATCATGGGAACATTTTGGAGCTAAGAACAAAAAGCCTATGAAGATGCAAAGCTGAAAACCTTCACTCCAGACTGGATTTGATCTGGGCTAAAGATGCAAAGTCGGCTCAAGAGGTTAAAATTGGGGATTTATCTGATAATCTGACTGCAGATTGTTGGGGTTGCTCCACTTAACACTCTTCCCAATTACTCTGGGTACTCAGACGCTGCCGTGCATCTCAACTTTATCACTGCCAATGTCAGGCTAATCACATGTGTTCCAGGCAAGGGCAGCTTCTTCAAAGATCACATCAATTCTGGACAAGTTAATCTGTTCTTTGAGGTCTCCAGATGGCTCTTGCCAAGAAAGTTCACTTCCAGCTCTGCAGCCGGCGAGCGCAGCGGCCCCAGCGCTCTGCAGAGCATTACAAAGGAACCAGATCAAAGTTGTGTCTTACAAAAAAATGAAATCTGAAGTTTGAAAAGCAACAGCAGCCTGTCACTTGTAGGCTTAAAGACGACTTCTGCATGCTCCAGCTATCAGGGAATTTATGATTACAGCCTGGCTTTTAAAAGCTGATGAAAAAAAACGACGCTCTTTAGCACTCCTTGCCTTTGCAAATCTGTATCTTCTTCCCTGTGTATTCATCCTCCCACGCCAGAGGAACAAGGGAAATAAATAAAAATGTAACTAAAAGTACAGATAAGGGCTCTTCTTCTCTTTTCTTCTAAGGCATTCAATTCCATTTTAGGACTACATGGAGATTATTTTATGGGGAGCTTCAGCAATTATTGTGAAGTATTAAAGCACAGTTACAAAAGCTAAACTCAAGATTTACCAGACTGAGTTTCCAGTTTCTAACTCCTTTGCATTTACCAAGGACATGCTACTTCTCAGGCAGGACTAATGTACAGAGGATGCATTAATTGCAACCAGTAATTCATATCACAGGATACGGCAAGGTGGGGGAGAGAATCCAGGAAGGAAGTTGAAATGTGGGAAATAAAATGTTTGCCTTAGGAGGCAAATAAGGACTAGATAGGCTAAATATTGTGGCTGTACTGCCCTATCACCACCCTAACCTTCTTAGGAAAGGCTTTCAGACAACAGGATGAAACCACTGTGTTCCAAGGAAACTGCAGAACAAGTCCCTCAAGATTTCATCTGACTGTGCATCTCCAAACCAGCCCTCCCAGCTCCTCCTTCCCAATGGAGGCGAGGCTGTGCTCACTCATCACCCCAATGTAACACTGGATTTTGTCCTCTAGCAGCAGATTTAAAATCAAAACTGCTAAAATCTGAGTCTGACAAACAATAGAAGCAAGTCCTTCCTAAAAACAATGCATGTCTTCCCTAGAATAAGGCCATAAACTTCATTTATTTAATAGCTCAAAGCACAAAATATTCATCAAAATGAGGAGAAAAAAAAGGCAACATAATGTCTGCACAATTAACAGGACAATTGGATCATCTTCCTGAAATAAAGCAAATGTTGCAGAACACTCTGTTCCATATCTAACAATAACAGGTATCTGCCTAGATTAATTTCAATATATTAGCCTGAGTTTAAACCATAACATAGTAGTTTTGTTTGGTTTTTTAAATGATGACATGATTCATATGAATCCTTATCAGTCATGAAAGGCTGACAATATTAGGAACATTTCCTATAAAATATACAGGATATTTGGCTGCATTAACTGCAACTGAACAAGAGCCTCGCTGCTTCAGAGCAGTTAGGCTGCATCAGCCATACAAAAGCTGCTGGAGCAGCTTCAGAAGCTACAAAAGAAGGGCAAACCCAGCAGTATCTGTGCATTTGGGATATCCAGGGTACACCGCTGCCACCCATGAGCCACACACACCTACACGTCCTGGCCTCTGCCACACAATACATCACAGGAGAACTGCTTTTAATATTTTATTGGAAGAGACAGAATCAAGCTTGTGCAGGGATGTGCTGAACATCCAAGCATGTTAAACCCTGAAATGAGTGGGACCTGAGTCTTCATCCCTGATTTTTGGTCCTCCAAACGTGCTCTCCCTGGGGCATCAGGATCGCTAGCACGGACAGAGGTAGGGAGGGCTGATAATGCAGTCTCTTTTCCCCTGCTTAAACTGAGAGCTGGGGAAAATTCAGCAAGAGGCTGATTGGCAAGAGCTCTCCACTCTGCTAATTGGCTTCTCAGACTGAAATGACATCTATGTTTAATACAAATGATTTCATATATATACATATATATGTGTGGTTAAGTGGATGAACACACAGAGAAGGCATTTTAGACAGCACTTCAGTGCCAGCTCCCTGCTCTCTGCTTTCCTTGGTCACTGTCCCAGGTAAATTGGGGCTGGTGGGGAAGGTAAACACTTTGCAAAGTGCTGTGGGGATCTTTGCATGAGCCTCTCTGCTTTGTACCCCGCAGTTTCGCTTCCCTGGGAAGGCAGGCGGGACAGCCGGGAGATGTAAAGGAGGTCCAGAGGAAACAGCTCTTCCCAGAAGGGGCCACCATGTCACAGAGTAACAGCAGTGAACCTCCCGAGAGTTCAGAGCCTTCCCTGTCATGCCGAGGCAGCGACCGGCCGTCCCTGCCTGCAGGCCGGGGTGCAGATGGAACAGGCAGCCCCAAGCGCCTCCCGGCATTCCAGCCGCGGCCCGGCTGTGCCGACACCCACGCACGGCACGGTGGCTCCCGGCCCAGAGCAACCCCCTCGCCCGCACCGAGAGGGCCTTCGTGGAACAAATTACTTCCAAATGCCTGGCTCTGAGGCACAGGGAAAAGAGGAAAGCCCAGGTTTGTACCTGGGTCTGCTCACAACATAAAGAACGCAGCAGCTCCACTTAAAAACACCACTGCCTGCAAACTATCAAATTAATCCCGGGATTTCAACAGCTTTTCTTCATTATTTTTTGTCTCAACCAAACCACAAATTTACTTAATGACTAAACCAGGCGAGCGAGTACTTTGTTTTCCAGACAGCAGGAACGTTTCTAACGGGATCCAGGTTTTCAGAACACACGCTTACCAAACGTCAGGCAAGGAGGGAGAGGTTCCATTGCTGAGATGTGTTTGATGCTTTTTTTAACTCCCCCAAACCTGCCAGCACCGTGGTTGGGGCATCTCCGAGCCCTGAGCCTGAGGAGAGGCACTGAGCGGGGTGAGGAGGAATACAATAAGAACACTGTGTTCCAGGAGTGACTGAATAAAGGCAAGAGCATGCTTTTGGCCAGCAGGATTCAGCACTGTAACTCCGTCTGCCACTTTTCTTCTCTGTCTGAAGCAACGTTGTTTGTCCACGCTTCTCTGAAATGGAAAGTATTTCCTCTTGCCTGCTTGTTCCAAGGAAAGATCTGAGGAGGCCTGGTGTAACCAGGCAGAACTGGGGATTCTCCAGTGACTTGACTCTTCTTTGCCAAAATTTCTGCTCAACAAGAAAGGGCCTATAAGAAAGAAATTACGAGCACATTTCTCTGCAAGTTCAGTAACTTAAGACCAAGGTCTGTAGAATGAGTAAGTTTTTGGATGGAAACAAAGCATCCAGCTTTGGCCAATGACTCCAGATCATTACTGCCTTCCTACATGTCTACAGAGCCTCTGGAGTGTTTAAAAACATAAGACAGGGAGGGGACATCTACAGGTACTTGCACCACACTGGGGAATGGGAGCCACTGGAATCCAAGGGCTACATAAGACCATGGATGCTCAGTCCTTCCTTGGACCACCAAAGTTTTCAGGAGGGCATCAACCCCAGCACTGCAATACATTGTTGTACTGCTTTCAAGGATAAATTTCCCAATACTTCAATCACACCAGTGGTATTGCAGAGGGCTGAAATGAAGGGGGAAGATATGCAGCTCAGGGGGGCTCTGTTTTACAAAGACTACTTGCAGCTTTGACATTAAACCACTTGCCTGTACCACTGGGCCATGTAACATAAGCTGAGCTGCATGACCACAGACTTGCTAGCCTCACTTCAATTCCCCTCAAAACAATGGTATGAAACTCAATACTCGTTACCAATTCATTGCCAACAAACTTGGAATTTTAATGAAATTACAAATTTGGATGGCAGAAGAAACCAGCTGAGGTAATATTTTGAATGCCTATGAGGCACCTAACTTAGCACCTCAAAACCACTCAGCTTTGCTCATGAAGACCTTTGTCGAAGCCCTGCTAATGATGAGGTGGGCAGAATTAGCAGTAATCCTGCACAAAATAAAAGACTTTGTTTCACTGATTAAGGTCTGGCTCACAAGGCACATGAAGAGAAGAGGTCTGCCTCCAAGCAGAGTTGTTCGCTGGTGCCTTAAATCCTACAGAAATGATCCAAGAAACTTCCCCCATTGAACAAGAACCTTTGAGGTGAATGAACTCTGACCTCAGCTGGTAACAAAACCAAAACCATGGAGGGTTGGCAAGACCTGGCAGAGATAAAGCTGAGAGTCAAGATTTAATAGTGCTCCCAGAGGGAAGATTCAGCTGATTAGAAACATCCTAATCTTTTCTCTCAGCGTATATTAAAGGTCAAGAAGTGGGATCAGATATTGGCAGCACATGAAAAAACAACTCAGTTGAGCAAAAGACCTTCACAAAGACGTTTCATACCTTCACATTAAAAATTCCTGCAAAGTCTTATTTAACTTTACTTCCCTCTAGGGAACACATTCAAAGTTTAAAGTCAAGAGACCATTAGATTGGGACAGAAAAGAAGTACCCCTGCAGAAGACTTCTGCCTCCAATCAGTACTTTATAATGAACACGAGTTCATAAGCATCAGCTGACTGCAACCATGACAGATAGGTCTCAGAAGTACAGCACCACGAAACAGAGCTTCTCCAGCAGTGCTCTGGAGTCTCACAGGCTCCCCAAATGGGGTCATTAAAGGATACTTGTTGGATCATGTTAACAAACGGCAGGCTGTATCAAAAACAACATACTGGCAAGCTGCAAAAACCTTTTAAACTTGCTCTATTATTTATTGCTCAGCTCCGAAGAGATGTCAGCATCACAACAACAGTATAAATCCTAACTCAGTCTCTTGGTCTCTACTGGGAGCTCCTAATCTGACTTTCCCTTCACAGCTGAAGCCGACCTGGCCAATATAATGAGGGGCTGGGGCAAGAGGAGGGTGGACTAAGTCATGTTGTCCTTCTGACAAGGTCTATTAGAGGTTGACAGCAATGACAAATCCTCAGAAGAACTGTAATAACAACCACCAGAAGGAATGTAAAACACAGAAACTGTGTCTAGGGGAAACAGATGCTGTTAAAAAGGGTATTTCCTTTTCTAGAGAAACTTATTTTATTTCTTTTTTAAGAGTTTAGCAGACTAGCAGGAAACAACTTGCTGTTGTCCCTGGAAAATAGGCATACAGAGGGAAGACAGTCTTGTGAAGCTGCTACAAACAGCCCTCCTTTTAAACAAAGATTAAAGTAACTTTTCCTTAGATGGTGAGCATGAAATATTCTTTCACAGTCCTAGTTTTGGGACAGTCACCAAACCTTGCATCTCCAGCCAGACCTGGAAGCCAAACCATCAATCGCTGCATCGAGGTCACACAAAGTCATATTTAAAAAAGAAGAATGAAGTCAGTGGATTCAGTTTCCCATTTCTCATGGCTGTTCTTTTACAAATGGATCTAAATTTGGTGTCTGACTGGCAAACCAAGAGCAAAGAATTTCAGAACAGTGAGAAAGATGGAGACTAGCATCCCAAGGGAGCCAGGGCAGGTGGGTCAGTGATCCCTGTTTACTGGGAATTCCTTGACTGTAGCTCCAAGGTTGTGTGATGGGCACGCTCTGCTGCTGAGGGTGAAACATCTCCAGAGGCATTCTAAATAATCCAAGGTGCAAGAACCACTTCACCTCATTGAAACATGTATTCAAGTGTAGAGAAAATGAGCTGAAGGAGGCAGGGAGGGGGGAAAAAATAAAAATAAAGGAGTTGCTCATAGGCAAACTGCACAGGAGCTCACAGAGTGATTCCTGGGACACAGCAATACCACAGGGTCCAGCTAAACTGCAGACCTGGAGGGAGGTGAAACACCTTTAACTGTTTGGGAGGTTGATACATGTGGTCCATCCCCTTATGACGTTTGGCCACTGCTTGGGCAAATCCTGTGCTTGTTTTTCCTGGGGGCACTTCACAGCAAGTGAAACTTGACTTCAAGGATTGTGCTGGGTTTATTGTTATTTCTGCCTTCAAGATTTTTTTCTGTCTTGGTTCTCATCCATTGGAACAAGCAGATATATGGGCTTTTACCTTTATTGCACAAATTCCACAGTATCTTTTCATCTGCTATGCATTATTGTGGTATATATATGAAGTACCATGTCCACTGCAAGTGCTATAGAAGAGCTGTTTGAAGCCTTGTTCCATTCTTATTTATCCTTATACATTTAAAGGCAGTTGACAGCTCCACATAGGAAGAAAAAGTCACAATGCAAGCAATGTGCTTTTTGTTCTAAACAAATTAACCACTGTTCAGATAAAAGATGACTGTATTTGGGTTTTACCTCAGTTTCTTAAAGACACAAGGTTAGATGAGCAAACTCTGTGTGTTCCATTGATGCCCTTTTAATCCCTCCATAAATTCTGAGTACAAGGTACTTGCTGACACCCAACCAAATTCAACAGGGGAGGGAAGCCCCAGAGACACTGTGATAATTAGTGAAAATGGGGAAGTGTGGAGAGACTCTTAAGTGCTCTGAATAACTGATCTCAGCAAGGAAAAAAGATCTTACAATCACTTCACACGCTCCAGCTGAACTCCCCAGACACTGAATATAACACAGGACCATAGCAAAAGCCACATTTTTGTAGCCCCAGAGGTGAGACCTGGTTTTGGATGGCAGTGGATGGGCCCACAATCACCTCCAGTTGACATGATGTGTCACTGGCACCATTTTCTTCTTCTACAGCAGGAGCAGAGCACTGGAGCTCATGTGACCCAGTCCACATTGCAACCATCCCACGTGCCATAAGCAGAAATGAAATTCCATGGATGAAGGGAAAGGCTGTTTTCTGTGTATGGCCTGGAGCACTAGAGCTGTGAAACACTGGAGCCCATCTGTGTGACACACACCCACCATCTGTTACTGAGTGCAAATGGGCCACACCATACTGACAGAATTTCACTGACCAGGTAGGTACTACAGGAAAGCATCATTGCTCTAGATATTTTCTCCCTAAGACAGCAGGGAAAAGCAATCTGTAAGTACAAAAAAAATGTATCTTCTGCTCAAAACAAATCTCTTTTGCTCATGTATCACCTCCTATCTCCTCTCTGCAGAACTTCATGTGCTCAGGGCACAGGATAAATGGATTCATATCATTATTTTTCCCACTCTTTGTAATTTTACATCACCCAAATCTCATGTTGAGTGCAGCATTACTCACTTTGCTGGAGATTCCTCTCGGCAATTTCCACAAGTGTATCTTGTATTTATTTGTGCTGCTGTGCTGGTGGAAGGAAAAGTCATTATTCTCTTACACACAAAAAGCCAACTGCAATGCTGTAACTGCCACAACTTTCTCAAGACGTGGGTGCTCAATTTGAAATGCTCTGGGCCTAACTCAGTGTTTTTAAAGACTTCTTATCTGGGTCTCAAGTAGCAGACACAAAGCTGAGGCACACACAATGACTCTCTCCCAGGGAGAAGAGCAATCTTCCAGCATTGCTCCAGCAAAAGCCAGCACAGAAGAACCTCTGTTTTCCTGTTTGCATCTTCTGTCTCTTCTACTACAGGGCCTTTCAATGACACAAGAGGCAATGCAAATGTCCTGTGCACTTTCCTTCCCACCTGCTCTGTTGGCTCCTCTGGCTCAACCCACCCCATGCATGGAAAAAGGAAAGAGGCTGAAGTACAGGCAGATTCAGCTACAGCACCCGAAAGCTCTGGGAGGGATTGGAAAACCCTTTTCCAGTTCCAATACCCTGTACAGTTTGTCTCTTGCTAGCTCCCAACACCACCTGCTCACTGTAGGAGGAACTCCCCCTCTTCACCTCCTCCCCATCACTGCAAAAAAAGACCTTTTTTTTGTGAGTTCCTTTTCTGGAGGCAGTGAGAAGAGAGCTGGCTCACCTAACAAAGAGTGCTGAAGGCTCCATGATCATCTGCAGCAGGAATTGCAGTTTCCTGTCTCTGAAGTCTTAGCCATGAGCACCATCACAGTAAATACACTTTTCAGATACTCTGACTGCCAAAATTTTAAACCATCTTCTATAGAGCTTGTGCCATTTCACAAGCTTGTAATTCAGTCATATTGAATAGATTCTCACATGGATGGCAAAATACATGTTCCAGCTGCCAGCATCCCTCCCACCTCCAGCTATCCACTTGCCAAACCCCTGCTTCAAAGTGGGAAAACTGGAAGGTTATCAATGTAAAGTAAATTGTAAGACTCTGACATGAATAAAACAACGTAATTTCCTCCCTCTCTGTTTTTACTAAAATTTGCCAAAATAATTCAGCCTGAGGCAGAACCTCAGCATGGAAGAACACCAAACAACACAGTTTGATAAAGATATGAGCAACTACAACAAAGTTTTATATAATGGGGAATGTTGGGCAACCAGGACTACAGCCACTGCTGCCAGCTCTGCCTATAGCACAAATGAGCAATATTATAACATCCCCATTAATCCCCTCTCCAAAACTACAAGTGAGCCTGGAATATGACTCATAATATCCTTGGCACACATTTTGATCACAAAGTTGATGAAAGCACCCGTCCCTGAACCCATGTATGAAAACTGTAGATGAATTAATCAAAACATGCAGGAGCTTGTGACACCAATGTCTGTCTGAGCCTGCATATCTGCAGCTGCAGTGGTGGGACTCCTGTGTGACATGATGTGACAGCAAAGTGCTGCCAACCTTTGCTGCTGGTACCTTGTCACATCCAGGGAAGAGAGGACAGTATTTGTCAGTGGTTTTTATTCTAGGAGTGACCTTCCTGAGCTATGTGTACATCTGCAGTGTGATGTAAAACTCACTCTGTGAATAAGGCAGAGAAGAGGCTCTTCTGTTGTGCATGTTGTTAACACTCAATGGCCTCATCTCCTCACTTGAGATGGTAACAGATGTCTGTGTATTCTGCAGATGCATTTGCAGCTTTTAGCAAATAATAAAGGAATTTATGAATTCCACTGCTGGTGACTTGGTGACATGAATTCTCCATGTGCAGGGTCACTTTGTTCCTTTCCTGTGAGCAGTAGGGTGACGGCCTGGTGGGACTGCCTACCTCAGTCCAGGTGAGCACTCAGAGTAATTTATCACACTGCTTTATCCAGAAGTAAGGAAGAGGACTTCCCCAAGCAGCTATTTTCTGACACTAACCTCCTTCTCCCTGCAGGCTGTATTATCTGGAAAAGGTTAGGGAACTTTGGAGCAAAATAATGCCTGCACTATTCCTTGACTGGGGCCAACCCCAGGAGATGAGAAGACCATGCATGTCTGCAAGAAGCTGACCCTGGAATGTGCAAGAATAATCCTCTTCTACTCTTGGAAATGCAGTTGCAGTCAAAAAAAATGTTTTGGGGATTTTGTTTTCTGCTGCTGCCAGAGGAGAAACATGGCCACAACAGCTCTCAACGACCTGGGTTTCATTTCTGGGGAGAGTGTCATTACTGAGGAAGACTTGTGTCCTGCTGGTAGTTTAGGGCGAGCTCACAAAGTGACAAAACTCTGACCTTCAGTGAAAATGTGGTAAGAATCCAGGAGACTGAATATACCCCCAGAACTGTATCTGCTCAGCTCCTCACCTTAGAGAGAAGACATTTCTATCAGTCCTAAAGAAGAACCAAGGACCATGATTCCACCAGCAGGAGAGGATGTGTTGGAGATCATCAGACCCTAAAAAATCTGATCCTGATGAACAACACCTTCCCAAGTGACAAGAACTGGCAGGCCAAGGATACCTGTCTGGCTGAAATTCAGCCCAGGAGGGCTGGCTGAATAGCAGTAAGAGAGAGGGCTCTTCAAACAGAAGTCTGAAATGTGTGGAACTTTTAGTTCTAGACCAAGAAAAGATTTTGACCCCGTTTCAGATTTTAAGTCCATCTTCTAAACAAAAGCAGCTGAAGTTTAAATGAGCCAATTCTGCAGATCATTATGTTGCTATTACACAATTCCTTCTAATCCCTGAAGTGTGGAAGATGTGCCAACACCAGCCCAGGCACATCTTTGTCATTTCAGCTGGACTTCCATCCTTTCCACTAAAGATTTTGTTCTGCTAAACCATTCTTGATGAATGCCAAACACTAAAATCTCCCAAATATTTATTGTAATTTCTTTGGCCACACTATCACAAGTGCCTAAATTCCCCTTCTCAGTTGGAGAGCTATCTAGACCAGAGGTCTCCAAATCTTTCAGCCAAATAAACATCACAAAGGCTCACGAGCCCTGTGAGTAGTAAGGGAGAGATTGTTTGTGCTACAAAAGGAACAAAAATGACCAGCCATCCCCTGCTGGCTATTCTCCTCCCCTAAGAACTTGGTCTAATCCCCTCTACCCTAGAGTCCTTAAAAAACAATGTGCCAAGGAAAGGGAGTAACTGCTCTGCATACTGATTCCCTGCAGCTTGGACATAGCTTGTGGAGGACCACTGCCAGCCAACTGCTGAGAGCAGCCCCCTCTGAGATGCTGTGCTAAGGCAGAGGTTGCTTTTCATCCCTCTGTCTTGGGGACTGCCCAAAGAAACTGTCAGGATGGCTGCAGCTCTCCTGGGATCATGCAACAGCAGAGCACTCCCCACATCATCCTTGTGTCTCCTAAGCCCAGCAGGTAAAAGGGCTGTGGGAGCCCACAGCCACTCTCTGAGACAGTCCAAGGAGCAACCTGGCCTCATCCAAACATTCTGGGGAGAGGAGGATGCAGGCAAGGAGAACACTCCTATTTCTCTTCCAGTGGCTGCTGACACAGCACCCTTTAGGTGAGGAGGCACACACTGGCTGATGAGCCACACAGGCAGCAAGTGCCTGGGGGGCCAAGGGAAAGGGGGAGATGAGCCAGAAACAAGGGCTTATGGCCACCCCTGGGTGCTCCAGTGTGCCAAGGCCAAACCTGGAAGCACTGCTGCATCTAAAAGAAGCCACAGTTGAGAAGGTAACATTATAAACCTATAAAAATAAGGTTTTACTGCTGCTGACTAGCTGGGACATGCAGAACATGTGTTGCAGGGAACATAGCATGATTTTATTAGCAAACACAAAGCCATTCATGCTGAGTGGCCCAAATGGGGTGGGTTGAATTAAGAGAACAATAGCAGTTCATCAGATGGCCCTTTCTTTCACATATGTGTTCAACTTACTGCACTAGCAAATACTAAAGCAACTTGGAAATACATTTGCATTCAAAGAGACTCACATTATTAACACATTAGATTGAAATCAAAATAATTGAGAACATAACCTATTCCTGATGCATTAAATGACTAAATGTAAACCATCAGCACTCAGGCAACTTCTTCCTTTTGGAAACTCTGTGATCAAGAGACTATTTGCCTGATTTAGCCCAAGCCAGCACTTTGCAGCTCTCCTGAGACTGAATGGGGATGGTCTTTCAGCAGAGAAGACAGTGAGTGCTGCATCACTGCCCGAGTGTGTGGGTCACAGGAGAGCTGTGCAGCCCTCGAGTTGTCCAGGGGAAGATGTGCCCAGGCTCAGACCAATCTGAAAGGAAAAAAACCCACCCCGTTGTGTCAGAGGCTGATGCTAACCACATTTCCAATTCAATCATGGATTCCAGCTCCCCAAAGAAGAAAACAATAGACACCAAAGAAGAAAAGTGGAAACTGCTGCTTGGGGAAGCTTGCCATGACATGCTGGCTGGAAGTGTGCTGGGACCAAATCCTGCTGTAGCCGGGCTGGGGCTGAGCACACCAAGGCAGCCCACAGGAGAGGCAAGGCTGGCTGCCCTGTTTGGAGCTGCCTGCTGGCCCAGCTGCCTCCCTGCCTGCTTCCTCTCCAGCTCTCCTCCAATGCACAGTGCTTGTGCTGCTCACTCACCCCAGGATAGGAGGGATGAGGTCTGGGACAAGCCTGGAGATGGCCTTGGGAAGGACAGACTTCAGAAGTGACAGCAAGCTCTGGCTCTGACTGTCCTGTGATGGGCACTCCTGCAGTGACAAGCATCTAGAGTTGCCTCAGTCTTGTTTTATGCTTATTTTTAAGACTTTTGTTTTGCAAAAAATTGAGGTAGGTGACTAGAGATAGTGATGGTTTAAGAACAACCCATCTATTTAAATTACAGATTAGCCACAGGACACCAGTACAAATGATAAGGCAGCGTTGGCCTGGCTCAACCTTTGTCAAAGAATTCCTAATCTTCTCCAAGATTAGATTTTTGTTCTTCTTAACTGCCAGCTAGACTGCAGGGGGCCAGGCCCACAAACACAAATTAATTACATCAGCTGTAATTCACACCTCTGGATGTGTATGTTAAGTGCTTTTTCATAAGGCAGGGAAAAAGATTTTGGGGGGAAAAAATCCAGTAGTGTATCACACTGAATTATAGATTTCTGTTGTGGAAGGAGCATAACATGGGTTAGGGTTTATATCCCAACAGGTGAATTCAAGCAGATACAGTTTATTTCAGTGCAGGACTGTGTCAATCAACCAGACACCTCTAAGACCTGCAACAGCAGCAATAAAATAGCCATAAAGAGAGCTCAGCTCATCATCATCAGTCTGTAGCCCAGAATTCAGTCCCTGTCACACACAAGGGCTCAGAGATACAGGAGCTTCACAGCCACTGCTGAGAGATGTCTCTGCCCATCATCCAATCACACCAAAGGAAAGCTTTCCTCAGGAAAGGAAGATGCTGTTCCTCAAGGGCTGGAAAATCCCCCACCCTAACATAAATCCTAGTGTATCCCCGCCTCAGCTAAGCAAGCAGGGGCCTCCAAACACCAGCACTGTGCAAACACCACAGGAGAAGTGTTTTGGCTGTAGCAAACTTTGCAGAATGACCTTGAGGCATGGAACACAGGGCTGCTGGGGAGTCTGAGGAGCCAGCTCGGTGTCCAGAGGTGACAGACCTTTGTGTAGGGCAAGGCCAGGTAACTGCACAGTCCTTCCCACTGCCCAGCACCCTGCAGGGACACTGGGAAAGGCTTGGTCAATCTTATGTTGGTGCAAGGACTATGTTGTTTCCCTACAATTCACTAGAAAGAAACTGCAGAGTGGTTTGGTTTGCACAGAGAAGAATTTCCCACTGCACAGGGTGATGGCTGAGCAAGGAGGAGACCCAGCCATGCTTGAGCAGTCCAAGTAATTCCAGCCTAACCCACACTGTGACAATATCCAAAGGAAAAACTCCATCCTCTCCCTGATTCCTTCCTGCTCCTCCAACCTGGGGACTACAGACAGAGAAAACCACCAGCAGCCCAGTGATGGATGGGCAAAACTTTGATGAGTGTCAGATGACCAGCACCCGGAGGCTGATGGGGAGAGATAGTGGCCCCAAGCTCATCCTGCTGGAATGGCACATCAGAAATGCCCATGGCTTTCTACTTCCCAGCAAACAGGGTAGCAGGGGCAGGATGGGGTAGGGGAGCACAGGTTTTAGGCATCTTATAGTGCAGCATTCCTACAGCGACCACACATTGCACAAGAACAACTTCCAATCCAATTAGAAAATGAAAAAAACCCAACCAAACACTAAGGACTAATTGCTTAAGATAAAAAGCACCTTATCTACCAAATGATTTCCCTGACCTTTTGATGCATGGCAGTTCTCCAAATAAAAACGTGAACTATTTACTTAGGGTGGGATTTTCATGAGGGCCTGTAGGTGTGTCAAGGCAAGGTCAGTAAGGAGACAGGATTCTTTTTTTATTTTAAATTTTTTTTTAAGGCCAACAGCTACTGCTTGGAAAAGCTAGCAAGGAAATGTCCAGGCCCTCAGATTAACCTCCCAGTCTACAAGAGAAGTAAGAAACTGAAAGTCAAACACAGGCTGAGAGCAAACGTTCCAAGTTAAATACATTAATCAGTCAGATAATTGGAGTGAAAATGCTGCTCAGTGCCCCTGAAAAGGCCAGGAGACATTAGCAAGGGGAGACATGGCAAAGCTGCACAGAGGACAGCTGTCCTCCATGGACATAACTGAGGTTATGTGGTGGTGAAGCACCAAGATATGTCAGAAAAGAAATATACTTTCTTCAGTTTAGCATTTTTACAATCAAGCAGAGAAATACAGCTTCCAGGCTTAACATCAGAGGCATCTCCTGGGCCTCCATGAGAATCAGAGCTACTCCTTGGTGCTTATCCCCCAGAAATGCACAGTTTGCAACAGACAGGTGGGTCAACGTGCTCTGCTTCCTCCAGACCTTCCAAAATTGAGCTGCTTTCACCTGAGGGGTTTGTTTGGGATGGCAAAGCCCTCCACATGTGCAGGGATCCTGCAGCACCAAGCCTGAGCAAGGATGGTGACCACCTCTGCCAACACACCCTGCCTGTGGACCACTGCAGCTACAGCGACACGATGGTGCTGATGCAAAGCCAAGCTCTTTCTTTGCATAGCCTGGAAAGAATCCCAGCAATTCCAACGACAGGGCAGTCTCCCTGCCTGCCATCCCCAGTGGGTTTTCAGCACAGCTCCTTGAGGCTGCCAAATGCCAGCTCCACACACTGCACGAGTGAGTTATTCCAAACATTTTCAGCCTGTGTTGTTGTGTGCTGAGGTAGAGCTGGGCGTGAAGAAAGCATTCATTGAGTTAACTCTGTTTTACTCAGCAAGTGGAACAAATTTCATCACCCCCTACAAGTCCATTCTGTTTTCTATTTATACCGCAGCCATTTGGTGCAGGACTCAGGAGCAGCAGGAACAGGTGATGTAATGCACTGTACAAACAGCATTCTGTTCATACAGTGGGAAAATAAAGTGCATTCTCTTGGTTTCTTTGATCACACTTAAAACAATCAGATTAGAAGGCAGAGATAACCCAATACATGCTGGAGATGAAAGGACTCTGGAGAAATAAATCACCCAAAGTTAGATATTAAGCAAGATTTCTCTCTCAACAATCAACTTATCTGCAGAGAGAGGAGGAATGACCATGTGGTTTCAAAATCCTGCCAGGCATTTTATTTATTTTTATAATACCATAAAGCTACTCCACCCACTTTTTCAGAATGAACGTTGCATTACACAACACATCAAAGGGACTTTATGGCCTAAATTAAGCAATAAAATAGTTGAGATTGTGCGTTATGCTGAAAATTGGCCTGCTCCTGGTGCCTGGGAGATGGGAGGTGAACACCACATGTTCACAGCACCTGAAGAAAGCTTGGGGCAGCATGGCCTGAGGTATTGAAGTGTGTGGCACTTGCATTTAATAGCCCAAAGTGAAGTTTGAGGCTCTTGGTGCCTGCTGTAACCCTCTCTTGCTCAGGGGACAATATCAACTCAAGGAATGGCATGGGACAGCAGTGCTAGCATGAAGACCTGGAACATTAAAAGGATATGGTCCTTCACATCCATAACCTTTAAGGTTTGGTTTATAGTCAGAGTTCTCTTGGAAGCTGTGGGCTTTGTGGATGTGGTTCTTCATATTTGACAGCAAGCCATGCCTTGGGAAAGGAGATGGGAAAACCCAGCAGAGAGGTGCTGGTGGGGCTGAAGCACAGCTGCACTTCTCACCATCTGGCTACCTCCTGCCTCTCCCACCTTGATCAAAATGACAAAAAAAGTAGAAACAATTAAAGCCTCTCTTAAAACATTTTCTGGCTCATGTGCATTTTGAATTGAAAAATAACCAGAAGCTGGGATACATAAGAGTGATGTGTTGGTGTTAAACATTTATTTTCCAGGTCTGCCTCAATGCCCTTACAAAGAGAGGCGAGAAATGAAAGGATATCAAGAGGAGAAAGCTGGCAGATTCCATCGCCCCAGAGCAGAGAAGGGACTAGGCAGAGTTTCCATTAGAACAGCTTGGGAGGCACAAGAAAAGTCAACTTGCAAGGACACATGAGCTGGCAGGTCCCACACACCCCAGTGCGTGTGTGTCCTTTCCTTCCCGCTCCCAAAACAGGGTTTAAAAAAAAGAAAAATAATAAAAAAAAAAGGTTTAATTAGTTTGGGTCCTATCATGATTTTCTGTGGCCTGACTCATAGCGTTTGATCTCCCAAAGCTGGCGAGAGGTGTTTGAGCCTGCCCTCAGAGCCCCTGGCGCTCCAGCCAAGCACCAACAATGACTAGACAGACTTGAGGGCCACTCCTTCCATCTATCAATAGAGTCACTGTTGGGCAAGCTGACTCACTGCTTTCCCTGAGAACTGTTCGGCACCGGGTCGCCTTCAAAAGAGCAAAACTAAAATTAAATAGTTCTGTGTTTGCAGACAGTTAATTTAGCAAGAAGACGGTTGTTATTTTAAGGTTTTGTTTTTAGGATGTTCCTCCAAAGAAAGCTTGTGCTGCTGCTTTTGCGTGGCAGAATTGGCCAGGAGCTCCTGGAGGACACACTCAAGTGGCTTTCACTCCTCAGTCATGCTCCAAGGGCACAGTGAGGAGGATACTGAAACCCACAGACTGCATGTAAGAAAAACACACATACACAAAAGCTCTGGGAACCCCAGGTAGAGAAGCAGAGTTGTTCATAAACCAGCCTGCCTTGGCACAGCACCTCCCAGGCCTGCACTGGGCAATGAGAGGGCTTTTAATTTCCCTTTGTGTCTCTGCAACCCCTTACACAGAATGCAGAGCCCCAGACTGGTCAGTCTCTGTTACATCCTCCTGTGCCGCTTCCCAGCTCTGCACTGGGTCAACAGAGCCAAGCCTGGGTGGAGATAAAAGAGCTCTGAACATACCTGGTCTGATGGTTCTATTCCTGCTGTAAAACACAAAACCCACCGGAACTTCAAAGAACTTCCCAGTAAGTTCCCAGCCTCATTTAAGTTCAATTAAGTAATAAAGTTTAATGTCCCCGCCAGGAGAGATGCGGCTTGGGAAGATGATGACAACAAAAGTTTCAGCGTGACTGTGCATGACACAGATCCAGTGAGACAGGAGTTTAGACCTTTGTCATGTAACATATCCCCCAGCCATGTCAGCACAGGATCCAAGACGCTCCCACACATGCCCTGGTCCTAGAGGAATGCTGGCACAGTTGGGTCAAGGGCAGCCAAGCAGCAGATGGGACACAAGGACCAACTCCAGAGATGTCCACCTGGGATCAGACATGCTTTTAGGCTGCAGCAGATCAAAGTTCAGTACAACCCTATTCTCTACATCCAGGTACTATCACACACCAACAAGGGCTGGGATTCTCTGTCTCTATCAGCTTCCTTCAGGCTGCTAAGCTTTAATTAACTGACTTCTCTAAGGTATTCATGAACATCAGCAAGCTCAGCAACATCTTTTGATTAACTGCATTTAAGAAATTAATTCTAAATAGGCCTATACCTCCTGAAACTTCATGCAATATTACTGAATCAAGAGATGCCACTACCTTGCTAAGAAGACAGCAGCTCTCTGAAGACAGTTTTAGGAAAGTACAAGCCAGACTTCTGCACAACAATACGTGAAGATGGTATTTAAGGTTTCCAGGTTCTTTGAAGGCCTCCAGGACTTTACAGGAGAGACCAGTCCCATCACAAACAGGTCATCTGATGCAATTACAAGTTGTGGTGGAGTCCCCAAACTTATCTCAATCAGACACTCTTGATTTCCTGTTTGCGGCACTGACAAATAAAAAGCTCTACATTACAGGTAATTACACTTCACAGAGGACAACAATTAAGAAATAGCCAATTACATTTTACAAGCGCAGGATAATCAAAAGCTTCCTCAAATATCTAGAGTCGCAATAAGTACTTAGAAATGGCAACTCCCAACAAATTGCAGGTAATTTAGAGCAATTTACACAGATGACATATTTCCTTATCTCCGCTCAAAACCTACAAACTTGGTTCTGAAAAATACTGCAGGAATTCCCAGAACGCAGCACTGCTGATTTCCAAAAATAGTTCATTACCTATTTCCACCTTCACTGGCCTCAAAGGTGAGATGTAGGACCCTGGTCAAACACAGTGTAAAGATAAATTAACTACCAAAACACATTGTAGCTCATTTAAAGAACGGGAGGATCATAACATGCATACCAAGTCTAAACAACAATTTAAAAAAATTATTCCTTTTATTTATGTTATTTGAAAAATATGCTTGATTTTAGCAGTGCATAACTTGATTTAAGCCTTATAGTTTTTAAAGAAACTGTGATGTCCTTTATTTGTAACCCAGTACTGTGGCTTGCACACAGTCAAGGCAGGAGAACCAGGATCAAACAGCAAATTAAAAACCACTAAATGATGGAGAGGAAAGGAAACATGCCTTTTTCTTTTACAACTTTTTAGACAGGAGATCTAAAAGCATCCCAAGAGGAACAGAGGAGGAGAGACAGATAAGGATGCAACCTAATGCAGAAAGGTTGATATAGTAGAGCAGTTTCATCCCTCACTTTCAGTGCATATTTTTTAGGGGAGGTGAAATGGTTTTCCTTGCTCATATAGGTTGTTGGAGTTTTACCTCAGAGCAAGGCTCTAGGATTTTATTTCAAGATTCTCTGCAGTGATGGCTCCCTATCTCCTGGCCACCAATTCAGCTGTTACTGCCATTACTCAAGCACAGGAGCATATGACTTTCTTCAGGGCTCATTGCTGCATAAAAACTGTTGAAGTCTCTCAGGAATTCCTTGGTAGTCAGTTAAGGACTAAAATCACAGAGGTTTTTGTTGTAAAAGAGCTTTGGAGGAGTAGAGTATTCTAACCTTCAGCCTGAAGAGGGACTACTGTCTATACCAGGTAATGTGACCACTGCTGATGTTCTCACTGAGAACACGAGTATTTTGAGAAATCTGGTGAGAGAGGTAAAATCCTGATTAGCTACGGCCAGATACTGAAACAGCCTTTTGTGATCTTGCATCGTAGAGACCATGGGAAGAGCAAGGAGGAAAGATTAACTCAAGGACAACCATCAATGTGTTTGACAGAGCCTGGGACAGGCAGCAGCCTGACAAGAATATAAACCATGGCTGCAGTGCCAGCTGGAGAGGGGGCTTGGTGTAAAAGGGTCCCCTGTATCAAAGGCAGACCTCATGAACACCTTGTGAAGGCACGAAGGAGCTGACAGCATAATACAAAGTTTATATCTGCAACGCTAACTGGAGACCCTAAAAGAAGGAAAAAGTTATCCTCAAACCCTATCTCCACCATAACTGCATTGGTAGCAATGTGGTTAGAAAGAGACCCCTCAGCTGTTCTGCAGGACTGTTTTCCTTTCCTCTGTGCCAAAGGCAGAGTAACCTGATGTTTTACATCCTGTTCACTCAGGACTGAATATACTCCTCTTTGACAAACCTGCCTGTTTTATTAAGTCAGTAACTACACTGGTTAGATAATTTCAGATGCTTGCTCTTACAACCCCAGTTTTGCCTACGTGGCATATCAATGTGCATTCCTTCAATTTAAAAAGAATAACTATTTTTAAAATTCAAATTTTAAAGGAACCACATTTTTCTTTCCTGCTAATGGCCTTCTGTGGCTTGGCAACATTTTTGTGGACAATAGGTGTTCCTGCCACTATTGTCCCATCTGGAAGGAGAGGTTTGGCTCCAGTCCCACCCTCTTTCTTCAGCTCAGGCTTCCAGGATGATTTCAAAAGCTGGGAAGTGAGAGGATGATGCCACTCCACAACACCTGAGGCAACATACTACACCCAAGTCCACAGCCCAAGATGGGCTACCTGGGAGGGTTTCTGACACTGCTGGTGCCAAGCCACAGCCAGCAATTAACAAAGGAAAAGAGTTGCTCGTAGCTTGACTGCTGGCAGTGTGGTTGATGGCTCTGGACAGAGCCATCATATATGAGGTGAGAAACACAGCAATCCATGCAGAGCTGACTCAGGGCGTCACCACCAGCCACCAAAACCCAGGTGACCTTGCCGAGGCCAAGCAACTGCTGCCTCTCAAATGTATCCTACGGCTGGGGAGGCAAATGCAGTGAGCTGCAGGATGCATCCACCCTCTTAGCATGTGGAATAGCTGTGGGCAGGCCCTGGAGGAGTGCAGGGCCAGCACCCTCACTATAAGACCAGTGGGATATCAGCTCACTCTCCAGAGCTCCAACAAGCAGTGGAGCACTCAGGTGGGGAGCACTCAAGTCAATGATATTTGGAAAGGATAGTCAGGTCTTGAGGAAAGGGGCTCCAGCACTGCACCTAGAAATGAAAACAGACCAAGGTGGGGCCAGCTGACCTTTCTGCCTAGGCTGCTGCAGGAGCCTAAAAGCCTCCTTGAGCTCTTGACTAAAGCTGGACCTGCTGGTAGCAGGGTTCGGCAGGAAAGGGGCTAGAACAAGCACTAGAGTCTCTGTCTTCCTCAAATTTGCTCATCTATTCCAGCCACCCAGCATGATGGAGCAGTGGAGCTTGACTAGTGACTTGTCCCTGCGACTGGTGAAGCATCCCAGGGATCAGGGGTGCCCTGCTCATCTCTGGAGCAGAGACAGAAGTCGAGATGCCCATGTTGGAGACCCTTCCCCTCCTCTCCCAGCCCTGCTGCGGGGGAGCGGCGCCCGAGCCCCGCCTCTGGCTGGAGGAAAACGCACCCTGAACCTGATGAAACTGCAAGGCGTTGGTTGCTCGGCAGTGCCACCCACTGCGGTGCCAGCTGCCCTCCCGGCCACGCGGGCACGGGCCCTGCCCTGCTGGATGTTATCTGGGCCGGTGAGTCGGGCACAGTGCTGGCTTAGCACAAAAACAACAACAACAACCCCCAGCTGCTTTCAGTTTCCGACTTCTTGGCAATCACGGAGAGAGAAGCATGTGATAAATACCCTTCTACTCAATAGCAATGGGGCTGAAAATAAAAATAATCAGTTTTGCCCAGCTAGGCAGAAAACATCAGCACCTGCAATGACGCAGTCAGAGGGAAAGCACCGTGACTTCCAGCACCTCTAAAACCAGACTGCTGCATCTGAGAGGGATCATCCAAAGGAAATTCCCTCCCTTCTTCCCCAGACCCTTACAATCCACAAAACAGATACTGCTGAAGAATGTACAAAGAAGAAGGCAGATGCAGCTTGGCTGTCGTGGCTGTGGGCACACAAAGCTGCTTCCCCATCACCTCTCCACTAGTCCCATCAGCGTGTTTGTGCAATCCAGCCTCTGCCATTGCCTAAACCTACAGAGAACAAATCTACAACAAATATTAAAATGGTGTGAGTCTTGTCTCTCTGCCCATCCTAGTGCCAGCCACTGCCACAACAGATTCCACCTCACCAGTGAAAAGGCTGGAGACAGCAAGGCCAGTGGAGATAAAGGTGTGCTGGGTTTACCTTTGAAAGGATTTAGATCTGGAGCATTCAACATGGACAAACTGCTGAGACAGGCATTTACTCAGGTGTATAAACATCACGGGCAGCAAATGCCAGCCTTGCAAGAATTCTCCTCCAAAGCTTAAGAATAAATTCAACATGTTTTTAAATAATTATGGATGAATCACTTGAAAAAACTTCCTACATTTTATCTTCAGTTGCTGACACTGATCGTGCAGCTGTTTTGTTTATAATGTAATTACACATTCCCACCTACTTGCACTCTCAGTGTGCAGCAGAGTACCTCAGGTAGCAGAAAACCTAAAGGCTGACATTTTCTTCTGGCCTTTGGAAGTGACAGAACAGTTAGCACAAAACTTAATTTGTTTGAGGTGGGAGGCAGGGGGGAAAGAGAGGCCCAAGTTAAATTTCCCTTAGAAACCCGATGGTCCCCACCCAGAAACCTGCACACAAAAGAATACTGCTTTTAAACTGGTAGGTTAGGTCTGAG
Organism: Trochalopteron elliotii; assembly: GCA_024734555.1. Taxonomy (NCBI): domain Eukaryota; kingdom Metazoa; phylum Chordata; class Aves; order Passeriformes; family Leiothrichidae; genus Trochalopteron; species Trochalopteron elliotii. Next base: position 263,734 of record JANPWX010000051.1, read on the forward strand.
ACCAGAGCGAAGGTTTGTCAACCACGACAAGCTCCAGCTTGTTTAACAGTCGACCGGAGGGTTGAAAAGTCTAATAAAACCAAAAGGCCTTCCATAACAAAGCTGCTGCCACTTAAGGAGAACATTCACACCCATTCAGCAGGGCTTTTTTTCGAACATACACAGGCTTTTGGAGCCTCCAAATCGAGCAGAGAACACCAAAACACAGCAACTAGAAACAGAAGCTGGAAAAAACTGAAGTGAGCAATAAAGAACACACTGGGAACAGTGAGTAACTAACCACGGGAAGAGATAACAAAAATGCTGCATGACCTCCAACTCCGATCATTTGGATGCCTTTCTAAAATAGACACTTCAGCCTGACCACAAGTTACTGTGCAAGGATCACTGGGTGAAGCTGCATGACCTGTTATCTCCAGGATTACCAGAGGAAAGTTTTTCCCATGCCCATTTGGAAAGCTTCCTCTCTTCAGAAAGAGGAAGGTTTATATGGATCAGTTCTGCAGGCTCTGCCAGCCCTGGCTGGGGAAGGCCCGAAGCCACTGCTTGGGGACAGTGGGATGCTCTGCCTTCCTAAATTCTCCAGTTGGGCTAATTTCCCCAGCCCGCAGCACACAAACCCCCGGGTCACAAACTTCACTGCATATATCCAGAGGGGAAAACCAGCAGCTGTTTTACAACTTGACAAATCCTTGGCTGTAGTGACACATCCACACATCCTTTGCTGCCCATTTCCATCTCGTTTTGCCAGCATTGGTCTGTCTTAAGTTCAAGGCGCCTTTTCAAAGTAGCTTTTCCCAAGAGAAGAAGCCAAGTTCCACTGAACGTGCAAATGTTCAGAGACACATGAAATCTCAGAATTTCCATAACAAAGGCACTTTTGCTGTCATTGTTGTTCCTGGTAGAGCCATGGACCAAGCAAGAAAGGACTCGTGGTGATGGTCTCTGTTCAGCACCAGATGAGCAGAAGACACACGCTGCACACACCTGGGGCTGCCAGCCTACCCAACAGCTCCTGTCTGTGGCTTTGCTCAAGAAGGAACACTTTTCATTTCCTAAGAAATAAATGTTATGACAGTCACATGGACTGAATTAAAAAGTACAAAGACCAGACCTCTTAGCCAGAGACCCCAAATTTTATTAAAAAAATGAAAAAGTACATGCCCTTGGAAATCCAATCTGAGTAGGGCCGCAAGGAGAGTAAGAAGGTTCCAAGGTCATGTTTTACAATCTTTTGAAGCAGGAATGAAGCCAATCTTCAACGGAGACATTTCGTGCTGCCATCTGTACTGAGCTTCCCTTTCTCCAACACATTTGCAAATGTTACAGTGCAAGAACTTGCTGCCTTTGCTCAGGCAGTCTTTATTTATACACAATAAAGGCCTTGTGCAGGACATCAAGGCTGTATTTCATCGATTTGACACGATGGTTAACCTGTGAACTTTGCCCCTGCTAATAGAATAATTTCTATTTGTTGATTCCTCTTTTGGGATCCTCGAGGGTAACAGTAGCTTCATCCCACCTCTCATTTGCATGTCTAGTGCCAAATGGTTTTACAGCTCTTACTTCTGTGGAGCAGAGCCAGGACAAAGTTGATCAAATGCAGTAGCTACAGCTGGATCCTGGGTCCCCACGCCTCCTTCCATGGATCCTACCTTTATTTCCTAGGAGCTCTCCAGTGACTTGGCTCTGATTCATACTTTGCTTGTGAAACCTTGGAGAGATGGTAGAATCATGGAACAGTTTGGGTTGGAAAGAACCTCAAAACTCATCTTGTTCCACCTCCTGCCACGGGCAGGGACAACTTCCACTATCCCGGGGTGCTCCAAGCCCTGTCCAACTTGGCCTTGACACTTCCAGGGATGGGGCAGCCACAGCTTGTCTAGTCCTTGGCTATCCAAGCAGTCAGTTCCACAGAGTCCCCAAAGCAACAGCCTGGACCAGGCTGGCAGCAATGGCAGAACAAGTGAGCTCCTCTTCCAGATAAATCTCTCCCAGTCTAAGAGGCTGACTGCCAAACAAGAGAATAACCAAAATTTATGACTGAAAAGAGCAAATCTGGTAAACACTAAAGACATGGTTTTCCAGAAGACCTAACCAAACCTAAACATGGAGTGCTGGAAAAAATCCCACCTGCCCAGTTGTACTGCTGTTCTCATTCCAACACCTCTAAACACATGCTGGACATAAAGGACAGAAAACTGAACCTCCAGTAAAGAAGGAAAATGAAGATGGAGAGAGGGAGAGGACTGACTCTCTGGTCTACATCAGGACAGGGAATATGTGGGAGTCAGAGAGCTGAAGGATAAAACCCAGTAGTTTCTGGTCATTAGCTCTGGAGGTAGGTCCAGGGACTAACAGGAGGCTGTTAACCAGTAGGTCTCACTTGGGTATTTCAAAGAGGTTTTTTCCTTTAGCTATAGCTTTGCCTCCCTCCACTGCTTATCATCAGGACAGATGAAAGCTCTTCATCTATTAGCTATTTAGATCAGATGAAGACCTTCAAAAAACTGATACTTTGAGCGGGATCAAGAAATTCCAGGTCCTACCACAAAAGTGTACTCTGGAGTCTTCAAAGGTAAAATCCAATTTCCATGTGGGTATTACAGAATTCAGATAATCTGACTTAAAACTGCAACGGTTCTACTTAAATTCATTACTGCCTTACAACAGTGAGGGATCCAGACCAGGGCTGTGAGGAACGATGGTTTTGCTCTTACACACAAGTGTGACCTGCAACAATTTAATTTCTGAGTGTGACTTCAGGCAAAGCATCTTGCTCTGGCACACAGGAGGGGAACAAGATGTGTGTTTCCAGAAGAGTCAGACCTTTTCTGAAGTTCCCTGAGCTGGGCATTCAGGGGTGCACCAGTGAAGGAAGGGGCAGCTTTGCACCTGATGAGTGGAGATGGATACTGCAGTCCCCACAGGAACTCACACCCGAGCCACGTGTGTACTGTAAACAAGGAATAAAAATGAGCCTTTTCACAAACAAATCACCTCAAACCCAGCTGACTGCTGTGGGAATGTGTATTTCCTGGAGTATGATCTTTGTAGAGTCCAAAGCTGTGCTTCCAAGTGAAGCAGGCATTAATTAACTAATTTATAGCATTAGGATAGATGGTGTCAGACATACCTTGTATTTGGTAAGTTCAAAAGTGTAACTTTCATCTGGCCTTGTTCCACTTCCAAATGATCTCTACTAACCCTGCAGCAGAGCTCCAACATCCCACTGCCATGGAAGAGGTGGATAAAGTGGCACCAAGGACACCCAGCCTCACCCACGCTGGGGTGACACAATACAGGCTGCTCCATGCTGCCAGGCCAGGCTGAGCAAACCCCTGCTCTCAACCAAGTGTCAAACCTTTTCAGAGAGATGCTCAGAATTATATTCACCAGCAATTTGACTTTTTAATCATTTCAATTACTGTGACTAAAACCCTTCAATCGGAACAAAACCAGGGAAAAATAACCCTACTCCTTCTGAAGCAGCCTGCCTAGCTTAACAGACCATACCAAATTGTGAAGGTTTTTGCTTTTGTGGTCTTCACATATTTCATTTAATGCAGATAATTAACCTCAGTTTCTAATTTCAAATCCTCCACATAAGGAAGCAAAGTGACTGAATACATTCACTGACAGATGGAAAATTAAAATATTACTACAGCTTTTGCATGGCTCAAAAGACGGGGCCTCTCAAAAGATCTTTCTTCTTTTATTTGACTGATTAACTGTAATTTGCTTAATGGATTTAAGGATGAGCCTAATAATCCAATGATATATCCAGGAACCGATTTAGGATATCAGCACCTCTGTTCTGATTTTTTTTTTAAACATACCAATTTTCTGCATTACACACAGTTACTTCTGAAACCAGATTTTCCCACCAATTGTAATAAAATCAAGTCCATGATTTATTTTAAATGGGTGGTGACTGTATGACTGGCCTTGCAGCAGGTAGCCACAGTGCTGTAACTTCTTGAAGCACCTTCTGAAGCCCCGAATCTAGGGATGACCCAAGACCATGACGTGTTTCAGCAACCACTGACCCAGCCCAGCAGGCAGCCAGGACTTTTTGGGAAGGTCAGAAGTCAACAGCTCACACCTAAAATGGGGCCAGCATGTGTTTCCCCAGCACCCCCACACCACTCTCAGTCCCTTTTCCACCAAGAAAGTTTGCCCTAACAGGATTTCACAGTCTGTCTCAATAGTTAATAAATCCAGAATCTAACAGACTATTAAAGGAAAACAGCCAAGAGGCAGTCATTTTTAAAACGTCCAATGGCAACTAATTATTCAAGGGATTAGGCCATTATAGCAGCAACAAAGAAACTCTTAAAACATAAAGCCAAGTTGAATGGCAGATCAAAACCAAGGTGTTCCCACCCCGTGGCCACCTTCTGGGTGACTTCTCAACATCCTGGCATTGGTTCAGCTCCCACTCAGCCTTTTAGCACCCTAGTCTTTCCGAAACCAGGCAGAACTCAAACCAGTCTCCTCAAAATATAGTATTTCATGATCTGTGCCATCATTGTAAGCACACAACAAAACAGGACCATCACCAGGACTGGACCAGTCAGACCACAGCTCTGTCTAACCCAGCTTTGAGGCCCTCCAGGGACAGAGACTCCCACTCCTCGTGCTCTGTTCCCAGGCTGCTTCATGCTCCCAAGATTTTTTTTACCATGTCCAACCTGAATCTCCCCAGGACCAAAAGGGGGACATAACTTCCCTCTTGGGTTTTTAGGAGAAAATATTCTGTAACCCAAATAAAACTCAATCACAGCAAAACAAGGCTTTGTTTGCTGGAGGAAGGGAGAAAACACTATTCATTTATCAAATTAGAGTGCTAAAAGCTTAACTACCTGTCTTTAAAAAGAAGCCAAAGCACGGATCCATAACCAAACACAAACACACCACTTCTTCATCTTGATTTGTGCGGAGGCAAAGCTATGGGCACAAAAGGTATTCCTCTTCAAATAAATCTATTTTAAAACTTGGCAAGGACTAGCATAAATACTTTACACTGTTAATGTAATGTAAGCATTTCCACACAGAAGTTTCATCAGCTTAACAATATATTTTTAAAAGCTGGCGTTAACTTCTGTGCAAAAACACCATCAGTCTCTGTCCTGTATATCTTAAAGTGCTCCAGCCACTAAATTACCACTTAGAGCTCTTAGCACCAGACCCCCTGCCTGCTGGATTCACTGATTTCCCTCAAGAACAATGCAGAACCCAAACTATTCTTCTGCAACTTATTTTCTTTAAAACTGGAAATAGCCACTGCTCTACAAGGATCCCAAACAGGGTTGTACTGATTACAAATCATAGTGTGGGCCCATTAATTTTAATTCAAGATAAGCATTCCCAACTTTACATATGGGTCTAACACTCAGTAGTTGATTTCTTCCTGCAAACAAGCTCCCTACAGCCCAACTCCAAGATGCATGTGCTGCCTCTCCAGCTAAAAGAAGCATCAGTAAGAGGGTAATGCATCTTTAAATTTTCTAAATATGACTGCTTCTGCACCAGGGTTTGTGATTTTGCATCCTCAGTCTTCCAACCAGTCTGTACAATTAACACCAATTCTTTCAACACCACACGGTCTTGAGTCAGAGGTGTGCAATTTAATATTTAATTATGAACGAAGCAGCCAACCTCAAAATTAGGGCTGCCAGCTAAACTTCTGCCAGCTCCTTCCTGATGCAGCCCCAGCTTCTGACCGCTGGACCGTTTATGCTCCCTAAGCCATGGAGAGAGCCTGTGCTGTCCCTGAACCAGCCTCTACACGTTAGTTTGTCATTGTGTTGTCCCAGACCAGAGGTTGTCACATCCCTCTAAAGCTTCTCCAGCTTTTCTCCACTTGCCTCCTCTGCACACCCCACCATGAAGTGCTGGCTGTGTGTTTTGGGGAGAGGCTGCCAGTGCGTGGGCACAGGCACAAGGACTCTCCTGGTGTTTCCTACCAGCCTGGAGAACCACATCACCCACCCTTTTCATTTGAACCACCAACACTTGTGAAACGTGGTGAGCTTAGTCAGCCCAGCACCGTGGAAATTAAAGCTTGGAGCCAGCTCCTTTAAAAAAAAAAACAACAACCCCCTGTGTATATCAAAGCCCCTGCTGAGAAATTTCTCCATCCGTGCCCAGCAACTCCACCACCAACACTCCTCAAAATCCAACAATTGGAGACTTCACCCACCACCATGTGCCCTTTAATCACCATCATCCAGGCTTCCTCTTCAATACTGTACACTTCATGGAATGGGTCAAAACCAGAAACAATTGGCAGAACTAATGTAAATCTCTCAGCCTGGTTTTCAGGAGAGATGAAGGCAGAGCTGCTGGCAGGTAACACCATATGCTCTCCTCACTTCCCACCACAGAAGAAAGCAAAGGCAAGGCCTGTGAGAGCACTGCTCTCCGATGCTTTGGGAGTGGGACGGGAGCCCCTTCCCACACAGAGCTAGAGAGAGCACGAGAAACTCATCCAGGTAAAAGACACAGCCAAACCACCACACACCAAATCTACAATATGGCAGGGTCCTGAGCTGGTTTACTGGCTAGCTTGCTCTCTCCCTGGCATATAAGGAAGGTTTTGGTGGGTCTGAACCTCAGGCTGGAGCGTGGTCGATGGCATAGAGGAAAGAGCAGACTCTTTCGTGGTTCTCACTAGGCTTTATTATGTCCTCAGAGCTGCCCACGAGCAAGAGCCAGCTCTGGCCCTCTGTCCTCACCTTAAGTACCCCAGGGGTGTACCCGGAGCAGGGGGAACCTAGAACCAATCCAGGAGGGGAGGGTGTGACCCAGAACAGGGATACAGTGAAGAAAGGTGGGAACCTAAGGGCTCTGCCCAGTCACCTAGCATATTCACCAGAATCTCCCTAGTTTTTGCAAGATGATTGACAAGGTCCATTGTAACAGTGTGTCTTTTCAGAGTGCAGCCACGGCCCTTCTAGATCCCAGTCAGCCTCTCCTGTAGAGAAACTGCTTGAGAACTGCTCAGGGGGCAGTTCAAGCTCACACAGCCACACACGTTACAAGGCTGGCTCAGCACAGAGGCAGAAGGCTCCCAGCCCAAATCAATTTCCAGCAAGTGTTTATTCCAGTGTGCTGAAGGTGAATCTGGAGCCAGAGAGGAGGAGCATGTGGTTTTTCTCAGTTATACAGGGTCTCAGGTTTGTGGGTGGGACAGGGGGCAGGGCAGGGGACAAGTGACCACAGGGAAGAGAGGAACAGGACACCAGGCCCCATGTCCAGTGGGGAAACAGGGAAAGGGGATGCCATGGGGTGGGTGATGGACTTGCCAAACCCAGAGAGAAGATTGCACAGTGTCTGCAAGGGTCCATGAGGGAGAAGCCTTTTTCACACCTGGGGTATCTTTAATCTTCACTTTTCCAGGGAAGGGCAGCTGGAAATTCCTTTAATGGCATGAAGGACTCCACAATCCATTACCAGGGAAGGACCACAGGCGTTCAGGGATGGGGGCGTAGGGACAAACCATTATAAACAAATAACAAAAACATACAGAATTATTGGAAATCCTAAAATGTACACTGCCACACTCCAACTTTTTTCAGAGGCTGCATTTTCCTGGAGCACTTCAAAGCAGGCTGCAGGCAGTTCTGAGGCACAGGTTTAATTTCTGCTCCCCAGCTCCGAGGAACGCCGTCCCGGCGTGTCGGAAGAAGGTTAATGAACGATTTAGCCGCCCTCACAACCACGTTAGTGTCACTTTCGGAAGCTGCCAGTTAATGCCCGAGATCTTCGGGGGTTACCCTCTTTGAAGTTCACTGATCCATAACCAATGTCCAATTAATTTGCAGGAGCCTAACGATAATGACTATTGGCCTTTTCCGACGCATACAAAAACACAGTGGGTAACAGCAATGCTTTTGGCTTCGGGGGATTCTCAAATCTGCCTGCACACTTGCACACCTTCAAAAATATCCAGTGCTAATAACTGGTTGTCTTCTGCCTTTTGAGGAATTTTTTGCATTTGTTCTCCTGAGAGCAGAGCTACTGCATCAAGATTTATGAACTTTCTGTTGAAAAAAAACCACCTGGAGCTGATTCAAGATGCTCATTTGCTAACGGAGAAATACTTCTATTGCATTTGCTTAGATTTCTCTTTATTTAGGGTTTCCATGGAAGCCAAGGAATAGAAGTTCAATCTTGGGAAGATTAAACAAGCCCTGAGATATAATGCAAAACAGCTTATTTCAACATTCCCCAAAGAAGAGAAATGAGAAATTCTTCCACACATACGCAAAAAAAAAAAAAAGGTTTGTGGAAATTTTCAAAATAAATTGGGACCCAGCTTTTCAAATGCTACACGCAGCCATTGCTTTCTGCTGCAAGCAACTTCCCCAGCTTCCAGCACACTTCCTCAGGTGAGAAAGTAAATGAACAAGAAGTCTGTAGGATGAAGATGCTATAGCTTAAAACCCGGCTTGTTCAAGGCAGCTATTGCTATACAACATCCAGGAAGAAGGTTAATTCAACCACAAGGTCTTGCTCAAAGAGGAACAATCACCTCATAAATTAGTGTCTCAGCAGTTTTTAGAAAAAAAAATGCAGAGATTATGCAGTTCAGCAGTGTCTTCCATGGCAATGCTCTGGACACCACAGAAGCTGACAGACCAACATTCAAAAAATAAAATAAATCCCTTATCTTCAGCTACTCCAGGTTGAGAAGTGACTCCAGCTCTGGTGAGAATGGCAAACATTTCCTTGCCTCACTACCTCACAGGTCAGCAGAGTGTCAGTAGCCACAATGACAGGCTGTTGGACGCTACAAATTAATAGCCACACATTTTCTCTGATCTCCATCCTCCAGGTAAAGATTTATTTCACATTGTTCCAATCTTCTATGAAAATGTCCAGGACTGATGAACTCTACTTCAAAACACTTCTATTTCACAGCACATTTCTTAAACCATTTTACAACCTGGCACAGATATATTGAGATGATGGGTAAAGTGCACCTTTTTCTTGAAGCTGGACCTAAACAGCTCAGTGTCGCACACAGGATTTACTACCTGGTCTAGTAAGTAAACTAAACACAGCTGACCCTCAAGTAAGTTATTTTCAATCTTAACACCATTATTGTTTAAATAAAAAGATACTTAAATCATAGACTTTTCTAATCCATCATTCATGGTGAGCACCCAGCTCCTCAGTGAAATGCACTTCAAGACACATTCAAGGTTTTTATTAATTCCATGGGAAATTCCCAAGACACTGGGATATTTTTTTTCTGCCTCCTGATTAAAACAGCAGGAGCCCACATGAATTCCCTTTCTTTCCCCCTCCCCAAGAGATCCACATGCAACATCCCCTCCTCAAAATCTGTAAGAAAACAAGAATCAAACCGAGCACATTTCACCAGCTGAAAGGCACCGAGACCTTGCGCGGGGTGGGATGCGCTTCCAGCTGCCAGCCTGAAGGGACGGCCGAGGGAGATTAAACACAGAAATGCTTTTCATAAGGCAGGAGCCTTTGAAGAGGACAGTTCAGCTACTTCATTTCGTAATCTTCACAAAGCGTCAGATTTTAGCCTAAGCAGGTCTTAAAACAAGGAGATTTTATTTTAAAAAGGGGGGAAAAAAAAAAGTAGGAATGTGTTCTGGCCGGGTTCTGTTGATTCAGCAAGGGTTAGACACACACATGCTTATTGATCGCAGAGAGCTCCCTGCTAAGTTAATTGTCTGGAATTTTAACTGAGCTCTCAGCAAGTTTCAAAATCCATGTTGGCTGGAAGTGGGTGGGGGACCCAGAAAAAAACAAGCTGCAGAACTGTGCAAGTCCTACAGTTAAAAAAACCCCCAGCAATTACTTTCATGAAGGGAAGAGCTCCAGCAAGGCATGGTTTTAACTGGATTTGGGGATTCCTACTCTGACACCACTAGAATTCAGTGGTGGAAATCTCATATGCAAAGCAGTACCATTATTGATGGGAGCACCATTAATGCTGCTTCACCACATCACCAAGGTGAGGACATCTATCTCCTGTGAGCTCCCAATTGTGGCTCATGACAATTTCTACACAGGAAGTGTCACCACCAGCTGTGCCTGCCCATGTCACAGTACCTAAACACTGACCTTCTGCTGGTGCAGCCTACAGCAAACCTGGCATTGCAGCTTCCCCAGCCACCTGCACGTGCATGAGGGCTGCCCATGGCTTTGCACTGCCCACCAAGCCCTACCTGCCTCCAGAACACCTCCAGCAGCAGTTTCTCCAGGTGAGGAACATGCTGCAGGGATGATTTGGCACTGTCAGACCGGAAGAGCGAAAACAACCTGCGATTAGTTTCAAACAAAGCTTTGCTCTCCACCAAACCACTCGGCAATGCCATCCTGTACCAATGTAGATGCACCCCAGCACCCGTGGTTTTCCAAGGCTCCCCACGGCCATGGCAGCCCCCTGACCCACTCCCCACCTACCTGAACTCCCTGCCCTCGCTGTAGCGCCGGGCCGAGGCCGCGCGTTGCGTGGCCGTCTCCAGGAGCAGCTTCTGCGTGAGCCTGCTGGAAGGTGCCGAGTCCCTGCTGGCCTCGGGCTCGGCCTCTTGGTCACACTTCCACTCCTCATCCTCGTTCAGAGTTGGCAGATAACCAGGCAGCCCTTTACCTGTCCCAGACCCCGAGCTCGGATCGCTGTAAATTTTTGGACTTTCCCCACCTGTCCTTGTGTATTCCAAATAAATATCCGACTTAAGGAACAAAGGGTAGGTATTGTCTTCTATCATGCACTGAATCTCCGTTTGGGCCTGGTCAAACATGTCAGGGTCAATCTGCAGTTTCATGACACAGTCTTTGATGAAGCTTTTTGTGGCCGGTTTGATCTGCCGGGACACAATGCCATTGTTGTCGAGGATGTATTTTTTGTAAATGGCTTTTGCCAGCTTGAGTCTTTTTTCCTCATTAGACACGCACGGCTCCAGCTTCCTGAAGCCACTGCAGGCAAACCAGAAGTCCAGCAGATCCGCACAGTCCTCCTGTTTCAGGAAAGTCCTGAAGAGGTTGATGCCATCTTGATCATCCAGCAAAGAGTGCAGTGACTCGGCCCACTTCAGGTAGGGTGGAGTTGGGGAGGCACTCCCCTCGGGCTCGTACCCCAAATCCAAATCCGAGCGTCTCGGTGTCGCCGTGGACGTCTCATTTCTGACCACATCACTTTTACCAGAGTAGAAACCATGGCTGACTGGCCTTGGGTCTGTGGACACGAGCTCCCCCTCCTCACCAGGAACCGGTGGCCTTGGAGCATCTTCAGTGAAGCTTCCTCCCAGGTCCAAGGGGAAGCCTTTCCCTTGGATATTCATTTTTCTGGTCCTTGCTTGCGTGGGAACAGTGGGGGATGAGAGCCAATCTCAAATCACTAATATTTGTAGCTCCAAGGTGAACAAGTTTGTTCGGCTGAAACAGACGAGGAAAAAATAAGCGAGTATCACTGGAAATAAATGCTCTAAGACAGCACGCTAGTGGTTATGTTCTGCACTTTCACTGTACTAACACCTCTTTTTCAGCAGAATCAATAGCTTGGTAACTTCCAAGAGCACAGAATCGAGCTCAAACCAGGCAGAGACTAAAAATGACAGTTACGGAATATCCCAAAACTTTACACCCAGCATTTGGCATCACTGATACAGCTGACACTATGCTAAAACACCAGCCAATTTCCTAACACCAGGGGTTTATACATGACCCTGGCATGTGGCAGCCCACATTCAAGAGATCCATACCCAGGTACCACAGGACACATGCCATCTTCTGCATTGCCCACCCAGACAGGACATATATCAGATCATACTAAGGCAACACGTTTTTATCTGGCTATGGATCTAGGATATTCTTATCCTTAAACAGGAATTTAAGGCTTGTGAAAATTATTTTTAAAGAACATCCAGTTAGTCCTGAAAGCAGGGCTGCACCTTAATCAAACACAGGTGGCTTTCCTACGCTCAAGTGACATACCAGCGCCACATTCCTCACAAATCTCTGCATTTCAGAAATACACCGCGTCGCCTCGTCTAGCTCTAGGGGAATCCAGATGCATCGTTGACCCTAATATTTTGGGCATCTGGACTGCATTCTTGCTTCAGATAGGCATGTTAGTACAGGAGCTCACTGCTTTTTTGTAGGCAAGCCGTTGAGAAAAGGTTCATTTGCGCTAACAAAATTGCATGTTACGAGCCTGGGAAAATTTCAGGTCATCAAAGTAAGATGAGAAAACCACCTTGACAAGGAAACCTGATCAAGTACGATGTTTTAAAAGAAGAGCAACGAGTCAATATGGAGGATGGAAGGTATGGGGAAGGCAGGGAAGGAAAAAAAGGGCAATCCCTGGGTTGCTACTTCTACTGCTCAAATCAGCCTCATCGTTTAAAGCGAGTAGCAAAAGCCTTGTGTTACAGAACGGCCTCAGCCTCTAAGCCCCGAGTACTGCAGAGCACCAGCAGCCTCACAAATTACTCCTTGCACTGGATTAACTCAATTGCATGTAAAAACACACCAGGAAAGACACATTTTAGCTCGCCCTCCCTCTCAAAGCAAACCCCGCACCAACGAACATCTTTGGGATGCTTTACCATTTTTCCCCCCATTTCCTGATCCTGGGTAAACCAAGCACAGCCGCCGATACCGCGCCTGTCCTTACAGCCCACCTGTCCATCGTGAAACAACCCAGCGAGCCCAGCAGCGGCCAGCGAGGATGGCTGGGCCCCGTGAGGAGCGCGGCGGGAGCCAGCGCACTCACACCCGGCCCGAGCCCCCGGCACGCAGCCCCTGCCCTGGCACCGCGGGACGGGGCCGGGCTTTGGCACCACGGGGCGATTCTGGGTGGTTTCGCGATTCGCTCA
>JANPWX010000051.1:276996-305533 GCA_024734555.1 Trochalopteron elliotii
GGCTCGGGGAGGCCTCGAGCCCCGGGAGCCGCGGCACATTGCCGAGTGTACGGGCTGGGCTCGCCGGACAGCTCCGGCACATGGCCGAGGCTTCCGGCTGGGCTTCCCGCAGAGCCCCGGCTGGGTGGGCACCTCCGGGGCTGAGTGGCTCCAGGGCTTCGTCCGGCCCTGGATGAGGGAAGCCCGTGAGCATCCTGGGCAGAGACGGCCCCAGAGAAACTTCGGAGACCTCCAGGGTCTCGTCGAAGGGCTCTGCCCAGGAAAGGCATCAGCCCTCAAACACCACCAGTCTCCACGGCTCTGTCCGTGTTGAACACCATGACACACCTGAGTTTTGTACAGTTTGGACCACGCACCATGGGCCTGAGGATGTAGTCCACCAGCCACTCTTGGTCCCAACAACAGCCAGAGCTGGTTTGGGATCTGCAATGTGTGACCTGCTTCTCTGAGCCGGGCAACTACTGCGGGGAGAAATCAGGGACTGTCCAAGAGGTGGCACTGCATGGACTGCAATGGGTCACACCACGTGGAGACTCCCCAAATCGAGGAGGTTTGGTTATGGGGAGCAGGGTGCAGCACCTGCAGCTGCAGTGGCGGGGGGACACTGAAGGGAGAAGAAGTGGACTGCCAGATGCAGAGATCAAATGAGAGTGGTGTGACAGGGAAGTGCAAAAGTGTGCATCTTCCCTGGAAAGCAGTGATGAATTCCGCAGTCTAGGCAGACCCTAGATACTATCCCAAAAGCTGAACATGCAAATAAGCCACTAGACAATCCTCTGAAAAGCAGAAATAACTCAGAATGGTTTCCAGTAGGGACTGTTTCTGCTTTCTTATGCAACTACACTACCACAGTTTCTTGCCTCAATGCATTTAGGGAACACTTTTCAAAATGCAAAATTTTTTTCCAGCTTTGTGAAACTCCCAAACATCCACTCTGGGCAGTGACACTCCCCATCCCACTCCACCACAGAGTATGCCAGGATGATGTGGCTCCTTGCACTGTCTCATGTGAACGATGCTCGGAGCTGATTTACGCGTAGCAGTGCAATACTGATCTCAGGCATAATAATAGAAAAGCTGATGTGGGATTCAGCCAGTAAAGAATTAAAGGATGGGAATATAATTAATGCAATCAGCCTAGTTTCCAGAAAATAGCTCTTGTCAAACTCTGATGTCATCCTTTGAAGAGATTACAAGTTTGGCTGATAAAGGTTGCGGCACAGAAATAATAGACCTGGGCTCTGTTCAGGCATGTGACTTAATCCATATACTATTCTGATTAAAAATTAGCACAATACAACATCAAGAGGGACACCTTAAAGGGGCTGGGAGCTGGCAAACCGACAGCCTTCAATGGGGAATCCTTGCAGAATGGGAGTGCACTCAGTGGGTGTCCAGGCTTGGATGGGAAGCCCAGTGCTATTCACTATTTCCATCAATGGTCTAGAAATAGATTAAAAAGCCCTGCTGAGAAAAACGCTGGGGCGAGGGAAATGAGAGGGGCAGGAGACATGGATGAGGTCAAGACAGCTGTAGAAAACTTCACAAGCCGAGTCCCTGGCAAATAAAATCTGCTTGAATGCGAGCAGCTGTGAAAGGGTCTGTCCACTGAACACAGGGCCCTTCTGCTGGAAACACAGGATCTGGCAAGGACAGATCAGGGGGAGTTTAGGAGACAGGAGGGGTAATGTGGGAGCAGCAGGGTCCCCATTGGGGATATCCAGCTGGGACGGGGCTGGGTGCTACAGCAGAAGGGTTTCAGCATCCGTGTTTTGGAAAGGATGCTGAGAAATTGTGAGAAGGTGGAGGAGAGGTAAAAGTGAGCCCTGCTTTGCAGGGGGGTAGCTGAGGCCTGCAAGTTTAAAGGAGCCCCAGAGATGCCTCCATTATAGCACTTCAGCCACTTCATGGGTGAGAGACGATCAGGTGTTAGGGAGCTTTTCATCTCCCAGAGAAAGGCCCAGCAAGATTCATGGCTTGAACTGAGTTTGTTTGAGAAACCACAGTGAGATTTCTCTGTGGCAAGGGAGAGCCTGAGGTGTAATGAGTTTGGGTGCAGTAGGATGCAAGTGCTTGAGATGCTGGGGCTTGACATGCCCTCCCTCATGCTGCCATCCTTCCCTGACCTTCCTTACTGCTCCTCGGGCTGGGCTGGACCTGGGGAGGTAGGAGGAGTGCTGGAGGCTCATCTTGCTCCCACCAGCTCCTGGCACATTCCCCCAGCTCAAGGGACACAGCCCCGAGTGAGGACCAGCCCCCAGGCACACAGAGAGGCAGGGGGCCTCCAAACCAGCTGGCATGTCCTGTTCAGCAGTGCAGGATCACTCTGTGCATGCTCCCAGGGAAAGCAGGGCCAGCACTGCCCTGCTCCAGCAAAGGCAGCCAGGCAGCAGCCCCTTCCTAGGCCAGGAGAAACAAATTCCCACAGGTCGATGTCAAGCCCTCATGGTGCCTCATTATTTTCTGGTCCTCTAGCAGGGATGCATGGGGCTGAGAGAGCCATGGGCTCCCTCTGGAGCCCCTTCCTCTGCCTTTTACCCCTCAGGTGGCTCATGACGAGGAGACTTATCCCTGCACTCTACCAGGGGCCAAAATGACTTACTTCCAGATTTATCTGAGGACATCAAACAGGTGACAAGCCACACTGAGCATTCCCGGCTGTGTGCGGGAGGAATCAGACTGCAAGGTCTTTGAGGCCAATGAACCAAACCTGGTTATTTTCTCTTTTTCATCAGCTGAGCGTGAAGCTCTGCCTTTTACCCCAAATATCATTCTTACACCAAAACTGCCACCACTGAGATGACAGTGGTGTTTTGGTGCACCCCTGGTGTCACCCTACCCCTGAGGCTGACCCCATGTGAACCTGGGGTGCTGGACACTCCCCAGCTCCCAATGCACACACTCCTTTCTGCCTGGAAAAAACAAGCAGCAAACGCTGGAGAAAAAGAACTGCTCTCAGCCTTTGCTCTGAAGAGTCTGTGCTGCATGCAGGCAGCACTGGTGCAGTGCAATTCCAGAGCCTCCTTGCACAGGGATGCACAGGGATGTGTTCTGTAGCACCCTCCCCTCCTGCCAAGGTAGTTTGGGACCCACAAGCTCTCCAACATCTGCAGAGCCAGAAACCACTTGGATCAATTCAGCACTGACTAGAGTCCTCCCAAATGAATTCTTCTCTTTGTAGCGACTCACTGACCGCCCCAGAGCAAGGTGGTGCTGCCCCGGTGCTGAGGGGTGATGCTGGTGGGCTGTCAGCACGCAGTTCCTTCCCGCAGCGGGGATGCGCGTGGGTGTGAGCCGGCGTCCCTCCGGCGCAGGCGGATTCCGGAGGGAGCGCACTAGATGGTGCTGTTCAACCTTTGGCTGCCATTTAAAAGCCTCCTGCAAGGTCATAAGCGACGCCCAAGTCCGGTGTTTTTATTCAAAAACCTTTTTGGAGCTAGGGGATAAATAGAAATACTCTGGAATATGAGGTCTTACACTGATCACTGACAGGCAAAGGGCAGCTCGCTCACAGGGATGTGCTGCCTCTCACCTCGGACCTGCAGCACCCTCAGTGCTGAGGCAGGACCTGGGATTGACTACATGACCAATGTGGCCGAAGAAAATAATAATTTAAAGATTTAATGATTTTTAAAAATATATACGCCAAGAAAATAATGTCCTGGGGTGCAAGAGGGGGTTGACTGCTCTCTCTTGGAGTGCTGGCAAGATGATGCTTACAGAACAGGAGGAAGAAAATGTATTAGAATTCAAGATAAAAGTATTGATGTTGTGGCACCAGAAACCAAAAGAGCCCAGCTGGGATGAGGTACCAACAGCCCAGTGGCACTGTCACTGAGGGGACAAGAAAGCAGAGCCACAGGATATGGCTGGCAGGAGAACAAAGCAGATAAGTGGCCGTGGATAGGGCTGGGGGCTGGATGAGAGCACCTGACTCACTGGGAGAGATGGATGGAGCAGATCTCAATGTGGGAAGTGAGGATCCCCATAGACAGCTATGCCAGGGCTAGGGGCAAGAGTGGAAGTGAGTGATGCTGATTTCAACCACCACAGCTTCCCTTCTTGCAGGGTCTAAAGATACCTGCCCACTCTGGCCACGTCAGCCTGCCAAAGCATCCATGGAGCTGCAGGTGCAGGTCCCACAGGCAGCCTGTGTGTGCCTCTTTCTCTGGATTCCCCAGCTCAAGGAGGCAAACACATTGCTTCTAATGCTGAATAAAAAGGATGAAGCACTCTTTGGACACCAAGTTTATGCCTTTTCACTCAGATCTTGCTCTTTTATAAAGCCCATGGTGGAGCCTGTTCCAGGCAGTGGGAAGGTTGCAGGGCTTGGCTGCTCTGGGCACTCAGATCCTTCCCCTCCAGAAAAATCATCCCAGTTTCCCTGTTCACTCCAGTTCCCACATTTTCTTGCTTGCAAATCCCGTGTTTATGCTGGGGTACAGGCCTGGAGTGGGTGGATGGGGCACATATGCTCACATAAAAAATAGCAAAAATTGTAGCCAGGGTGACCTTCTTCCAGACATGTAGGGAGAGGAGGGCCTGGACCAGCTAAGGGAGCTGTCTGAACTGGGTTTTGCAGCTGCCAGTGTTTGCCCATGGTAGTGCAGATGCCCAAATGGCAGATGGAAGCCCCAGTACATAACCCTGAGCCCCTGCAGTGTCCCAGCACCCTGGCCTGTTCTCCCAGGGCTTTGCTCTGCCTTTATCTCAAGATGTTTCTCTTTGTGCCTGCCCTGGCATCAGCCTCTTTTCCCCAGCTCTGCTTTGTCCTTCCCACTGGATTACAGAGCCCCCAAACCTGATGTTTCCCCCAAAAAGATCACAAACATGCTCATGTTGTGCCTTGGGAGGCTGCTCTGGATGCTCTGCTCAGCCAGCACCCTCCTCACAGAGAAGGCTGACATGGACTTCTGTTTTCCCACACTTCTGTGACCTTCCTACCACCAGCCCTCAGACCACCCCAGCTCCTTTCTGACTGTCAGCCACCTCTAGCCTCATGTTTTGGGCTCAGGACTGAAGTTTTGGTCAAAGATTTCCTCATACTACTTTTCCTCCATTCCAGTCAGCCCAGGGAGAGTCACAGCAGCTCATGGCCACTCTCTTCTGCTTGGCTTGCACCATTCATAACCCCAGTGACCATAATCAACTACTGTTCTTCTGCCCTGGCTGGGCAAAGCCCAGTTTGTTCACATGGGCTTCTCTTCTCACTCCTGTCCCACCCCAGATAAGCCCTGGGCTCCCATCCCAGCTCAGGGCTGTGGCATAGAAGTGTATCAACTGATAGGGGGGCCAGGCCCTTGGTGTGTCCCCCAGCCCTCCCCACCTGGCCTCTGTGCTGCTTTTGGGGAAAGGTTCCCATATCTGGCAGAGCAAAGAGACCCTCACAGACCCCTGCTTGATCTGAGACACTGCCACATCCAGGACCCTGACAGATCCCTGCCACATCCCAGACCCTAGAGCTCCCCTGGTTTTGATCAACCTTCTCTGCCAAAAGCAATGGCACAGGAGCTCAGCCAGAACCACCAATGCCCAGTGCTCTCCATCCCCAGCCAGTGAAGGTGAGCAACCCCCTGGGACACCCAACACACCTTCCTGCACCCACCTTTGGGGTCCAGCCCATGACTGTGCCCTGCACTCCTGCCTCTCCATGCTCCAGACCACCAGGCTCGCTGCTCCTCTCGGGGTGCCAGGGGTGGGATGCCATCCACACACATCCCAGAAGTGCCGCTCTGCAGAGAGAAGAGAGGTCAGCTCGTCCCTGCTGGGACCACCCTACCCAGGAGATGTTTCCAGGGGAGCTGGGCCAGGCAGGGACACCCTGTGCTCCCCACTCACAGGAGTGGAACCTGTTCCCATTGTCCACACTTCACATCTTGCCTCTCTGTGAGAGGGAGATATCTGGAGCAGGGTGTGCTCTGTCTTGAGCACAGGGCCTCTGGAGTGGTTATCCCTGCTGAAATGGTCCCAGCTTACAGAGCTGAGGCAGGAGGGAGCAGCAGTGTCAGGAGACAACCCTGTCCCTGGTTCCCAAGCCCCACTGCAGAGCCAGGGCCCACCCACCTGCCCAGGTCATTGCTTGCCCTGTGCTCCAGTGTCCCCACAGTGGGATGGGATGAGAAGAGCATGAGGAACAGCTGCATGGGAACAGCTGGTTCCTGCAGCACAGTTATCCCAGAGCAGCCTGTGATAATTCAGCCTGCTTGATTCTGCTGGGAAAGATGGGTTTGCTTCGCCCAGCCATCAGTGACTGTGACCTGAGCTGCTGGAAGGTGAGGGAAGGCTGGTCAGTGCAGAAATGTCGGCTGCTCTGCTCTCACAGACCTGTTTTGTAACTCTGGGCAAGATCTGGCTTAACTGTGATCACCAGCTTGGCTGGCAAGAGCCTTCTCAGTGCTCAGTGGTGCCTTGATGTCCTGCAGCCCCAAGATTTCCAGTGTGACCCTTTGGATATGATCTCCATCAGCAGTGCAGCTTGGAGAGCTGTCCCCATGTTCCTGGCTCACTCCTCCCGGACAGTCAGCTCTCCCAGGGAGCTGGCAAAATTTCTGTGACAAGCAAGGCCTGGTGACCATGCTTTGGCTAATTTTCCACCTCTGATGACCAGGCAATGGCCAGTTGAACACACACTGTTTCTCTGTTCTCTCCTGGGACGACTCTCGCTGACGGTGTCTCTGCTTTGACGAGGCTCTCCCCGGAGATGAGGCAGACGGTCAGGGAGCTCTCTGTCCCGCAATTTTGGTTTGTTGTGAGTCCACCTAGTGGCCCACGGGTTTATGGTCGGCTTTGCTGTGTGCAGGGAGGCTTGTGAGGACATGTCAGAAAAGCTCATGCATTCAGGGCAAGCTCTAGAAATAATTTTACCACTGCACTGTGCCTGACAGGTACAGTTTAGGTCCCAGCTCACCCTTGTCCTTCACCAGGAGAGCTCTGAGCCCATGAAGTGACAACAGCAGCTGAGGTTGTGGCTGGTTTGCTGAGGTCCAAACCCCAGCCAGCCCTGGGCAAAGGGTCCCTGTGGTCACACCAGGCACTGCTGAGGGAAGCTCCACAGCATTTCCACACCTTAATTCTCCTGTAAAACGATTTTCTCAGCCTTGAGCTCCCCAGACAGGGCATTAGATGCCCCAAGTATTCCTCTGAGTGATCCCGTGCCCTGAGGAATTGTTTGCTCTGGGTGCTCAGGCAGCCCAGCAGCCAGAATCTAATGGCCATGGGCAGATAATTGCCCATGTGGGCTCCTGGTGACTGCCCGTGTCAGACAGGACAGCTGTGCTGGCAGGAGGTCACAGTCTGCCAGCCAGAGCCCTTGCTGGGCCCTTCTGTGGCACAACATGCTGTGTGTGCTGCAGGACCAGGTCTATTCCAGGCCATGGTATTCCTGGCCAGACCCAGCCAGGGGACCCTCAGTTCTGACAGAACACTTCTGGGAGCCTCTGCCCTTTCAGCTGTCTGGTAGGATGAGCCACAGACCCCCTGGGATCTCTACCCACACGGAGACGCCAGCCTCCATCACCCCTTTCCCAACCTCCTGCTTCCCTTGAAAATCCCCAGCTGCAGGTGGCGTTGCCCTCCTTGGCCATCTTCCCTCTGAGGTGGCCCTTCCTCAGAGCAACCATCCTGTGCCACCTCCCCAGCAAGGCCACCCCTCCTGGCTGAGCTGGGAGGTGGGACCCCTGCACTGTGTCACCAGCACCCAGTGAAGGTGGCCAGAGCTCAGCACAGGCAGCTCCTGGAGCTCCTCCACCCCCAGTGACCTGCCCGAGGGTCACTGCAGGGTTTCTCTTCCATGGTGGGAATGAGTGGGACAGGGCCAGGAAAGGCTCAGCCCTGATGGACACCAGCTGAGGTCCTGACCAGCCCAAATGCTGTGCATAGCCCAGCAGTGCCTGGGGCTGACATTCTTCCTCCTGCAGGGAACAGTCCTGGCTGATGAGCTGTGGGTGCCTTTTATCCACACACTTAGGGGAGAGTCTCCAAACTCTTCTGCAGCTTTAACTGCCCTAGCACAAGCCCAGCCCAGGAGGTCATCTTGGCATTGACTCATCTCAAGGCTTTCCAGCGTGAGGTGAGCAGATATGGAAAGTGTTGGTCTTATCCTGACAGAAAACTGGAGAAATTGCTCACAAAATCATTTCCTGTGGGAGGAAGCTCAGAGAAGTGGGGTGTCTCTGTATTTGGAGGGATCCAAGGCCTGCTCCACAGCCAAGGCAAACCAGCAGTGGATGTCATCCATGGGATTCCCTGTCCCCTTCTGCCAGCACTTCTGGGCCTGTCACCCATGCTCACCACCTGGCAACTCCCTGTCTGGCTGACTCTCCTAAAATTTCCCCTTCCTGTGCCAGGCAGGTGAGCCACAGCAGAGCCAAGTCCTCTCCAGGACAGAATGTCTTAGAGCAGGGGGAGTCGTGGAATTGTGATTGTGAGCATCCTGTGGCATCCCATTTCCCTTGGGGAAGGGATTACAAGAACTACTCCTTGGAGATTTGAGCATCAGACCAGGCAGCTTTGAGTGCCCCATCTCCTCCAGAAGCCAAGTCTTGGGTTGTCTTCCATGGAAGATGCTTCCCAGCCCTTTGTCCCATGTCCCCATCAGGACATGGAGGCTCCTGCCACTCTCTTGCTCTGCAGGGCTGGAGGCACCATCTGCTGTCCAACCATGTTGTGTCCAAGCAGCTCACACCCCTCGTGCTCATGCTGTGTCCCTCAGCCTGTGCAGCTCCTCTCCCCCACAGTGGGAGCTGACAGCAGCCAGACCCTGCAGCCTTGGCCATCTCACCTCAGGGCTCTCCTGGTGTTCTGCCAGAGAATAAATTCCCACTTTGATTGTCCTGCTGGGCATTCTCTTACAGTGCATCTCCTGTCAGAAATCCTTCCATGGATTTCCATGGTGCAGTGACCAGCCACCAGAGGACCCATGGCTGCAAATGTGAGCAAATTCAACCTCCTATTGTATTTCATCCTGATTCTTTATAGTTACAGAGGCTCAAAACAGGAGAAAACACATCTGGAAGCAGATGTACAACTCCAAATCTCGTCTGGACCTTGGACTTAGACTCTTCCTATTGGCATCATCTTCCCCAGGCCATGTCATGGAGAGCACATGTCACAGAGGAGCTGGACATGGGCTTTGGTTCCTCTTCCCACACTTCTGTGACTCTCCCAGGGCTGTGAGGTGAGTGCCTCACAAGGTCTTGGGTGACCACCTTGTGGGCAATGTCCCACAAGACACCAGTCAATGCCAGAAGCCATCCCAGCCCACCTGAGCTTTGGCCTGCAGTGGGACACAGAGCAGAGGTGTCTGCCCAGGAGGTCCATGTCTCCCTCTTCCCAACAGAGGGGTATTTTCAGGTCTCTGAAGCTGAACATCTTTAGCTCAACCTATTTATCTTAGTCTTGCATTCAACAGCTGTGCAGAGACCCCTGCCATGAAAATTCTGCCTGATGATAATAAATGATTCAGCCTGAATTCTCATCCTCTGTCTCCCAGGTGGTTTGTGCTCCTCATGTGTCAGTGTGGCCTGTCTGTGGGCCGACCTCTGGATGGACCATGTGGAGCAGCCAGGAGTTTTGGGAATGCCTTGGTGGTGATCAGAGCAACTGTCTGGGTTGGGCAGCAAGGCTCAGTGAGCCCCCACTGTGCTTCAGCCTTCCAAAGACCCTCTGCTTCAGGGTAGCATCCACATCCCTGAGTCCTGTCCCTTGGATTCCTTGATGGATCTCAGGATGGACTGTCCAGGGCTGGTGACTCACAGCTTTCTGCTTAATCACTGTTTGTCCATCCATTCCCTGCAGAAGCTTCTGGCACTGGCCATTTTAGCCCCACTGGAGGGGGACTGTAGTTCTGGAGGATTCCCAATATCTGTGAGGGCAGCAAGAGCAGAACAGCTTGACCCAGGGCTTGCAGTAACAGCCAAATCCTTGTGAGACTGTTTCCTCCCTGGGTCACTTGTGCCTGTCAGTGCCTTTTGAGCACTATCCCCATGGATGAATACCTGTGCCCACCTCAGAGAGCATCTGGGGGTGCCGTGAGCCCCCCACCCTCAGGAGAGGGACTCCTCTGCTGTCCCTTGTCATGAGGACAAAACCCTGGGCAAGCCCTCTGGGCTTTTTGAAGTGAGTCCTTTTGGTTTCTCTGTTGCTGTTTCCTTTCCATGTTCTTACTGAAGATCCCCATGGCTACACATGAGCCACTGGGCTTGGAGGGTGCTGAGATACTCACAGCAGGAATAAGAACATTTTGGACTCAGTGGCATCCTGGGAGTGCCATGGGCTCCTCAGTGAGCTCACACCCACCAGAGACCCCAGTTCCTTGCTGTGCAGAGTTCCCTGCTGGCTCAGCCCCATCCTCATCCCATGGCCACCAATGCCTGTCCAGCCATGTAGTTCACAGCTCTTTCCAATCACTGTGGGCCCAGCCACACAGTGGCTCCTGCTGCTCCATGCGCTCCTGCTCTGCTGTGGGCCAGGTGGGGACCCTCACCCAGAACTGCCCCAGGGGAGCTGATTGCTCAGGACAGGCCATACCCAGTGCCTGCAGGGGGTGGGTGGCTGGTGTGCCCTGCTCACCTCCAGCATCCACCTCAACCCCTCTCAGCTCTTTCCCACCAGCTCCCACCTCCTCCTGCCCGAACACCCACATCAGCCAGGCTGTGGCCACATGGTCCCCACTCATGTCCCACCTGCCCTTCGCTGCCGCTGATTTTATTTCCTTTCCAGGTTCCTCGGCTCTGGTCTCTGCTGTGCCGTGCTGGGAAGACAAGGTGACTCCAGGTGTGATCTCCACTTCTCCCCAGTGGTGCTGGCTCTTCACAGCATGGACACTTCTCTTCCCACATCAGTTGTATCCCGTATCCTTAGAGGAGGGTGATTCCCCCATCCCAGGGCAACAGCACCGTCCCAGGGTAAATCCCAGGGTAGATCCCAGGACATGGCTAATTTAAGGGGAGCCACCCCAGCTGCCAACTCCCCACGGGAACCACCACCCCAAAACCAGGCCCAGAACCAACCTGGCCTTGCAGCCCTCTGTGCCACCACCACCCTGGGGAGGCAGCAAGGGATGAGGCTCCCACTGAGGTCCTGGCGGGATCCCGGCAAGGTTTCAGGGCCGGCCGGAGCTGGGAACATCCCTGCCCTCTTTGTGCTCCCCTCGGTAAGCAGCGCAGCAGCAAATATCAGCCGCGTTCTTTGAAATGAAAATAAAACTGATAAAAGTCGGGCAAATCCTCCTGCCGGCCCCCGCTGCTGGCCCGAGCAGTGTCTCTTTCTGCCGCCGAGCCGGCTCCCGCAGTTATCAATACATTATGTATGCCGGTGTCCGTCGGCCAGAGCCTTTTGTTGATGCTGAATATGTCCTGGCCAACAAAAGTGGACTGGATTAGCCACAGTGGATTAAAAGATTTTCTTCTTGGAGTTTACCTAATAATATAACAATTGACATAGAAGGTCTCTTTGAACCCTACACGACTCTCTTATTTTACCATCTGTGAGTTTGCTCTCCGTGCCGCCGATGGGGCGCCCGGCTGCCGGTGGTGCCGGTGGTGGGAACGCTGCCTGGAGCCAAATTTATTGCTGAGCAGAAGAAAGCAGCCCGTGTTTGAAGGGAGGCGGCGGGAAGGGAAAGTGGCACAACTTCTGTCCTCCTGCCTTTGTCCTCGGCCCTTCTGTTGGTGGCTCACCAGGCTGGCGATGCCGCGGTGTGAGGAGAGAAGACACCCAAGGAGTGGGCTCCAGCGGTGGGGAAGCCACCCACTCATCTGCAATTCGAGGTGTCTGGAGAGGTCCCGGACGGAATAAGCTCCTTTATTAACCATGAATTTTGGGAGAGTTGCCGAACTGTGAGCCAACGGAGTTTGCTCGTCTCGCTTCCAGGCGTTGGGATCTGGCCACCGTCCCTGGTCTCCATTGCAAGATGGGTCAGGCAGCGGCGGCAGCGACACTGGGAAACATGGAGGGCAGCAGCAGCAGGGGAGGAAGGCTCCCCCCAGCATCCTGCGGCGCCGCTGGCCCTCGCCCCCTCCTCCGGCACACCCTGGCGTCCCAGCCTCGGGCTTTGATCTCATCCGGGGGGGCTCCATTCACAAGTCTTTCATTGCAGCCTTTGGAAATATCCGTCCTCAGAAGTCACCAGTAATGAGATGGGGAGACGATGAGCAATTTAGGCGCCGTTCTTTCTCGCTTGCGTTTTTTATCTCCATATCCTCCCCCCGCCTTTTTTTTTCCCTCTCTTTTTTTTTTTTTTGCAAAGACACTTCTGGAGCGATGCCGACTTTGTATGGGATCACCGCGTCACCCCAGACCTGCCGGGGTGGGGGGGGGGCAGGAATATGGGGCTCGTGCCTCTCAGCTGGGGGCTTTTGATGAAGCTGCTTTGCGAAATTTGATTTGAAAGGCCTACGATGGCAATTTGGGGAGAATGGTGGAGCATTTCTCCACCCGCCCTCTCTTTGTCTCCCACCCGAAGGGGGGTTCCATTGTGGGTGCCAGGGCGAGGGGGTCGGGGCGGCGGCGTGGGTGGGGTGGGGCGGCGGAGGGGCCGCAGCGCTGGGAGAACAATGAGCGGGAGATGGGGAGAGTTGGGATTCTCACCTGCCCGGGCGTTCGCAGTCCGCCATGACGGGAGCAGCCGCCCTGCTTGCCGCCGGCCGCAGCACTTTTTTTCCCCAGACTCTTGAACCTATTTCCCTTTCTTGGCAAGTGCGTGGCTGGAAAGATGGGAATCTTTACTTTATATTGCAGCTTGGGCTTCCCAGCCTGATTGGCTGCAGCCAGGACCAAATGCTGGTCCTTCCATCCCATCGTCACTATGGCAACCGGCCCCGTTAGGCACCACCGATTTACTTATAATTGCTGGGTAAATAGTCAAGACAGGCCGCTTTCATCCCGCACCCAGAGATTGCTCTTCCTCGTCTCCTTTCTTCCCTACTTTTTTTTTTTTTTCTTGGAGGAGGAAGCCCTGAAGAGCAGCAACACTTAGGGAAACTCTTTGAAGGCTGTTGCGGAAAGCGGTGCCTCCCTTGGCCAGCCCTTCCCATCGCTCCCGCTGCACAGTGCCTCGGTGCCAAGGCTTTCATGGCTCATCACCATCAACCCTTACCATCCTCCTCCTCCAAGGAGCGGTGATGGGTGCAGACACACGATGCCCTACCACCCATTTCTTCTGTTTCCCATGGGCATTCCACACTGGTTCATCCCAAGAGCCCTTGGCCCCCAAGGATGGGGCCAAACCATCCTCCATGACCTCTTCCCTCCTTCCCCACTGCTGCCATTCGTGATTCCTGTTCACAAGTTTTCTACTAGGGAACTGGCACTGCCTGGATCAGCCATCCCTTTTCCTGGCTTCGTGGTGCTGGCTGGAATGGGGAAGTGGTACCTCTGGCTTATCCCTGGAGCCTAGGATGCTTCCTGCCTTCCTGCTGAGCTGCTCCAAGCCAGGTCTGCAAGGCCGAGAGCCTCCCATTCCTCTGGAGGGTGTTAACAACAATGGACAGAGCACAGGCCTGGACACCAGTCCTGTGATGTGGACATGGGTTCATGCTCATGGCTGAGTGTGTCCTGCATGTGGGAATGTGGTTCTGGCTCCATCCTCATGGTCCAGGGATGGATGTGGCTGCCAGAGAACAGCAAACAGCCCAGCCCTGCTGGCTGGAACACCAACACGGGACCTGCAACGTGTTTCTGTTCTCATGTGTCATTACTGGCACCAGACAGCAGTTCCAGGAAAGTGAGGAAAAAAAGGGGTCTTAGGGAGAATCTAAAGGCTGAAGAAATCTGGAGAAAATGGACAGCAAGGCAAGAGATGAACAGCGTGGGTTTGAGGGAAAGGAAGCCAAGGTCATCTTCCCATTTCCTCCTCAAAGCAATCCAGAGAGTGGAGTCCTTCAGGGCAGCTGCAGGAGGTGCACCAGGAGACTCTGCCCAAGCTCATAATTTTGTTGGGTGAACTAGGGGATTCCCGCCCTGGGGAGCAGAGAGGGGACAAAGGTGACCACAGATGTCAACATGAACTCAGCTGAGAAGAGAACAGAAATGAGCCTTGGAGCAGCAGGGGTGTCCAGGGCTTCTGAAGGAACTGAGGGTGAACCAGCTGATCCTAAAACAAATCCTACCTACTCACTGCCAGAAAGAGTTGTCTGGAGCCTGGCAGATGTGATAATGAATTTCCTTTTCACATATCACAGGGAGAGCCTGGAAAGGGCAGGTCACTGACCCCGACAGCAGTACCAGTGAGTTGGCAGAAGCACTCCTGGAAATGGGTTTTGTGGGCACCAGAGTAAATACCCTCCAATCTGGGAAACTAGGGTGATTGTAAAGGGAAGCCTGTCTCCTGGGAGCAGCAGCAATAAACACAATAAAGCTCCACGTGGGTGTGCAAAAGGCTGGTGACAATATGGCCACCAAAGGCTTCCAGAGAAGTGGAGGAGAAGGAGCTGGCTGGAGCAGCTGCTGCAGACACCACCGGTCCCAGTGCTGGGCAAAGAGCCCACCTGGGGCCAGGGCAGGCAAAGGGAGGCACCAAGGGCGGCTCTCCCCACCCCCGCTCATCAGCAGCCGGCTCGGGCGCGGCCAGGAAGGCTCAGCTCAAACATTCCAGCCCCGATCTAGCCGGGCCCTGCATCCCTCAGTGCAGCACCACGCAGCCACACTAAGGACGGGGACACAGCCCCAGCTGTGCTCTGGGACAGGAGCTGCCGCTCCGGGCTCTGCTGGGCACGTGGGGCGGGTTTGGAACTCAGGGATGGAACTCTCGGCACAGTTCGGGGACTGATCCCCGTCCTGCCGTGCTCTGGTCCTGCCTGGGGCTGCTCTCCTGCTTTTGTGCTTTCTCTATCTGTCAAAGGCGGCGTCTCTGTGAAGCGCTCTGGGGTTTGGCTGAGGGGGGATCGCTCCCTGGGCACTGAGGACGAGTTGGTCCCTCCCGGGTACCTGCGGGTCCCCAGCACGGGGAGCTCCCAGCTGCGCCCGGGGCCGCGGCGGCAGAGCCCGCGCTGCCCTCCGAGCATCCTCCCGCGGTTCCCATGGTAACTCCCGGCTCCCGGGCTCCCAGCCGGCAGCTTTAGCCACACGCCATCACGGCTGCAGCCACACACACCCACTGCCAGCTCCCTTGCCAGCGTCTTGTCACCTTCCACCCTCTCCTGCTGTCCCCTTCTGCCGCCGGGACCTGCTGGTCCCCCCACAGAGGAGCCACTGCATCACTCCCCACTGCAGAGTGGCTCCACAAGCCCCTCCAACAAAGTATCCTTCCCAGAGCCCTACAAAGGCCTTAATTCACCTTGTTCTTCAGCATATCATGCAGAAGACAGGGAAAATAACCCAATAAAGGTGGGACAGCATTCAAAAAAGAGAAGGGAGCTCAGCAGCACAAGTGGGTCTGGGTATGAGTGATTTCCACAGGACTTTCAACTCTGTACATCCCAGGACCACCTGGCCAGATGGAAACCCACTAGCCTAGTGCCTGCATCCAAGGAGATATCCCTCCATTTTTGGTGCTGGCACACAGGCTCTACACTTTAAAACAGTGGTAGAGAACTGCTGTGAAAAGAAAAAACCACAGCTAATGACTTCTAGAGGAGAAGCCTTGCAGCAAGACTTGAAGCTCAATAGACTGAGAGGATAAAGTGTAAGAAAGAGGAGAAAATCCCACGTATGGCAAAGTCCTGCACTGGGAGCAGAGCATGACAAGGCTCCATTCCCAGAGCTGGAGCAAGGCAGCTTAAAGTTAGGAGTAAAGACTTTCCACCCCTTGAAACCTTCCAAATCCATACATGACTTTTAAAAGGAAGGATTTAACCAAGCTGGTCCTTGACCAGCCTCAAAAGTCAAGGGACTGCACCCTAAGGAATAAAATGAGCAGTTATAGATAGCTGTGGGTTGTGGGGGCAGAGTCACCTCATGTCCAGCTGGGCAGGTGAGACTCGTCTGGGAAAGTCCACCTGAGTCTCACAGCACATGCAGGAGGGGTCTGTCGAGGAATTTAAAGGGCTGCCAAGGAAATTAAAATGCCTTGGAATGTGTGAGTAGTCTCCATGGGAATAAATACCTGGCTGAAGCACAAAAATCCTGGCCCCATCCATGCCTGGAGCACTGCCAGAGAAATCCCCTTCCCACTGCTCCCTTTTCCCTTGTGTGTCCCATCCTGTGTGCTCCCTCCACCAAATTTCACCCCTGCTTGGGGGACACATCCCTGGGGACACCAGGGCACAAGGACCTTCTCAGAGCAGCCACATCCCTGGGAACCCAGAGGTGCTGTGAGCAGAGACCTGCTCCCATCTCAGAAATGCCATTTTCTGTGTTTGAGTGCTCTGGCTGGCCTGAACCAGCACCATTTCCATGTTACCATGGCAATGGCTGTCTGGGAAATGTGTGCACTGGATGCACAGAGCAGCAGAGTCCAGCCAGGCAAAGGCCTCTGTGGCCAGTCCAGAGCTGGCATGGCCNGGCAGGAACATGGTAGGGAGCTTTTGGTAATTCATTTGCATATGTAGATTTTATTAGTTTGGGTTTTTTTTTGTTGTTGTTGGTTTTTGTTGTTGTTTTATTTTTGTTTGTTTGTTTTGTGGCTGGTTTTTTGTTGTTGTTGTTGGGGTTTTTTTGTTTGTTTTTCTTTCTTTCTTTCTTATGACTCCTTACTGTAACAACTAAGCCCCCATGTCCCTCTCCACCTCTCTGCTCAGGCTCAATCAGACCTTGCCTGGGTCTCATCCCAGAGAAACTCCCCCAGAGCCTGCCACCATCAGGCCACCAGCTCTGCCCTGACACAACTGACCATGCCCCTCATCCCCTCCAGGGCTGGGGCAGCTGGCCAGGATGAGCAGTGTGTCAGGAACCAGCAGGGCTAAAAAAGTCAGTGGTCACTCGTGGAGAGCCACCAGGGCCTTCTGCTGCCCACAGCCAGCACCCAAGGCTGACAGCCCCAGGGCAGCCCCAGGGATGCTCACACAGAGCCAGGTTGTTTGCTGCTCCACTTCACTGGGCTCTAGGTGATCCAGCACGTGGCCAATGACTCCATCCTGCCATCCCTGCCTGCAGCCACCTGTCCTGGAGGTGATGGTTTGGCACACGAGACAATTCCTTGGGTGGATGGGGGAAGAGAGAGCACAGCACGTGGTTGCAGAAGAAGCTCAGGCCAGAGGGTGGCTGCCCACACCCCAGAGGAGGGAGGGAACAGAGCTACTGGACTCCCTCCTTTCCTGCCAGCATCTGGGAGCTGCTCTTCCTCAGACCACGACTCATCCCTCCTTGCTGCCTGCTCTGCAGGGAGGAACTGCAGCTCAGAAGCTGCAGCACAGAACAGTGAGCTTGGGAGGACCTCTGGAGGTCTCAGCCCTGGCTCCTGCTCTGAGCAGGGCTGGCTGCAAGGCTCCAGTGCCTCACTCAGGACCTCACCCTGTCCGAGAACCTCCACCTCTCCAGACCCTGTCCCAGGACTGCACCACCCTCCTGTGGAAGTTTTCCCTTAAGTCCAACCAGTGGTTCCCCCATCTCTACCCATGGTCTCCTGTCCTTCCCTCTGCAATGAGCCCAGCTCCATCTCGATCCCCAGAATCCAGAATGATTTGTCACACATGGACAGAGCCACCAGGATATCTGCTGCCATTTGCTCATCCCCAGAGCAAATTCCAGGGAGAAAGTAAAGCTGTGGGAGTGAGCACAGCACATTCTCCCAAGCCCCAACAACCTGAGCATCCCAGAGCAGCTGTCTGGAAGGAACTGAGTCCTCTGGATCTGCAAACAAACACTGCAGTGATACTTGAAAGGATGTGCTGGAATTGTCCAACTGAGTTTCTAAATCTCATGTCTCCTTGGTTAATGCCATAGGATGGGGGATGATTTTCAGGCTACATTTTGACCTGTGCTAACACCAAGCTTGAGCTGATTCACAGCACTCCTAAAAGTCACATCCCTTTGCAACAGTGATTCCAAACCAAGAGCCTCTAATCCAGGAGGGAAAGACAGGCTTACCTATGAGACCAGCAGGAAAGGATATGCTGCTTTTGCTATTGCTCCCAAATACCCCTTTTGTCTGAATACAAAGGGGCTTGTTGGGAATTTACAAGGAAAATCTATTTAATTCATGAAGGTAAACAGGTAAAAAGATGTTTGTTGAGAAGCAGAGCCTTAATCTCAAGTTGGTTTTTCAATCAGAGACTGTGACTTGCTGGGAATAACAAGTGAGACAGGCAAAATTCAAACATTGCTTCAAGATACTAGCAAACACCAGAATTCAGAACCACCAAGTCCCAAACAGCAGGATTAGTCCAGCCATCCCTCCCTTTCCTGAATGAATGGTTTCCCCAATTAACCTTTTTCTCTGCTTTATTACTTTTCAGTGTTGATTTTGGGGATGATTCCCTACCAGTTGTTCCTCCACAACTGGAACATAGGCCCAAATTTCATATTCCAAGGGGCAGTTTCATATTTGTGGCTTGCTGGGACTATTAAAGAGAGTGGTGTGTTTTTGATACCTGAGGAATGAATTAAACAGGAATCCCTCAGTCCTGGATTCCTCATCTCACTTCCCAGTGCTGGTGGCTGATAGAGCACACGTGCCTCTCCCAGCCTCTCATTCATCATCCTTTCAGTGCTGTGTTGATGAGATAATTTTTCACCATTCCCCTTTCCAAGCACTGCTATCCCAGCCTGGTCTAACACTGCCAGACCCAAGGTGACCCTGGGCAGGGCTCTCTGGCAGTTTGTTGGGGGCTGTCACATCCTTGCCAGCTGCCAGCCTGGTGTTGGATCCTCCCAATGCTCCACGTGCCTGGCTCAGGGCCAGGAGCAGAGGCTGGTGACCTTTGCAGAAGGCTGAGGCAGTGCTGGGGTCTGAGCTGTGCTCGGCAGCCAGGCCCTTCCCCTGTCCAGGGGTGGGTTTTCAAGTTCAAGCTGACAGCACCTTCCTTGCACCAGTGGGTTTGTGCCATCTGTGGCTTCCTGGGAACACGTTGTCATGGCAAACTACCAGTTCCTCTGATCTCCCCTGTCAGGGCAGCAGAGGAACCATTGTCTGCCAGACTGAGCCCACCTAGACAGGGAAAAACCATCCCTCAAGCAGCACCAAACTCTCCAGCTGCAGCCAGCTCTGTAAAAGCAGGACAGGTCTAACACTGAGCCCTGAGCTGTTCCTCCACCTCCTCAAGGTAGCCTGGCTGGGGGGATTGTAGCCCAAACTACTCCAAATGCTGCACAGGGGCTCCCTTCCCACCATGAGACATTTGCTGCTGTGCCCAGCAGCCCTGGGTGCTCCAACTCTGCTTCCCCTGAGGCTGCAGCACCCCTGGCCCACAGTTTGCAGTTTCCCTCAAGACAGCAGAGTAATCCATGAGAGTACCTGTCTGGGCCACATCCAACATGGGTATAAGGAGAGGAGCGAGGGGAAGGTTTCTCTGCAAAGTCAGGATTCACCATATCCAAAATAGATTCCCCCAGAGAACCTCCTGCAGCTTCAGCTGTGCTCATGCAGTGCCCCCCCTTAGGACCCTCACCCCCAGCAGGACAGGAGCTCTCCCCCAAAATCTCCTGCTACCCCTTGTCACCCACCAAGCCCTCCCGAGGCAGCAGATCCTGCAGATGCCCCATGAGCAGCTCTGGAGAACAGCCAGGGTCCAGAGGCTGGGCGGTTCCAGCCGTGGGAGGACACACAAGCAGAGCCTCAGTTCCACAGAACCAAAACCTCCCACCCCTGGGAGGGAGCAGCAGCTGCTCATTGTCCCCTCAGCCACTTCCAAGAGCTCCCTCAGTGCCGAGGAGCTCTGGGGCACCGGGGACCCCCAGAGGGCTGGGCGGGATCCGGGCGGGATCCGGGTGGGATCCGGCGGGCGCCAGCCGGGCTCGGGAGGCCGGGCACGTTCCAGCAGAGCCGTGCAGGGGGGCCAGGGCAGCGCCACGGGCTGAAGCTTTGCTGGGAGCTGCATTAAAATGCATGAGCTGCGCTGGCCCTAATGATGAGCAGAGCTGTCAAACAAGGAGCTTGTCCCAGCTAATTATCTCTAACGAGGGCAGAGTGTCAGGGTCCCCGAGGAGCTGGGCAGCAGCTTCCCACTCAGCTCAGTTGCAGCAGAGAGAGAAGATAACCAAATGCCATTGTGCTGGCCTAGCTGCACGATCATTAATTAGGCAAATATGACCTTCTGTGCCAGTTTGCTCTTGAGAACCTGCACTTGCTGGGGACAGAACACACAGGCAGGCTGGAAACATCCCAGCTTCTGCCACCCAGCTTGTTCCCCCTGTGCCCCTGCAAGGACAGCATGGCCCTGTCTGGCAGCCCCAGCCAGCCCCACCAGCCTGTGTCAGGCTCCTCTGCAGGCTCCAATACCCCTTACAAGGACTCCAGCCCCTTCTCTGTCCTCAAGAGCAGCAGAGAAGTCTGGTTTCCGTGAAATGCTGTTGTTTAGATCCCATTCCATCTATCACCTCCCTCACCCAGCCCCAGCACAGCCCTGCTGAGGCTCTGTGCTCACCCAGTGACTGCTTCTGCACCACCTCTCCCCTAAACCTTCAAGGCACTGGCAATCCCCACTCCCCTGTGCTCTTACTCCATGCCAGTGCAGAGGGGCTGAGCCACACTCTGCTCTACAAGCTCAGTTTCTCTCTCATCAGTCCTGGGGCTCACAAACCAAGGCCAAAGAGGGGGAAGCCCAAGACAACAGTGAGGCAAAGTCTCTTCCACTGGCAAGGAATGATCCAGAGAGGTTCCACACAAGGTTCAGCCTGCAGGCTCTGTTGTCCCTCACCTCAAAGCTGAGGGGAAAAGGGCCAGAGGCTGATTTTGATCCACCCAGAAACTCCCTTGCACCACCACAAAGCTTCCAGACAACACCAGGGACTCCCAGAGCTGTTCATCAGCCTGTAATTATGGCAAGACCTTGGCAGTCTCTTGTTGCCAGACAGCAGCAAAGGCTTCAACACCCACTTCAACCACGTTTTTACAAAATAAGATTTAAAAGTCACCAACTTACAACAGAAACAGGGCTGTAACCCCGGGGTTAGTGAGCTGTGCTGGGGAGCTCAGCCCCACCTGCTGAGGGGTTCGGGGTCACACTTTTGGGACACAACCATCTGGGCTGGATGAAACTGGGGATTGATCTAAGTTACATTGTGTCTCACAGTCCCTGCTGCACCACACCCATAAAATCAGTATCAGAGAGAAGTTTACTGCTATTTATACCAAAATGTGTATTTTGTATCACAAGCAGGCTCTCAACAGCAGCCAACAGCTTGTACAGGCAGAAGACCCACACTGAGTCAGTCTGACAGGAACTCTGAGAGCCACAGCACAGAAACTCTTTCCTCAGCCCACAGGAACAGGTCCTCACTGCATTTAGGCTGTCATGACACTTCAGGAACGTGGTGTTCACGTGGGCCCTTCCCCACTGGTGTGGTTCAGGCAGCAGAGCCCCTAAAGCCCCCTGCTTCTTCTGCAGCAGGGGTTTTGCTCCCAAGGTCTCTCTCCTACTGCTTCTGCACTGCCTGCTGCTGCTCTTTCAGCTTGCTGACAAGCTCTTCAGCATACACCTTGAAGAGGGGCACAGGGTCCTGCAACAAAGCAGAGGATAAAGCACGTTAAAGGAGTGAACCTCAACAGCAGAAAGGGGAAGTGCAATGGGGAGCCCAGGGAGTGCTGGCAGCTAAAACCAGAGGAAGATGTGACTGGGTTTTATCCAGGGGCTGAACAAGGCAACCTGTTGTGCCACAGCTCTTGCTCAGCCCTGTAACCCTCCCTCAGAGAGGGCAGGCACCTGTGTGGGGCATTCAGCAGCTTCTCCAGTTCTGAGAGCAGATGGGAATTATCAGTAGCTCCCTTTCCTTCCTTCCTTTTCCATTCCCTCCCTCCTCACACTGCTGCCATCAGTGTGGACTGGAGCACGTGGGTGAACACACCCCATGAAGAAGCTGGGTGTGCAGCCACAACACCTCTGGGCCTCAGGAACTCACCTTTTTTTCCAGGAGCCTCTGTTTTTCGATGGCTTCTTCCAAACTCAAGCCAACCCACTCAGCTTCTTCTTCTGGGATCACAAATTCCTGTGATAAAAGAAGGAGAAAGTAGCACAGGCTTTGCAGGTGACCAAGATGCAAATCCTCTCTATGCCCAGGACACAAACACGTGATCCCAGTGGGAACATTACTATGGACAAATCTTAGAGGCCTGTCCCCTCATTTCTAACAACCAGGGCCCACTTCCCTTCTCTCCTTTCTTCTAAGCAGGGGTTTTGCTTTCTGATCAGTGGTGTCTGCTCCTGCAATTCTTTTATGTAGCTCTGGGTCTGTTTCTTAGCACAAATCCATGGATTGTGGGTGCTGGTGGTGTTTCCATGCTGGCAACCACCACCAGCTGCACAAAACTGAACAGCACAAGGACACTCTGGGCTCCTCCCTCCAAGGGTAGCACGAATTCTAACTGGTTTTTGTTGCAGATTCTCAATGACCTCAATCACAACAAGAATACTGCTTTTAGTGTCCCTGAATGATGAGTACAAAAATCAGAAGCTGCAGAGACAAGAAAAACCTGATGATATATTTATATTTTATATTTATATTTCCTTGTTCCTCAGCACAGCAGCACCAACACCAGTTATGGGTGCCCAACCAAGCAGCAGACACCAGGGCAGGGAGTGCAGGCCAGTGTCCTGGGTTGCAGTATAAGATATGCACGAAGTATTCTATCACCATCTTCATGAACTGTTAAAACCAATTGCTGAAGCAGTCTTCTCCCAGGCCCCCCTCCCTGTCCTGTTAATGTGTCTTCTGCTAATGGCCCATCAAATGCTGCATGGCTCACAGGTAACTCCCTCCGGGAGCTCTCTCTCTTTAATGGGCCATCAGGGACCCCCTGTATGACTCATTATCTCATTGGGAGATGCTCCGCCCAGGGGGAGGAGCCAAGCATTCCCACCTGGATATAATCTGGGATTTGGGACAGTACAAGCAGCCCTTACCTGCTAGATTCCCAGAGGACCAGACCTTTTCTACAGAATCACTGCTTCAGGAAGACCCCCTCACCTGGACTGCTTCCATCACCCTGCTCAGGCTGTATTCTGACTCTGTCAGTGGTCTTTTGTATTATTGCATTTATTTTATTTTACTTTTTTTTTCTTATTATTAAATTGTATTTCTGACTTGGAGCCTCTCACTTGTTTTGCTTTCAAACCACTACAGCCAGGGACCCACCTTGTACTTGTCATAGATGGCCTCTCTCCTGGCTGGGTCCTGGGGGTGCAGCTGGGGGTCCCTCCGGGCCAGGCGCAGCAGCATCGTCCGCTTCAGATCCATGCCCAGCTTGGAGCACAGGTCAGCCCTGGGGGTCTGCAGGGAGGGAGCCTGGCCTCAGCCTGCACCAAGGGAGCAGCTGCCAGGGGGCACAGGAGCCTCCCAGCACACTGACAGCACTGGCAGCTCATCCACACACAGCACAGGCTCTCAGGACACACGTTGTGAAAGGGGAATCTGTTGGGTTTGCTCTGTTGGGTTTGGACACAATTTGATCACAATATCAAGAAGGTATTTTAATATCAAGAAGGTATTAAAGGCTGGGAGCATTAGAGCTGTGCTAAAACATGAACAGCAGCAATTGTTCAGCCACAGGAGCCTCCCAGCACACTGGCAGCTTATCTACACACAGCACAGGCTCTCAGGACACACGTTGTGAAAGGGGAATCTGTTGGGTTTGCTCTGGACACAATTTGATCACAGGTCTGAGTTTTAGTATCAAGAGGGTGTTAAAGGCTGGGAGCATTAGAGCTGTGCTAAAACATGAACAGCAGCAGCTGTTCAGCCTGGAGGAGAGGAGACTGAGGGCAGAGCTCAGCAGAGGCTGCAGCTCCTCCCTGTAAGAAATAAAATACAAGTTCCTGAATTCAGTTGAGTGTTGTTACTGTAAAGTGCCTTTTCAGTTCGATACTGTTTACCTTACCTGTTGTAAGGCTTTCTCTGTTAAACACCGTTTAGCTCAGACCTATTGTTATTGTAATTGCAAATGCCTTTCCTAAATGTCTTCTCCCAGCACAGGCTCTCAGGAGTGATGTTGTGAGAGGGGAAAGGTCTGTTGGATTTGCTCTGGAGACAATCTGATCACACGTCTGAGTTTTAATATCAAGGGCTCCAGTCAAGAGGGTGTTAAAGGCTGGGAGTATTACACCTGTGCTAAAACATGAACAGCAGCAGTTGTTCAGCCTGGAGGAGAGAAGACTGAGGGCAGAGCTCAGCAGGGGCTGCAGCTCCAATCTCTGGGACAGGGAATGGCTGGAGCTGGGCCAGGGCAGGGCCAGGCTGGATCTCAGGGAAAGGTTCTTCCCCAGAGGGTGCTGGGCACTGCCCAGGCTCCCCAGGGAATGGGCACAGCCTGAGGCTGCCAGAGCTCCGGGAGGGTTTGGACAATGGTCAGGCACAGGGTGGGATTGTTGGGGTGTCTGTGCAAGGCTGGGAATTGGAGTGAATTATCCTTGTGGGTCCCTTCCCACTCTGGATATTCAGTCATCCTGTGCAGGAGAACTTCACTCGGAGGGTGGCAGAGCCCTGGAGCAGCTGCCCAGGGAAGGCAATGGGGTCTCCCTCTCTGGGGACGTCCCAAACCCCACCAGGACACGTTCCTGTGTCACCTGCTCCAGGTGACCCTGCCTGGGCAGCGGGGGTGGATGTGATGATCTCATGATCATGATCTCCCTTCAAGCCCTGTGATTGTGTGACTGCAGCCACCAGGTGTCTGCCCGCAAATACCGTCACCTTTATTAAATTATAAAACCGTAAGCTTTAAAATTTACCGTATAAAATAATCACAGGTAGTAACAGCAAAGAAAAAAAATAATAACCTTTTTCTTTTTTTCCCCAGACACAGGAATTTGCTCAGATTTTACCCAAAATAATTAACCCTCCCTCCTGCAGGCACCAAGGCCAGGTCAGCAGGGAGGGGCCAAAGCAAAAATTAACAACTGAACACAAAATAAACAATCATGTCAGCGGGATTTCTTGCCCTAAAGCTTCTCCTGCTTCCAGCATGGAAATCCCTGAAGGGAAAGGCCCGATGAGGAATTATTGCTTTCAATGATAACCAGCAATACCTGGCCATATCAGTGGCACCAGGCTCACACTGGTGGCACCTGGGTCATACTAGCAGCACCCAGGTCACACTAGGGGCACCTGAACCACCCTGGTGGTACCTAGGTCACACTGGTGGCACCCAGGTCACATTGGCAGCAGTCAAGTCACACTGGTGGCACCTGGGCCACACTGGCAGCACCTGAGTCACACCAACACCTGGGTCACACTGGAAGCACTCAGGTCACCTTGGCAGTACCCAGGTCCCACTGGTGGCACCTGGGTCACACTGGGCAGCACCCAGAGCAGTCTGGTGGCACCCAGGTCCCACTGGTAGCACCCAGGTTCCACTGGTGATACCCAGGTCCCACTGGTGGCCTGGCATGGACGGCACGGCTGTGAAGGAGGTGCAAACCAAGATGGGGGGAAAAAAAAGTGCCTAAAAGTGGTAAAAGTTGGAGGAAGCCCTGAGGGCCCCATGTCCCCCTTCCCGCCGTGCTGCCCTGGGTGGCAGCAGGACAAGGAAATGCAGGGGACACGGGTGCCAGGGGGATGACACTGCTGGGTGTGGACAAGTGTCCTTCACTTGTCCTGCACCTGCTTAAAAAGGGGGACTTTGCTGGGGAAGGGGAGGCAGGGGGATAAAGTGCAGAGCTGAGCTGGGTGCTCTTCAAAGCAAAGAAAGAACCCCGAGGAGGCAGGTCCTTCATTAAAAGCTCTTCCCTCCCCAAAGCCACCTGAGGAGGGGCTCCCAGCAGCACACACCAGGCTGGCACAGCTGGAACGATGTAGTTGAGCCCTTTTCTGTAGAAGGGTGGGCAAAGACAACTTCCCTGGCTGCCAAGTTCTGCCCTTGCTCTGTGCGTGCCCTAGAGTAAGGCTAAGGTGAGACACGCTGCAAAGGAGACCTTGGCCACCTGGGGAGCCCCTGGTGATGCTCCTGCCTGGGCTGGGACACTGCTGTGACCTCGGGACCCTGCAGCACACCCAGGCTCCGAGGCACAGCAGGCTGGAGGAGCAGCTCAGACACCACCCTGAACCACCTGTGCTGCCCCAGGGAGAGCCCTGCCCATGCCAAACCCCCCAAAAGGGGGAAAACAGTGAATCCCTGAACACCATCAGCCTGGCTCCTTCCAGAACTGAAGTTAAGCTCAGACTAAACCCTACACTGCTGTGGGTTTCACAGCTCTGGCCAAGATGCTGCTGCTGCCTCCTGCATGTCCCCACATGGGGTTTGTCACATTCATGCCAGGTCTGATCCTGAATCCAGGACCCAAATCCCAGCCTCATTCTTTACCCACAGCATCAGGACCAGGTAAGAGCAGCAGCACCTGTTTCAGGTGGAGAGAGGCTCCAGACTCCCAAGGAGATGGCAGCCAAGGGCCCAGCACATGTTGGGATCAGCTCCCTGCCTCCCCACCAGCACCAAGGGCACTCGGCAGCATTTGCTCCCCAGAACAGAAGAAATGTGTCCTCTTGGGTCCAAGTGCTGACTGCAGGATGGCAGGGGAGGTCCCTGTCCCACATCCTCTACCAGGACGGGGTGCAGAGAAGAGCTCAGCAGCCAAAGCCTTGGCTCCAGCTCAGTGTGGGCTAAGCCCAAGCCTCATGAATGCAGCAGTGGGGGAAGAAGGGTTGGCGATTTCCCCCAGGGCTATGGGGAGGTGGGGGACAAGACCTCGAACCGTGAAGAGCCTGCCCCACCCCAGCAGAAAAGCAGAGGTGGCCTCAAACTTGCTTCCACAAGACCAGCCCAGACCATCTTCATCTTTAAACCCAGTCCACGCCGTGCCCTCCTGTCCAGGGAACGAGCACATGAGAGGACTGAGGACTGCGAGGGGCAGCCACAGCCAAGAGCAGCTTCCCCGTCCCTGCAGCCCTGCGAGCAGGGCGGGTCAGGTGACAGCATAGAGCTCCTCACGGTCGTTCTGGCAGATCTGATAGCGACACGTGAGCTTCTGGGACCAGGCCCAGGGCTTCTTCTGCTTGTCCCGAGGAGGGAGCAAGAAAGCGACGCTGCACGCCACCAGCACGTGCCAGATGCTGTGGGTGTAGTAATAGTTCTCATTGGTTTCCATGAAAGCGTAGACTGAGATGGCAATGAAAGCCAAGGTGATCCCTGGGAGGAGGTAGAAAACCCAGCGTTTCCATGAGGAGGGGTAGCAGTGCCTGCGCTTTGCTCCGTGGTGAACCTGGTGGGGGGCAGAGAACACAGGGGTTAAACAGCCAAGCAGAGGCTGGGGCAGGGGGGAAACAGACCCCAGAGGATCTGCTGACCTCCCAGGGTGCTGGCTGCTCAGCCCACCCACTGCCTGGGGCCATCCCTGCTGTGCAAGAGCCCCCCAAGAGCTGTGGCACCACAGCCCAGCACAGCTCCTGCCCAGGGCCAAGCCACAGCCCATGTTTTGGGACAGCACTGCAGACCCAGAACCAGGGGATTTCTCAGCTATTGCAGGGCTAGAAGTTGAATCCCTTGCCCTCTCCCCTCCAGCTGGGCGTTTCAGGGTTTCAAGCCATGCCTGTGGATGGGCTGGAGCCTTGGACCTGCTCTACCATCACCATTCCCCACGGGGAGCAAAGGGCAGCAGGTCCTGCCTGGCTGCCCTCACTTACCCACGCTGTAACCATGATGACGAGGGCAAAGAGGCAGGGACCCATCATGTTCCACACCCCTCTGCGGTCCAGCTGCAGGGACATGGCAATTAACAGGGTCCCCAAGACGAAAAGCACCTGGAAAAGAGACACCACCACTACTGTCAGGAGCTCATCTGTTGAGAGAGTACAGCCAGACCTGCCAGAGGCAAGGAGAACCTCTTCTTCTGGCCTCCCAGCTCTGCATCCACGCAAGAGTCAGGAAGAACACCTTCAAGAAAGAGAAACCACAGAACCCATGAACCTTTACCCCAAATCTCAGGGGAAATCTTTAGGCCCTACAAGCATGCAGGCTCACAAGCCAAACTGCTGGGACAAAACCCAAGGGTGGCATTGGGTGACAAACAGGTTTTGTCACCCGGCTGTGTCATTACAACACAGCGGTGAGAGGGCTCAACATGGCCACTTGTGGCTTGTTCTGGCTGGGCCACGTGGGGTCAGGTGACACTTTATCCTGGGTTGTAGTATAAGATATGCACAAAGTATTCTATCACCATCTTCATGAACTGTTAAAACCAATTGCTGAAGCAGTCTTCTCCCAGGCCCCCCTCCCTGTCCTGTTAATGTGTCTTCTGTTAATGGCCCATCAAATGCTGCATGACTCATAGATAACTTCCCTCCAGGAGCTCTCTCTCTTTAATGGGCCATCAGGGACCCCCTGTATGACTCATCATCCCATTGGGAGATGCTCAACCCAGGGGGAGGAGCCAAGCATTCCCACCTGGATACAATCTGGGATTTGGGACAGTACAAGCAGCCCTTACCCCCTGGATTCCCAGAGGACCAGAGCTACCAGACCTTTCTACAGGATCACTGCTTCAGGAAGACCCCCTCACCTGGACTGCTTCCATCACCC
>JANPWX010000051.1:305933-321482 GCA_024734555.1 Trochalopteron elliotii
TTTTTTTAAATTTTTTTTTTTTTTACTTTTTTTCCTCTTATTAAATTGCATTTCTGACTTGGAGCCTCTCGCTCGCCTTGCTTTCAAACCACTACACACTCACATATTTCAGGATCTTCTTGAGGCAGGCCATGCAGAGGATGGTGACCCAGATGGACACCACGGAGCCCAGGAAGTCACAGTACTGCAGGGTGTCGTAGTCCATGATGCACATCACGGCCACGCCCGGCTGGTCGCACGCGTGGTAGAACTGTGGCCAGGGACAAAAGCAAAGATCACCATGGGCACAGCAGCACCACATGGCTCTCTGGGAAGGGGAGGCAGGAGAAGGCTCAGCCCACAGGCAGGATCCCTCCTGCAGTGGCTCCAGGAAGTTCCACCAAAGTTCCACTTTGGTGGAACTTCCTGGAGCCACTGCAGGAGGGATCCTGCCTGTGGCATTATGGAAAGCAGGTGAGAAATTTATGGAAAGCAGGCACTCTGCACTGTCCCAGTAGCTCTGAAAGGGCAGGACATAGTGCTGGAGCAAGACCAGAGGAGGGACATGGATATGATAAGGGGACTGAAGCCCCTGCTCTATGAAGATAGGCTGAAAAAGTTGGGGCTGTTCACCCTGGAGAAGAGAAGGTTGCATGGAGAACTCATAGCACCTTCCAGCATCTGAAGGGGGCTACAGGGAAACTGGAGAGGGATTATTCTCAGGATCTGGAGTGATGGGACAAGGACTAATGGGTACAAATTGAAAGAGGGGAAATTTAGGTTAGGTATTAGGGAGAATTTTTTTACTGTGAGCATGGTGGGACACTGAAACAGGTCCCCCAGGAAGGTTGTTGATGCCCCAGCTCCAGAAGTATTCAAAGCCAGGTTTGGATAAGGCCTTGAGCAACCAGGTCTAGTGGGAGGTGTCCCTGTGCATGGAACTAGGTGATTTTTAAGGTCCATTCCAACCCCTTAACATTCTTGGATACTACAGTGTGCCCATGGAGGTGCTTGTCCAATGATCCCAGAAGCTCCTTGTGGAGCTCCAGGATGGGCTGTTCCACCAAGATTCTGGTACAGCATTCTCAGAGCTCAGGGGGAGGTGTCAGGGGACACAAGGCAGTCC
Source organism: Trochalopteron elliotii (assembly GCA_024734555.1). Taxonomy (NCBI): domain Eukaryota; kingdom Metazoa; phylum Chordata; class Aves; order Passeriformes; family Leiothrichidae; genus Trochalopteron; species Trochalopteron elliotii. The sequence goes on from JANPWX010000051.1 coordinate 307,039, forward strand.
CTACCGTGGAGAAGAACATGGTGTAGGTGTAGACAGAGGCCTCCACCAGGTAGAAGCGATAGACAGCCACTGCAATGGCAGGCAGGAACATGAGGTTGCTCAGGGTGAGCAGGAGCGTGGCCAAGTTCTGTGTGCCCACGCTCTGGGCCTTGGTGTCATCTGTGCAGCTCCAGCCGCCCCAACCTGTGGACAGAGAGGCTTCTGTGGATCTCAAAGACCTTGCCTTGTCCTCCCACAGCAACCAGCAGGAGCCTGGGATGCCTGAGAAGGAGCAATCCCACACCCAGACTCTCCCTGAGCTCTTCTCCAGCAGCCTCTCACGCTCCTGCTCTCAGGGTGGTCTCATTACTCGTCACAAACTCTGCTGTGGGAAGCTGGTGAACCCCAGCAGAGCCCCGTGGACATTCCCTGAGGACATTCCCCAGGTTGTCCCCAAGTAGCAGAGGCCATCCTACATCCAGACTGGTGCTTTCCATCTCTGCAGTAACTCAACACACGTGCTACTTGCTGGTGGAACATCAAGCACTCAAGGTTCAGATGCTTCACATGATGGTGTAAGTTGGGTGCAAGGCCCCTACAGATACCATGAATCAGGTGGAGAATGATCCCCAGCACTGAGGAAGACACTGGGCTCCTCTCCTACCAGCTGTCATAGCAGGGCAGACCCAAAACCAGGTCAGGCTACTCTGGACCTTCCCCAACTGACTTTTGAAGATCTCCAAGGATGGAGACCTGGAACCTGTGCCAAAACAAACAGCTCTGAAGGGGGAAAAATGTGTCTTCTTCAGTTTAGGTGAAAATTTCCTTGCTGCAGCCAATGTCTGTAGCCTCTTGCCCTTTCCCTGTGCTCACCCTGCACAGCTGGCTCCAGGGTCCCTGTAACCTCTGTGGGCAGCAGAAAGTGTGATTGGTCCCACTCCAGCTCCTCTTCCACTGGCTGAACAAACCCACTGCCTCAGCCCATGGTGACATCCAGGGCTGTGGGCCTGATATTTCTAAATCTAAAAGATTTCAGCCTGCTAGCAGCTGCTAACTTTTTCTTAAGGAAAAATTTCTCAAGGAAGTTTTTTCTCAAAACAATCTTGGTGAACAACTTTTCTTTTTCAAAACATTCTTTCCCTAGGTGGTGTTTTGTTGTTTCTCTAGTTAAGTAATGGGATTAGAGAGGTGTTGTTCTTATTTACCAATTATGTTAAGTTTGTATCGGAACACCTTATAAAAAGTAGTAAGAATTAAACAATAAAAGCCTTCTTTTTCTATGCTCTTTGCCTTCTGAAATATTTGGAGGACATAATCATGCCCTACAGTGACACAGGGGTGCACAGGAGACCGGGAGTGAAAATTTCCTAAAGGACAGTGCCTGACACAAAACACAACACTCACCCTCTGACTGGATTACCAAGGACTGAACTGAGGCACTCTACGAACACAAATCTGCTTCTTCTTTTTAAAAATTATTTAAATTATTTTAATTAAAGATTAGGATGCTCATGCCCTCCTTTTGAAAAAAGGAGGTCAGCCAGGGTATGTGCAGGCACATACCTGCTCTGTGCCAGAGCAGCCAGGATAAGTGCAGGCACTCCATGGTCAAGAAGCAGAGTTAACAGCAGCATCCATCCCATTCCAGAGTCACTGGAAGCCACAGCAGCAGCTCTGCTCTGTGCTGGCTCCCTGCCAGGCAGAGCCCAGGGAACCTGCTCTTTCTGGTTTATTTCTGGGTCACGAATATGCAGATGGGGCATTTTGCTTGGAGTGATTCAGCGGAAAGCTGTCCTCAGCCTGATTCCCCAGTTCCCTTAGGGTGCTCTGTGCTTCCCAGAGCCTGGCAGCCCTCAGGGAAATTGGGATGATGCTCTCCATCTCGCTCCTCACCCATCATCAGCACTGCAGCAGGGAGGTCCTGGCTCAGGCCCAGAGCAGCAGGGAACCACCTTTTGCCTTGTCCTTCTGCTGAGAACAGGTGCACAGACCCACCCAAGCACAGCAGAGCTCATCTTCCCTACACCACAGACTTCCCAGGCCATTAAGATAATTAGGAGCTGACACAGATATTCCTCCTCCAGGGGCACCTCTGAGTCTCAGGCTCTTGGCAGGAGACACACAGGGACCGCAGCCCGGCCCCATCGCATCTCATACCAGGAACCTGCACAACAAACCTCCCTGACAGGCACAGCCTCTGACACAGGCATCTTCAGGCACCCTGATCTCTCTGGGGACACTCAGAAGCACTTCTCCAAGCCCTGGGGGGCTCCAAGCCGTCCTCACCCCAATTCCCCATCACCCCTGGGTGCTTCCCAGAACTTTGCTTCCCCAGGCGCCGTGACGCTGCCAGCCACGGCAGACCCCAGGCTCCCCCACTCAAACACCAGCATTTTAAATTGCCTTGTCCCCTCGGGGGGGATGGCAAAGCCTCCCAGGAAGAGGCACTCACCAGCCTTGCAGCTGCAGCCAGCATAGAGGTAGCCGTGTCTGCGCAGGAGGCTGCACTGCCCGTAGGGGCCGCAGTCGTTGAAGCAGGGGGTGAGGTACGCGAACACCGTCACTTTGGCTTCAGCACTGGAGCATTCCCTGCAAGGACAGCACGTCCCCCTGGTGCCACAGCCCTTGGGGCAGCCCTGGGTCCTGCTCCCAACAGCCAGGCCATGCTCCTGTCTGCAAGATCCCTGGTATTTCGGGATCTGCTCCATCCCTCCCCAGAGCCAGGAGCAGAGCTTGATCCCTCGCCACTTGGGCTGCCAAACTGATGTCCAGGTGGGTGTCAGCTCTACCCAAACCCCCATGGCAGAGCCCAGTGCCCATGACTGTCCTCAGGACCAGTGCCACCAGTGCTGTTTTGCATCATGCACTTGGCTCCTTATGCAAGAAATCAGTAGGAAGGCAAACTGCAGGAATTCAGGCACAGATGCTTGCACCTTAGAAACCTCCCAGAAGGGTCACAGCAGCAATTATTTCCCAGTTTATCACCTCTGAATCCACCTGGGGAAGGGGAAGCTCACCTAGGCAGGCTCTGCCATCTGCAGTCTACATGAGCTGTGCCAGTTCAGCATCAAACAAGCTGCTTGGGTGCCCACAAGGGGGCAAGTGAGCAGGGCCACCCCTCTCCTTGTCCCTCTGCAGCCACAGCTCAACTGCCACCAGGTGAGAGGAGCCCACAGCCCAGACAGGAGGGACAGGGGGTCAGGTTTGCTCACACAAGCCAAGGGCAGTGGGATGTAGTGGGATGACATCCAGACTCACCCCTGTCCCTTGGGGCAAAGGAGCTGCAGGGACAGGAACCAGTCATCTGTCTGTGGGTACAGGACAATCAGCATTGCTTCTGCAGAGGACGTGCTCACACTCAGAGGGTAGCCCTGGGAAAAAGCTGAAAGAAAAGAGGGTGCTGTGATGTGCCAGGGCTTGAGGAGATGAGCCCACAGCAATCCCAGGCTGAGACTGACCACACAGGAATCAGCTGCCTCCTGTGGCTCCTTGCTCCCATGCTCAGGAGGCACCAGGGGCATGGAGAGGCCCCCTGCTCTCAAGATCCTTTTTCTTGATATCTCAATTTTTTTCTTTCATCTCAGTTCCTGGTATATACCTAGGCAGCACAGGGCACCTGGAACAGCCTGCTGTCTTGGCTGGTCCTCCAGTGCACAGCTTAGCTGCTTTGCATACCAGCAGTACCTTCACCATCCCCAAACCTCCTGCCAACAAGGCTAGAAGAGACCCAACTGGTAACCAGACCTTCCTTTGGTGGTGGCTATATCGTGGTGCCAAGACCACTAGCTGCAGCCCAGCACCCTGGGAATGTGCCAGCACAAAGACCTCATGGGGGTTTGTGCAAAAATCAGTTTCTTTGGGACCCACCATGAAGTCCTGAGTCAGTTAACAACTTGCCAGGTCTAAAAGCAGAGCCCTGAGGTGACACAGCTGAGCTGGTGGCAGTACCAGCATCCCTCCTACCTGTGCTGCAGTTCCGTGTGGCATTGAGGGACAGCACTGGTGAAGCAGCAGTCACACAGGCTGCCACGGTGGCATTGGCCAGGCTCACAGATGTCTGTGCAAACAGAGCAGTGTCCCATGTTAGAGTGCCCCCATGCCATCCCCCTGCACCATTCCTCTCCCAGTGCCCATGGGACAATAAATCCTTCAGCTCAAGCCACCCATCAATTCAGGTTTTTGTTCCACTGGACTTTGTGCTACCACTGTGTTGTGTCATGGCTGAATGACACAGGCAAGACACTCTTGTGGGGGACCCTGTCAGGGGAGCTGCCCCAAAGCTGGGATACCCACACATCATTTCAGCACCAGCACGGGGGAGACACAAATCAGAGTCCGCAGAACATCCGGGCTGAGCCCTGGTCCAGCCCTCAAGAAATTTCATGGAATTTCAGGGGGCTGGTTTTGATGGTGGTGGGGTGTCACTGAAGGAGCCTGGGAATCAGTGACTTGGACAGGAACATCCCTGGGTTGCCCTGCTCAGCTTCCTCTCCTGGTGGCAAGGGGCCAGGCTCCCATGGAGAAGATGGCACTGCAGCTGCTTTCCATTTTGTCCCCTCTGCGTCACCGCCGCCACACGCCGCAGGCTGTGGCATTTGAGTTGGAGCTGGCAGGTGGGACATGCTGGAAGCAGCTAAAAAAGGCTCAGAGTATTTTATAACAAGAAAAAAGAGAAATAGTCCCACTGTGGTACCCACAACCTCCAGGACATGCAGGAGCAGGGACAAGCCCTGCCCAGGGGACACAATCCCTACCCAGGGGACATAAACCCTGACAAAGGGACACAATCCCTACCCAGGGGACACAATCCCTGCCAAGGGGACACAATTCCTGCCCAGGGGACACAATTCCTGCCCAGGGGGACACAATCCCTGCCCAAGGGAACACAAACCCTGCCCAGGGGACACAATCCCTGCCCAGGGGGACACAATCCCTGCCCAGGGGACACAAACCCTGCCAAGGGAACACAAACCCTACCCAAGGGGACACAATCTCTGTCCAGGGGACACAATCCCTGCCCAAGGTACCACAATCCCTACCCAGGGGACACAATCCCTGCCCAAGGGGACACAATCCCTACTCAGGGGGACACAATCCCTGCCCAAGGTACCACAATCCCTACCCAGGGGACACAATCCCTGCCCAAGGGGACACAATCCCTGCCCAAGGGGGACACAATCCCTGCCAAGGAAACACAATCCCTGCCAAGGGAGCACAAACCCTACCCAAGGGGACACAATCCCTGTCCAGGGGACACAATCCCTGCCCAGGGGGACACAATCCCTGCCCAGGGGACACAATCCCTGCCCAGGGGACACAATCCCTGCCCAAGGGGACACAATCCCTGCCCAGGGGGACACAATCCCTGCCCAGGGGGACACAATCCCTACCCAGGGGGACACAATCCCTACCCAAGGGGACACAATCCCTGCCCAGGGGACACAAACCCTGCAAGGGAACACAAACCCTACCCAAGGGGACACAATCCCTGCCCAGGGGGACACAATCCCTACCCAGGGGACACAATCCCTGCCCAAGGGGACACAATCCCTGCCAAGGGAACACAATCCCTACCCAGGGGACACAATCCCTACCCAAGGGGACACAATCCCTGTCCAGGGGACACAATCCCTGTCCAGGGGGACACAATCCCTACCCAGGGGACACAATCCCTGCCAAGGGGACACAATCCCTGCCCAGGGGGACACAGTCCCTGCCCAGGGGACACAATCCCTGCCAAGGGGACACAATCCCTACCCAAGGGGACACAATCCCTGCCCAAGGGGACACAGTCCCTGCCCAGGGGACACAATCCCTGCCAAGGGGACACAATCCCTGCCCAGGGGGACACAATCCCTCCCCAGGGGGACACAATCCCTGCCAAGGGGACACAGTCCCTGCCCAGGGGGACACAATCCCGCCCATCAGCACCTTGTTGAGCAGCAGATTGACCACGAGGGATCCCCCGCTGTCCATGCCCGTGTTGAGGTTGAGCAGGAGCAGAGTGGGGGACAGGGAGCTCAGGGGCACGCTGGGGCCGTTCAGGAGCCGGTAGCGCACGGACACCACGTCCAGGTCCTCCCTCACCACGGGCTGGCTCTGCAGGCAGGAGCTCCTTGGGCTGGATGTGTTGTGTGGAGCCTCTCCTGCAGCTGGGGCAGAGCTGCCTGCTGCTCCTGGCCTGCCACCAGCCTGGCTCTGGTTTAGGCTGATGAAGTTAAGGAAGGAACTGGCGCTCCCTGGTCTGCAAACTAGAGCAAAAAAAGGAGAGGAGTTGGCACAGCCAGGTCTGGCACCTCACCCAGCAGATCCAGCAACAAAGGACAACACAAACTGGCCAAGGGACAGCACAAACCGGGGGGTTCCAGGTGGTTCATGCCCTGCATGAACTGTCCCTGAGGAGCCATCTCTGCAGAAGGATGTCCCTCCTGCAAAGCTGGGATACTGCTAGGAGCCAGACAGTGGTACAGTGGGTGGAAACACCCTGGAGCTGCAGGGAGCGGGGAACAGAAGAAGGGATAACACAGCACCATCAAGGTGCCCAGGGAGGGCTCACTCAGCAGCAGAGCTCAGCACTCAGCTGTCCCACAGCCATGGGCTGCACAAAAGTCTCTCCCAGCTCCCCATATGTGAGCAAACAAAGCTGAGCAGGAGGAAGAAGCCAACCCAGTGGAGCTATGGGCACAGACCATCACCCTGTGGCAGATGGAGCTGGATGGGGCAGTTGGAGTCCCACTGCTGGAGATTGTCCATTGCTCCCAGAGACTCCAGTGCTACCCTCTAACACCTCTGCTGCCAGTGCCAGGTTCTCCAGCACACAGGATGAGGCTCTGCTTTGAAGAGGAGGTGGTAGAACCCCCAGCAGAAGAAAACTTAAAAAAATGTACCTAGCTGGTGAGCTTCCAGCAGTCAAACTGGGATTAAGGTCATGTAATAGGTGCAAACGTGCTTATCACAGCCACAAGGAACTTGTGACCCTCTGAGCCACACAGTGCCACTGGAAATGGTGACATCCCCTTACTACAACCCCAGACATTTCCCCAAGTAAACCTCTGTGAGGTGGTTTCCTGCCTCTAGCCTGCTCTTGGCCAACACAGCCTTAGTCTGGTGTACCACAGAGAACTATTTTCCCCACCAAATTTTAAGCCAGCCACTGCTTCCCAAACAACCTTTAGAAAAACAACACTGAGCTTTTCAGGTGTTTCCAAACAGGCAGCTCTAGCAAAAACCTGAACACTGGAGCTTTCAATTCTGTTCCCAAAGCAAAAACTAGGGCATCCAAGAGGAGGCAACCAGCCTGATGGGGAGCACAGGCCGCCACAGCCAGGCACCCAAAGACCCAAGGGGGACACAGCACACACAGAGTTCCCTCTGTTCCTTCCCCCACAGCTAAAGGACATGGAATCCCACCTGTGAAAGAAGCCAGCATCTCCACCGACACGCTGGCGTTGGCAGTGCCGAGACTCTCCACCATGATCTGCAGCCACTTCTCCCAGGGGGGAGAATCCAGGGCCAGGCTGCAGTTGATGCTCCCCGTGCAGGTGAGGCTCCTCTGGAAGGACTGGGGCAGGGTGATGGAGCCCAGCAGCACCCGCACAGTGCAGGTTTTCTGCTCACTGGTGATGCAGCTGCTCAGCTGGAACTGCATCCCTGCAGCGTGTTTGGGAACGAAGACCCTGCAGGGAGAGGGAGCAGCAGTTTGCAGGGCTGATACTCCCAACACCAGCCAGGCCCCCAGGGCTTCGTGACAAGAGCTAGACTGCCCTGCTTGGTGCTGTGAAAATCCTTCCCAAGGCAGAATTAAAATTCCTGCAGTTGAATCTATGACCGCCTGGGAAGAGTCAGAGAAGGGTGCTTGTGTGCTCCCTGTGCAGACCCTACCACTGCTGCAGGGAGCTCAGCAACAGGCTCAGAGACCCTCCAGCCCCACGTGGGAACAACACTAGCTTCCCCTAAGCAGCTCGTGTGGGAAATCCCACCCCACCATGCCCTCGGTTGCCCACCCGCTGCTCCCACTCACTTGACATGCAGTGGCTTAGCAGGCGAGACAACGGTGTGTGGCATGGGGACACCAGGCTCCAGGACAGGCATATCAGTGAGTCTGAGCACAAACATATCTGCCTGGAACATATAGGGGCATGGAGTGGAGAAGCCCTGCAGGAGGGGAGAGCACAGGGGTCAGGTGTGGTTGTGACGAGACACCCAGGGCAGGGCGCTGGGCGTGACCCTCACCTTCACCTCGATCCTGCCCGCAGCCTGGGGCAGGTGGGCAGCGATGAACCAGTCCCCAGCTGCAGGAGTGGTGACGTTGACAAAGGTGGTGTTCTGCAGTGCAGTGCTCAGGCTGATGCTGATGTTGTAGGAGGGACGGACGGTGGCGTTGGCAGGAAAGCGAGTGCCCAGCGGGTTGATGACAGGAGGGGCTCCGTGCCGAAAGTGCCTGCCAGGGAAACCACAGCCAGGGCAAACTCAGGGGTGGACAGACACTGGCAGGATAAACTGGGGTACTGTAGCAGAATTTCTTAGAGAATGAGGACATGATCTGTATTTGGAATAAAGTTTGAACTACCCCAGCCTGGGCCTCATTTTTGAGGCCTGTGCAGCCTATGGCGCAGGTAGAAATTAGCTTGCCCAATTTGTGGTGCAGTTAGAATTAGATGTTAAAGTGTTAACAAAAGACAGTGGGTTTCCTAGCAGTTAATAAGTACAGTTATTAGTGTGAACACTTTAGCTGCCTTAAGAAAAAGATAAGCAGTGTCTGTTTGCATTTTTCCCTGTGTATGCCAATGAGAATGTACCTGTAACTGTAAACTATACAGAAGTGTATATACCTGCCATTTTAGACAAAATAAATGGAGAACGTAGCATTAACCATATTGGTTGGATCTGCTTTTGCTCTCGTCCAACTTCCCATTATTTTAAAGGGTTCCCTCGCTTTAGGGTACAAACTGGCCTGGGATTGGAAAAGGAGCAGGCTGGAAAACCCCACATTTTCAAGTGGAGTCATCATTTTCATCTGGTGAGGATTGGCAGCTATTAGCTTATCTGGGATTTATTTAGAGATTGGTTTAACTTGGCAGCTTATTAAGATTTACATGGTTCCATCAAGCCTGGAAACAAATTTCCAACACTTGATAAGGCTAAGCCCCACCCACAGACTATTGCTTTATAATCATCAGCTAATTCCCCATATAGGGAAAATCTTCCACAAAGAACTTTAATTTTCTAGCTAAGATCTGCATCTTCCCATTTCCTCTTTTAAGGAAGGCAAACAGACAGACTGAAAAGACACTTTCCAAGGAAGGCCCATGTTACAGACTTCAGTGCAGCAGTACTTCTGCTTTCCAGATAAGCATTTCAAGTAGTGGAAACACACACAGCTAAGGAACGTGGGAGATATTTATTCAGTCAATTTGGCATTTAATTTGATTGCTTTTGGACTGCACTGCAACAGGTCCAGCAAATAGACATGACAGGTGATATGTTATTACTCCATGGAGCTTATCTGGTTTAGCCATCACTTCTTGGATTATTGTTTAGTTGCTGCCTTGTTCTTTATGTCCCCAAACTACTGGAGACCTTTCTGGGAAGCAGAAAGCAGGAAGATAATCTGTGCCAGGCTGCCCAAGAACAATTAGGAGTGCCAGTCTCCTCAGGACAGACCAGGGAAGCACAAGGCAAGCAACTTCAGCCACTCCCAGATCTCTGTGGAAGGGGTGTCAGAGACCCATGTGACTCCTTGGGCACAACTTGCTGAGGAAGCTTGCTGTCCCCCAAAGATAAAGCTCAAAATCTGGCAAGTTTTGGACCTCAAATCCTTCAACAAGTCAAGTACTGTTTTAAGCAGCATTTCTTTCGCTGACATTGAGTTTGCAACCTTCTCATGCTCCTGCATCCACAGGACACCACATTCCTCTCCTGTCTTTGCTCCATGCCCCTCACAAAGTGTCCCCAAATCTCCTCAGCTCTTCTGCACTGGGCAGTTTGCCCATCTCCAACCAGTTTGGATCTGCTCAAGTCCCTTGTAGTCCTGCCACATGCTTTGGCACCATATGCAGGTTCTGCCAGGCCAGGAACACCTCTGAGCAGCACATCTACCCCACTCCTATGGGGTCTCTTGCACACCACACCTGACAGGCAGCCCCAGATCCACTGGTAACATTAACACAAAACACTCCTACAGGTTTAAACACAGATTCAGTCCTGACACATGAAGAAACTACAGCTCCTGCAGCTGAGGAACTGCCCAGCCTCCACAACCAACCAACCCCAGCCACCCTGAGTGACCAGGACAAGGGGACAGGAAGGCCACAAGGACATACATACACAGTGATCTCCATGCTGGTGCACTCAGGGCCTTTCCCCCGGGATGCCTGCAGAAGCCAGCGCAGCAGCACCGTGTCCTCTGGCACGTGGAAGTGGAAGAGCTTGGCGTTCCCATACCAGCTGTAGAAGGACAGTTTCTGTGCACTCTGAGAGAAGTACTCGGAGACATACAGGGAGTCTGGAAGGGAGAGAGCACAGTAGTTGGTGGGGGAGCTGCTGGGGGCAGGCTGCAGGGCTTTGTCCACCCACACAAGCGCACAGGAGGCTTAATGTTTCTTGGAAAAATGCACTTTGTGTCTCTGATTTCTCATTCCAGTCCCATTAGATACGTGGTGATCATGCACCTCCAGCCAGAACCACCCACATGCCTGCTATAAAACCATCATCCTGAACCAGAGATGGACTAACAGATGCCTAAACTACACTCTGAGAAACGTGCCCTGAAGATAAGAGATCACCAGAGACACCACAGAGGAGGAAAAGGTCAGGAGGAAAGGTTGATGGCAGAAGGAAAGGTGATGGAACAGGCAGCAGGCAGCCCTGGGGCACAGCACAGAGCAGATGGGTGCAGGCAGCACAGGGGTGCCCTGTGCCCCAGCAGCAGTTCATGGTGCCAAAAGGCAAGAGCTGTGCCCTTATCTTCTGCTGAGCACATGGGCTGATGTTTTACATGGGCAGAGAGTCAAGGGACAGGGGGGATGACTTTAAACTAAAGGAGAGGAGATTGAGATTGGGTGTTAGGAGGAAATTCTCCCCTGTGAGGGTGGTGAGGCACAGGCTGCCCAGAGAAGCTGTGGGTGCCCCATCCCTGGAAGAGTCTAAGGCCAGGTTGGACAGAGTTTGGAGCAACCTGGTCTGGTGGAAGGTGTCCCTGCCCATGAGATGATCTTTAAAGGCCCCTTCCAACCCAAACCATTCTGTGGTTATCCATTCACCCAGCTCAGGACACAGGCACTGCCTTCCTGTGACACACAACACTATGAAAATTCATGTGCTGCAAATGTAACTCTTTCAGACATACCTTCTAAAGCCTAACGATTTTCCTAGCTGGAAGAAAGGCTGCTGGGACAGCGAGAACAGCCCCAGGGTAGGCTGGAAGGGTGTACAAGAGGACAACAGCTGCTCAGCCATAGTGCCACCAGGATAAACTAAATCCTCCATCCCTCTGCCCAGCTATACACCTACAGATCACCCCCAGCAAAATTATACCTTACCCAAACCAGTCAGACTGCAGCTCAGGACTGGAAAAGAAGCAGCACATCAGTAGAGAAAGGAATAAACTGCACAGAGACAGCAGAGCCAAGGCCATCCAAACCAAGGTTCGTAACACTCAGCAAGAGGGTAGAAGGTTTTGTCTTCACGTGTCTATGGAGTGCTTCCTGATGCTCCTTTCCTACTCTGGCATCCCCAGAGTGGGGAGAAACTGTGGCACCTTGCAGAGGCTGACTCCTCATTTCTATCAGAGAATAGCAGTGAGGGTGAATTAACTTGCCTTCCCTCAAAGCTGCACAGAGTTGTGCTGGAAACACAGAGGACCCAACCGTGTGTAAGACAGACTGCACAGAAAGAGGAAAACAATCCCCAGGCAGGACCAGATCCTTGGGACACACTTCCTGCCGGGAGGAATCTAATCCTAGCAGGATCTACGATTCCTGCCCCAAGGGAGGACGCTGGCCGGCCGGCACCCAGGGCACTGCCAGGAGACAGGAATGGTAATCATGGGTTTAACTCTCCTTGGCAACTTACCAAGCCAAAGCCTGCGGGCATCCTGAAAGCCCAGCGGGGAAAGGAGGAAACAGGAAAGCGAGAAATACCAGCCACACAGGCAGCTGGAGGATTTGCTCCTGGAGGAAGAATGCGGCTGCTTGACCTTGCCGCAGGGGCTGCACCGGCCATGCACCCACAGGGAGCAGAGCTCGCAGCACCTTCGTGCACCGATCAGGAGAGGCCAGAGGGAAAAGTGAGCCCTGAGCAGGACAGCCAAGAGGCCACAGCCCCTGGGCAGAGCTGTCCCAGTGCAGTCCCCACGCCGGGGTCACTCTGCTCTCCAGGCCAGCAAGGAGCAGAGACCACAAAAGGGGCTTTTCAAACCGATGCTCCCTGGCTGAGGGCAGTGAGTGGGTACTGTGGACAAGAGCTGGCTGTGATTCCTGCAAGCCCAGGGACATTTCCCACACCGGGGCTATGGAAAGGAGCAGGTTTTCATCAGTGGTGCCTGTACCCCCAGCACACTCCCCACGCACTTGGCACACTAGTTTCTGGCAGTCCATGGGGACATTTGGGCACAGGATGAGAGGAGGCAGGGACACAAAGCATGAGTAGAGCTGGGAGAGCCCTGGTCCTTCTCCACACAACAGGTCCCATCAGACAACCTACAACCTGCCCCAACCCCACCAGCTGTCAGCCAGGGCCACCACCCATCCTGTGCGTCCTCATGAAGCCAAAGGTCCCTTTGTGTGGGTTTGGGGGAAGAGAGGGCAGGCCAACTGCAAAATTAAAAATTCCAGCAATCAGCAGTGCTCTTTATTAAGGACTGGTGAATTATGTGGAGTGAGCTCAAGAGCATTTCCAGGTCAGAGCAGGCAGACCTGCCCTGCCCACACACTCCTGTCATCAGGTAAGCACCAGCTGGCGCTGTGGGCAAAGTCCACTGACAAACAGCTTCTTGTGGTGACAAGGGCTGAGCCCCTGCTCACAGTTGTGCTCTGTGCCCAGAGCGGCACCAGCAACCTGTGACTGTGACTATGTGACTCCCTCCGCCCAGGCTGACAAGGAAATACCACAGATAAGCGGAACATCAGCTGGGAAAATCCTGAAAGACAGGTCACTGCAGCCAGTGCGTGTGCTCTGGCAGCCCGTTTGCATCAAGAGAGAGTTCTCTGGCATGTGCTGTGCTCTGTTTGTGTCCATCCCCATCTATTCAGTCTGTTCCCCACCAGCATGGAAAGTCCCACTTGACTGTTTCATGATGTGAAACGAGCTTTAAACTGAGCAAGAGATCCATCCAGTTGGATGCTGTTTTCCATCCTCTTCCATACAGATTCCGCATAAGCAGATTTCAAACGTATTGTGCAAAAAACACAAGTGTTTTAAGACAAGGAACAGAATGTGGTAGAATCCCTGATGCACAGAGACACATTATTTCAATTTCAGAGTAAAGAGTCACCTGCTACAGCTTGGGTTTGTTTGTCCAAAGATGATCTCATGGTAGTTTTGACTGCGGGTTTCACAGGGCGCCCCATCAAAGGGATGAAGCCCTCATTTCAAAGCAGACACTGTCTAAAGCTACAGAGTTGATGAGGCTGACTCAAGGAAAGACTGTTTTCCCAAGGCAGGATGTTTTCCCACTTACAATGTAACAGAAATCCCGTTCCTTTATCCCGGCTCTAAAATCCACCCACAAATGTTGCAGAACAAGGACCCCGTCGCTCCCCTGGGGAGCAGCCGATCTTTTCCAGCGCCCAGATGTGACCCTACCGAGTTATTCCCTACAGAGGCATTCCCACAGCCGGCGGGACGGCGCCGGGACAAACCCGGCACCACACCTGAGGCGCAGGGGAGCTCTCCAGGGCTGGGAACCCAGCGAGCAGGATGCCAGAGCAGGGTGGGCCTGGGGCACGGGGCCATCTCACCCGTGGCTCCCCGAGAACCTCACGCTCGGCGGACTGTGAGGAAGCGACAACCACCATCAACAGGACAACCACGGGCAGAACGAGCCGACCGGGGCGGGACGGGACGAGAAGGTGAACAATCTCACGTCCCCAAACCTCTCCACCGCCACAGCAGCTCCGGAGGGGGGGCACAGTCCCCGCGGGACCCCAGACCCACCGCTCTTCCCAAAACCCCGCTCCCATCCATCCATCCATCCATCCGTACGCATGCACTGGAAGTAAAGTAACCTGAAAATAAGGCAAACCCAAGGAAAACAACCGCTGCAAACACAGTAGAACCCTCTTCGAGTGGCCTGACCTCGCACTGCTCCGCACGGCCGGCACAAGCGCTGCTCCCCGGGGATGCTCAAGAGCCCCCGACTCCCTCGGGAAAACACGAAGCCACCCCAAAGTCACTGCAGATCCACGCCGCCAACAGCCGCGGGACCCGGGCCGGCTCCCGGGGCTCCCCTCAACATCACCCTCCTC
>JANPWX010000051.1:321878-343245 GCA_024734555.1 Trochalopteron elliotii
ATCAGAATCAGCATCAGAATCAGAACCAGAACCAGAACCAGAACCAGAATCAGAATCAGAATCATTATGTTGGAACAGACCTCTGAGATCATCAAGTCCAACCCAATCCTAACCTCAACTAAACTCTGGCCCCGAGTGCCACGTCCAGTCTTTTCTTAAACACATCCAGAGATGGTGAATCCACTACCTGCCGGGGTAAATCATTCCAATACTTTATTACCCTTTCTGTAAACAACTTTTTTCCTGATATCTAGCCTATATTTCCCTTGGCGCAGCTTCAGACTGTGTCCTCTCGTTCTGTCAGTTGCTGACTGACATCCCGGGCACGGGGCAGAGTGGTGTCGGTGGTGCTCCTGGGTGTGCTTCTCAGTGCCCTGAAGGCCGAGGAAAGTGGTGATTTGAGATCATTTTAAGGTGGAATCACAGCCATTCACATGCCTCGGTCATAACCGCACAGCCCACCGTGTCCCTGCTCAGACGGGAAATCCCAGGGGAGGCTCAGCCCTTCAGCTGATGGGGGATTTAATGCTCTCTCCTGGAAAGCCCGATTGCTTTCTGTGCTCTCACATATCTGCCACGTTCTCACGTTCTCACGGGAGATGTGGCTTTTGTAGGCATGGTCAACTCATTGTCTGATTTTCCAGCTGATATCGAAAGAGTCAAGGATTTTCTTTTGCCTGTGTTTTCCTTGCGATACCCCCTGATGTGTTCCCCAGCAGAAATGATGCAGCTTGGGGACAGTCTCAAAGTCCTTGCTCAGGCAAAAATCCCACCCCTCCCTTACCAGTCAGCTTAGTTGAGGACTTCAGACCTGTTTCCAGTCAACCACAAGCTCCCTGGTGATGGAGTTTCTACTTCTGGAGCTCAAAATCTTTGCTGCTTGCTCTCACAAGATGTTACTCTTTATAATAAATTACCGGGGCATGGGAAGGAAATCCCCTGGGGAAGTGCCTGTCATTTTCTAGGAACTCTGACATCACCAAAATCCCAGTCAGAGCAGGCTGTGTGCTCAAAGCTGGCAATTTGAGCCCTTCATCTGATTTAGGAGAAGCCTTCCCTTAAGTCACCCCAGAAGCTTGAGCACATAAAGCTCAAGGGATGGGAAAGGACTGTTCTGCTAATTTCCAGCTTCAATTTGTTCACTGCTTGTTCATTTCTGTTTGCCCTTTTGTGATACTATCCTTGGATTTTCAGAGCTCTCCTTCTCAGAGGAAAACAAATAGACCCTTCTGTCCCCATTCTACATTAATTTAGCCTTCAACTCCATTTTTAAAGATATCAGCCCATCTCCAATCAGCCCTTATGAATTACTTTCTTGAAATGCTGTTTCTAGTTATTTTCCTCTTAAAAGAGAGAGAGAAAAAGACATTCAATGGCAAAGACCAGAGCATAAATTAAGCTTATCTAAGACAACACAGAGTCAGATCCAGAATGTGTTACATTATCTATTTTTTTTTCACAGCTTGGGTCCCTTGGAGTTGCTTGTTCCCAAGAAAAGCATTCCAGTGTTCACTGTAGTTGTGGATAGATGCTGTAGGCAATACCACCTCCAGACTGACAGCTGCTCCAAACACATGGGGACATGAAAATATTGTCATTGGCTTAGTGACTGTCTGGGCTGCTCCTTTTCCCTTTGGATAAGCAGCCTTGCAGCCTCTGAAGGGGTGAGTTTAGGCCAGGGAGGGTCTCCTTTTGGCTGCAGAGATGGAATTGGGGCTGAAGCTGGAGAAGGTGAAGCTGCCTCCACTTGCACAGGCAGTGCTTCAGGTGGACCACAAACACCTGCAGCTGGGCAGAAGATACAGCTGCAGTGGCATCTGCCTCATCCTGTGTGGCATCAAAATCCACAGGATTCAGAAAACCACGTGGGGTTTCTGTCTGTGCTGAAGCCTGAGGGACCTTGGCTGTGCTGGGGCCAGGGTTTCTGTCTGAGTCAGTGACAGTGTGAATGTGGTGTTGGTGTCCCTGTGGTGGTTTGGGCTGACCACTTCTGCTTCTTGTGCTTTGGTCCATGAGTGCTGAACACAGCCCTTCGTTAGGAAGCCAGACAAAAGAGGAAGACCCTGTTCTGCAGAGTGTATTTCCTACAGTGTTTCAAACAGGCCTGTGGAGAAGTCTGGTTTATATACTGGAAGTATCCTTCCTTGAGGTAATAACCTGGAAAAATAAATAATGGTGGCCTGTGCAAATTGGATTTATGGAGCTTTAACAGTGCTGACCCATGAATTTTGATAGATACATTTCTACTATTAATAAAGGCACTGAGCTGCTCAACTATTGAGGGACATCTAAAAGCTTTCTGGATGAGCAGCTGCAATGTACATTTTGCTGTATTGCTTTTCATAAATCCATAGCTGGGATCCTCCTGGCCATGTGCAAAAGTCTCTGGAGAACACAGAGCTGGCACAGTCTGCTCCCCTACCTCTGTTTGATCCTAGTGCAAGGAGTAAAAAAGTGGCACTGAATGGAAAGCTCTCTGTTTTAACTATCTTCAGCTAGATTTTCATTAAATTGTGTCCACCTAGCAGCTTGACTTGAAGTCACTGTGACAGGGGAAGGAAGACTATAATGAAAACCTGTAGTCCAGGATTAGGGACCAAAACTGCTGTTAGAGTTGTACCATTTTAGCTTTTGACAGAAAAGTCAGATGATGATCCATCACTGCAGGAGACTGCTGAAAGGATATTTGATGTACTCTGTGGACCTTTGCTATGTGCAGTTCTCAGTGTTACTCACAAATGGAAAAACAGAAGGTCAATCTTTTCAATGTAGATAAAGAGAGTGACCTGGATAGGAAAATCTGATCTAAAACAGAGGAGGCTGAACTTAAATTGGCTATTACAGCTCAGGAAAAAGATGCTGGAGTCCTCACTGATCATTTGCCAAAACTGTAGCCTTGATGTGCAGGGAAAAAAAAAAAAAAAAGCTAACAAATATGGTGATGTCATCAGGAAGGGCTTGGGCTTGCAAAATAACAAAGAGAGCATCTCCTGCTTGTTGTGTAACAGCTTGGTGCACCCACATCTGTGCAGGTCTGGCCTCTGATCATAGAATCCTATAATCATGGAATAATTTGGGTTGGAAGGGACTTTTAAAGATTGTCTAGTTCATCCCCTCTGCCATGGGCAGGGATGGCTTCCACTAGGTCAGGCTGGTCAGAGCCCCATCCAACCTGGTCTTGAAAGTTTCCAGGGATGGGGCATCTCAAACTCTCTGAGTGCCAATGTTTTACCACCTCCATTGTGAAAAACTTCTTCTTTATATCTAATCTAAATCAAACCTCTCAGCTGGAAACCATCACCCCTTGTCCTATCACAACAGGGCATCTCAGGATGTAAGAACGTTGTGGACTTAGAGCCCTGAGCAGGGCAACTGAGGTCAAGGGGATGGGGTAGCTGCAATATGAGGGGATTCTGGGGAGGCTGGGATTTTTCACTGGAGAAGGGGGAGCAAACATGCCAGCCCTACAAAATCATAAAAGGAACGTGGACCTGGTGCATGATGAGAGTCAGAGTCCCTCGATCAGTCAGGTAGATCGATTTAAAATGGATAAAAAGGACTTTATTTGGAGCAGGTGGGAGAATGAACTTCTGGAACTCACTGCCACAGGAGGTTGTGGAAACAAATAGGATCAGCAGGTTTATAAAATGTAGAGCAAATTCATGAGCAGCAGCAGGTCAACAGGCAGATGCTGAAGGCAACAGGCAGGAATGTAGCCTCTGGAATTGCTATTACTGCTTGTGTGGGAGCTGGAAGAACACAACCAAAGCTGTGCCCTCTCCAGATGGCATCTCCTGCTGCTGAAAAATACAGAAAAACAACACGAGGAGAGAGGAAGCACTGATGTCACCAGCAGAGCATTGCCTATCATCTCAGCTCCAAGCAAAATCAGATCTCCCAGGTGGTTGCTGTGTGGTAGGAAGACAGGGAAACCAGCAGGAAGAAAGATTTTGCATTTCTATTCAATTTCCATCTTTGTAGTGAAAATTTAATCAATGTTCATTTTCTGTCTTCTATCACTGTGGCAAAACAGCCAGTGGAGGAGGTGGGAGGATTCCAAAAAGTTTGAATTAAAGTGTGTTTCAATCACTCCTTATTTTCAGACTGCTTGTCTGAAAAAAAATCCCCTTCACCACAAAAACTGATGGAAGCCACCTCCAAACATCTAATATTTCTGGGAAAATAGGGAAGGGGATGGGGTCACAGAAAGGAGACCATCGTGCTGTTATCATTAGCAGGATAAAAGGAGGAAACCAAGGAACTACAAACCAGTTGGCTTCAAGTAAAAAAAAAAAACAACCAAACAGTGGAGCTTTTAATCAGAGAAAGAAATGAGTAATAATCACGGCCATTGCCAAGAATAAATCCTTTCAGATGAATCTGTTTTCCTTCCGTGACAGATTCCAGTTCTTTGTTTACCATTATTATTTACTGTTCTGTCATCAATAACTTGTGTTGTAGTGGAGAATTTCCTTATTAAGTTCTCAGATGTTCCTGAGCTGGAGGGGTTGTAAGCACTGGTTTAAAATTCAAAAGGATCCAGACAAATCAGGGAGATCATTTCAGCAGGGAAAATCTGACATTTAGGAAAGAGTGGCTGTCCAAACACACACCAAAGAAGCAGAAGACCTATTGGCTACACCACTCATGGGTTACACTATTGCCACATTGAATTCCAATATGGGATATATAAACAAGAACAGTTTGTAAAATACATGATGTTTTCCCTTCTCATTCCAGCAAGAGGATCTGTCAACTGGTCTCCTAAGATCAGCTTCCAGTGAGGAATTAATTCTCTATCTTCCCACTGCTTGCTTGCTAGATCCCCCTTGCTACTTGGAAGACAGAAAATTCATGGAGAATTCCTGTTAAACTCCCCTAGGGTGCTTGACCTTCTCCAGAAGTACATGTTTCTGTGTCCCTTTCCAGGACACACTCTGTGGGGACATGACCATCTAGCCAAGATAATGAGTTAGAATCCAGCCTCTCTGGACAATGCTGTTTGCAGCTTCTCAAGAGACTGGTCAAAGTCCTGTGATTGGGTAAGTCATCACCATCAAGCTCATTTCCTGATGTCGTTTAACTCCTCCTTCAATAAAAATGAGCTCTGAAATGCCACTTGCCTTGGTGACACCACAGAACAGAACACTGTGCTGTCCTGGGGGTATCTTTGAACCCCGGGTGCTTTGACCATCAAGAATAAATGAGACCTGAGAAAGTCCTGCAGAGAGCGGAGACATCAAAACAGGCATGACCTGGAGATATAAATCTTCTTTCTTCTGCTGAAGCTACCTGGTGTGATTTGGCTTCCTGAATGCTGCCATGGCCTGGATCAGGGGGCTTTGTGTCCAAATCCGCCTCCTCAGCTTCACCTGGGGCTGTTTCAGGCTGCTGCTGCTGTGGGAATGTTGCCTCCAACTCTCTCAGCACAAGAGCTGCAGCAATGCCAGCTGCAAAACCAGCCTGGGCCAGCACCAGGGCAAATATTTGACCTGCTGTGCTCCAGAGCATGGCTGCTGTGGTGCTGGTGGGTCCCAAGGCAGCTGGGCAGGGGTGTCAGCTCAGGGAATGCCGAGCTGCGGCCAGCGTGTCTGTCCCGTGGGGCAGGCTGTGTCCTGGGGCACACGAAGCCACCAAGGGATGCCCAGTGAAGGGAGCCCCTGTGCTGTGAGCAGTAGACACGGGGGGCTCGGGGCTGGAACTCTCAGCACGGGGTCTGCACCCCACTCCGAGCTGGCAGCAGCGTCCCCAAAGCCCTCGGGATCTGGGGCTGGCTGGAAGTCCCGGCGCAGCCGCCCTGCTCCTCCCCAGCCCTCGCACCCTCTGCCTGGCCCCGATAAAGCACCGCGGCTTGAAGTCCCCATCTTGTGGCAGCAGGGACAAACGGCGGGGACAACACGAGCTCCGGCCAGGCAGAACGCTGGCAAAGTGCTGCAGAGGCAGGACACTGCCCACTGCCACCCGACATGTCCTGCCTGAGGTCACAGCATAGCTTGGGAGCACTCAGAGGCTACAGAGAGTTGGGGACTACTTTCACCCCTCACATACACGTTGTCCCCACATTGTTCTTACACCTTGTCTCATGTGCCCACCATGCTTGGGGCCATGAGGGCCCCTTAGGCTGGGTTTGGAGGTGTCCAAGTCCATGCTGGATTTGATGCTGGCTCTTCCCAATGCTTTCCACATCAGTTCACACCTCCTTGCACACCTGTGTGCCCTGAGTCCCCACCATATCCTGGTTCTCCACAAGATCCCCAGGAAGATGTGCCTTCAGCTCTGCCTGGGTGATGTTCCTGGCTGGAGAAGTGGATCATGCTCCAACACCTGCTCCATACAGAGATAGATCAGATTGGCCAGTAATGTCCTGGCTGGATTTCTCCTCCCTTCCTCACTGTGCCCAGGAACAGTGGGTATGTGGGATCATGACACCTGTGGTGCTTTGCGGAAGAGACACTGAAGGGTCTGCTTTTCTCTTTGGAGTTGAGTTTCTCCTGTCTCTCTGTGTGTTCACTGACAGTGCCTGGAGGCCATGGGACTAGGGAAGAGTTCATCCTTGCCAGTGCCAAGGATCAAAGGAGCCTGTGACAACCTTGACTGGCTTTGTGAGTCACTCTGGGGCTTCCTTGAACCTTCTCCCCCTCACTAAGGACCTCCCAGCCCTTACTCAGCACCTGGCAGGTTGTAGTCTTCTGGGACTATCTGTTGCCCAGTCTCCCACCACACCCAGAGCTGGAGGAGAGCCCACATTTTCCTTTATCAGCCCCCCACCACGGCCACCCTCCTGCAGGCTGCGATAAGGGCTAGGGGGCTGCAGGCACCAGCACAACTCCTGGGCTCCTTCTCGTGCCCTGACACAGCCCCACACTGCTGGATCTGGAGCTGAGCCCCATCTGCTCCCCTTGCAGCTCCCCAGGACCCCTCTACAGTGACACCCCAGCAATGGGCCATTAGGTGGAGACAGAAGAAGTCTTACGCCACTGCACGGCCCTGTGTGCTGGGTATGCAAAGAAAGATGTCCTGGCATGGGGAGATCCTCAGGCTGTTCTCACTCTGCTACCAGGCAGAGGGTCACAGATGCCAGGAGCCCTTGAACTCCTGTGTCTCCTGCAAACCTTTCCAGGAGGAGATGCCCTCCAACACTGTCCTGAAGACGGGTGCATGGGGCCCGTGGTGCAAGAGGGGATCCCAGCATGGAATTCTGGTGGGACAGCCTGGGACTGCAGGGAGCCCCAGGTCTTCCATGAGTCTCTTCCATCCACTGGTGCCTAGAAATGTTCTGTTTGCTCCCAGAGCCCCACGGCAGCCAAGCAGTGTCTGCCTGCTGGACACCATCCCCCAGATGCTGCCTCCTCTCAGCGACAGCAAAACCAGAGCCCATTTCCTCCATGTACCCACCTGGTGGGGAGACCTCCAGTTCAGACCCCCAGAGCACATCCCTCCCGCTCCCTTCCCGCAGGCATAACACAGAGCAGGACACCAGAGCTGGAGCACAAATGCAAGAGATTTTATTTCAGAACATTTGACTGCTCGCTGTCGGAGGGCTGGTGGTGTGTTGGCTCCAGCTCTGGGCACGGTACACGTCTTAACGGTACTTGGCAGTCAGCACACTGCCCACGGCACACAGGAACTTGTCCAGGGAAGCATGGACCTCTGGGGTCAGCAGAGAGGGGTTGTGGGTGGCCACCACCACCAGGAAGCACTGGCCCAGCAGCTGAAAGGCAAAAACGATGTGGTGAGCCGAGGGAACGAGGCAAGGGGGAAGCCAATGGGTGCAAGAGGGAAGCTGGGCTGGTCACTCCTTCCCAGACACTCACTTTGAAGTTGACAGGGTCCACGCGGAGTTTTTGGGCATGGAGGTCGCTGAGCTTGGAGAGGGCACCAGCAATGTCATCGATGTGGTTGGCAGCTTCGACCAGTGCGGCCGCCACCTTCTTGCCGTGACCCTTGACCTGAGCAGAGCCCTTTCCTAGGTCGAAGTGGGGGAAGTAGGTCTTGGTCTGGGGGTAGGTGGTGAACATCCTGGAGAACAGAGGGGTTCAGAGACAGGTGAGTCAGGGACAGGGTGGCAAAGGGCAGACAGCTGCGGTTGGGGAGGAGGCAGGTGTGAGGGAGTCGGGGCTGGAGAAGAGAGAGGGTCACACCGGGGACAGCCACAGTACCTCTCCAGGGTCTCGGCGCCATACTCCTCGACATGGCCGCCGATTTTGCTGAAAGCGGTCTTGACGTTGGTCTTGTCGCTGGCGGACAGCACCATGATGTCACCCCCGAGTCGGCAGCCCCAGCACGGGTGTCCCCGCCGGCCGCCGCCGCCCTTATATGCGGTGCTGGGGCTCCGCCCGCCCCGGTCCCGGCCCGGGGGTGTTGGAGCCCGGCCAGGCGGGGCCGCCGCCCGTCCACCCCCTCCCGCTCCTCCCGGGCACCGGCACCGGCACTGGCGGGGGGTCTGCCTCGGCACTGAGGGGTGGGCTCGGGGTTACGGTCAGGGCTTGTTCCAGAGCGAGCAGGTGGGCTCTGACCCGCGGACGCATGCTGACATGACAGCGGGGTTAGGCTTAAGGGTAGGCTTGGGGTTAGGATGAGGTTTAGGTTTAGGTGTAGTGCCTGGGGTGGCATGGGTTGTCGTTAGGGTCTGCACTGGTAGAGGAGCCCGTGTGTGTCCCCTGGCATAGGGTGGGACACTGGCTGGGTGCTCCTGGCACAGCCTGGATGGGTTCTGGCCAGGTGTTGGACAGCAGCGGGGGGAAGTCTGCCCCACACCCCCCATACAGCCCCGTGTGCACCTGCATGTACAGACTGACCACCCAACAGTCTGCACACACACCCCGAGCTGCCCCAGGACACACACTGCCCCTGCACGCACTGCCAGCTGACACCTACACATCCTTGGACACACATGTGCTGTCCCTATACAGCCCTCTGCCATCCAACACAGTCCCACAATTGCCCCACTGCTCTTGCTCCTCAGGACATCCCACACCAGGGTACCCCACACCACCCCACACAGTGTGTGTCCTCTTCAGCCCCTGCTCCCTGAACCACAGTCACGTCTGTTTGCTGACAGAACCCGGAGCTCCCCTGCCCCAGGCCCCTCTCCTGTGCTGTCTGTGCTGGCCCTGGTGCTGTGGGGCTGACTTCTGGGCAGAGCCACAGGATCAGCACTGGCCACTGCTGCAAGCTCTTTGGGAAAATACAAGGGACCACTGTGGTCTGTGGTGAGCCCTGTGTGCTCCAAATGCTGAGATGAAGGTGAGGAATGTATCAAGGGCAAGGAAGATGAGGGTGGTGAGGAAGACAAGGAGGGTGAGGGGGCTTGCAGAGCTCACAGTAGGTTCGGCAGGTGGCGCAGACCAGCAGTGACAGTTCAGACCCCTGTTTTCTCCGTGGCTGAGGTTCTTATCACTTGTGTTTGGGGGAGATTAGCTCAGTCTGGCACCACTTCAGAGCGGGGAGGCAGGGCCGGGGTGGGGGGCTGATTTACTGGGACGAAGTAGCAGGGCAGTGTCTGCTGCATGTGTGTGCATGGGGGGAGCTGCCAAGGCAGCAGAGCCTTCCAAACCGGTGGCAGAAAAACAAATGGGTGTTAATGCACGTGAGCACACTGGGATGTGGGATGGTTTTGAGGATGGAGCATAGGTGCTGTGGGTTCACCTGCAGGAGCAGGGGCTGCCGTGGTCAGGGACTGCCAGGTGTGTTTGTGAGCGGGCAGGGTCCCTGCATGCCCCCTCCTGCCTCCTGCCCACACCTGGACACTCTCTCCTGCAGGATCGCATGTCCTCCCTCTGGTGTCACAGCACAGAGCAAACCCAGAGCTAGTTTGGTATCTCATAGCTCGCCACCTGTGATCACTGATTTTTTTTGGAATTCAGGCTGCAAAGTCCTGAAACCAGTGTCCCTATACTGGACTGCAGATTTGCCTATCCCATTCCTACGCTGTTCAAGTCCCAGGGGAAGAGCAGACAGCTGGGGCAGACGTGGAGATTCTTCCCTGGCAGTTGACTGGGATTTGTGGCTCAGGAACCTGAATCCCAGAACAGTCTTTCTGCTTAATGGTCTGCGGTGGACTTTTTCCACTCCATGAATTCTCAGATTGCTTCTGGAGTTGAGGCAAGCACTTAGCTCCCACAGTACTCCTAATAAAGTCCTAAAAAGCCATCTTGATAGATGGAGATAGGGAGAGTTTATCCCACAGCCCCATCACTCCCCAGGAATCCTTCAAGGGAATGCAAGGATCACATCTGTCTTGGTGCAGCCTTTGCCCTGCTCCCTGGAGGGATGCAGGTACAGCTTCATTCCCTGGGTCCTGCTATCAGCCTCATCCCGTGCTGGGGAGGGTTGAAAGCAAGCAGGGCCCTGGGGACACGCAGGGAGTGCAGGGCTGGCACTGCCCTTCCCGTGCCACATCTGTCACACCGGAACCCCCTCCCTCCAGCAGGAACACTGCCACACCCCAGCCTGCCCCAGCCCACCCCACCCCCAGCCCCAGCACAAACAGACGCGTTGCTGCAGCGAAAGTCTTTTTTTTATTGATGGCACACAGGCAAGGCTGACAGCTCATCTGTACTTCTCGGCCAGCACGCTGGCCACGGCAGACATGAACTTGTCGACGGCAGAGTGCACCTCGGGGCTGTACTCCTTACCCAGACGGGTAGCCAGCACCACCTGCAAGCACTGCGCCAGGAACTGCAAGGAAAAACGGGGCTTAGCACTGCCACTACAGCCCCCGTGTCCCCATCCCGGTCCCTGTCCCACACCCCCTGTCCCACATCCCCTGTCCCACACCCCCTGCCTCCATCCCCTGCTCCCTGTCCCCTGCTCCCCACCCTGATCTCCCTACCCCATCCCCTGTCCTCCATCCCCTAGCTCCCATCCTGACCTCTGTCCCCCATTCCCTGTCCTTCAGTCTCCATTCCCCTGTTCCCTCTCCCCCCATTCTGATCCCTGTCCCCAAACTCCATCCCCATTCCCCATGCCCTGCCTACCTTGAAGTTGACGGGGTCCACACGCAGGTTGTAGGCGTGCAGGTTGCTGAGCTCAGACAGAGCCTGGCTGAGGTTGTCTAGGTTCTTGATGGCAGTGCCCAGGGCAGCCACCACTTTCTTGCCATGGCCACGGATCTGGTCAGAGCCTTGTGACAGGTCGAAGTGGGGGAAGTAGGTCTTGGTCGGAGGGTAGGAGTGGAACATCCTGAGAGAGCGGGACAGTCAGTGGTGCTGACCCCAGCCAGACCCACCACGCTGGCCCCTCCGTGGGGCCCCCACCCCCTTGTCCCCCTCTCTCATGCAGTCCCCAGGCTGTACCTCCACAGGGTCTCAGCTCCGATGTCCTCCTCGGCGCCACCCAGCTTTCCCCAGACCTGCTGGATCAGCTTCTTGTCCTCGGCGGTCAGCATGGTGGCGGCTGGAAGAGCGGGCAGGGGTTGGTGACAGCAGCAGCTGCAGGGACGCCTCTTATAGCTGCTGGCACCTCCACCCAGCCTTATCTTATCACACTGAGGGGCCAGGGGATGGCCGGGCCCTGGGAGCAGCTGCGGCACTGCCCTGGGGGCCCCCGATGCCTCGGGGGGAGCTCTTCCCTAAGGAGGCCCCTGGGGGCTCCGGCTGCCTGTCCTGCCCCACTGCATCAGCCCTACACCAGAATGGGGCAGGGGGCAGCACCTTACCAGGCTGCCCCATGGACAGCAGCAGCCCTGGGTATGTCCCACAGGTGCCACAGCCTTGTCCACCCTGGCTGGCATGTCCTCAAACCTCCTGTTGTGATCCATCATTCCCCAGAGATGGGCCAGGGTCCTCTTTGGCTCTGAGGGTGTTGAGATAGGTCCCACAAGTGTGCCATGTCCCCTTCAGACTTTGGCACATCCAGCCCCTCTATGCCCCAAGAGCCCCATGGCCTCTGAGTAGGAGCCATGGACAAGCCCTCCCAGAGAAACCCAGGCAGGGAACAACATCCTCTTTGGGTTCATGGTCTTCCCAAAGTCCATCTTGTGATGCTCGTCAGTCCTGGACTCCTTCCCTTCTTCCCACACCAATGTGTGCTCCTGTCTCTTCCCATCAACGCTGGGAAATCCTGCAGGGCACATGGTGGCTGGTCATACAATAATAGAAATTTAGAATAATAGAATTATTAATGTTGGAAAAGGTGTCTAGGATCATTGAGCCCAACCATTCCCTCAGTACTGGCAAGACCAACGCTAAACCAGGTCCCCAGGAGACACATCTACATATCTGTTAAATCCCTCCAGGGACAGGGACTCCACTGCCCTGGACAGTCTATGCCAGTGCCTGACAATGCTTTCAGTGAAGAAATTTTTCCTAATGTCCAACGTAAGCCTCTCCTGGCACAACTTCCTCTGACTCTCACATCCTTCTCTCAGCCTCTGCAGGAAGGAGTTGGTGCATACACAGAATAAGGGACACACTGTCGCAAGAGGACATGAAAAGAACCACACTCACCCGTCAGGATGTGAGATGCAAAGGAAAAGGGACTTTATTTTGGGAATTTTAACTTATATAATTTTTGGGATTTGGTCAAGGATTGGGGGACCAGAGCAACACCCCTCTGACCCCGGTGGTCAACTCAGAAGTCCATCAATTTGTCTTTCCTCCTGGAAAGGAATGTGTTTACCAAACATCAGTCTTTGTTTTTGTTACAATGCGAGAGAACTCTCCAGTCCAAGAATGAAAACATCAAAAGGCTGAAAAATCAGGGCGACAACACACCAGATGCTGACCTGGCACATAAGTCATGGATTTAAACCTCCAGGTTACCTGACATCTGTGGATGCAGAATGCTCTAAAAGCTGCTGTGGTGACATGTTTAGAGCTATTTGGTGGCCTAGAGAGCTTCCACATCACCTTTCTCCCCCTTGTCCAAACACAGTCCCTAAATTCCATGGATGAGATGAGGACTGCAGTGCTGGCTCAGGCTGGCAACCAGAGCAGGCTGAAGGCTTTGCACCCACTGTTTCATGCCAGAAGTCACTGAGACAGGAGCTCACGTGGTGCTGTGCTTCAGGTTTTTGGCCAAACTGGCCCTGGTAACAGGCAGATTTTGCTGAGCAGCATTTGCACAGCATCAAGGCCCCTCTTTCCTTCTCACTCTGCTCCCACCCAGGGAATAGATTTTGAGTTGCTGGGAGAGGACACAGCCAGGCAGACAGGCCCAACTAATCAAAGAGGTATTTCATACCATATGACACCATGCTCAGCAATCAAAGGGAAAAGAAGGGGTTTGAGGGAGTTTTGGGGGGGTTATCCATGGTTTTTGTTCATGAACTGGCTGAACATCATCCTGCCCATGGGATGTGCTGAGTCATTGCCTTTGCATCCCGTTTTGTTTTTTTTTACCCTGTGCTTCCACTTAGTCTTCACTTACTAAACAATTTCTTCTGTTTGTTTGTTTGATCTTGACCCCCAATTCTTCTTGCTTTTATCTTCCTTTGCCCTTCACCTCATCCCATTGTGGGGGGGAGGTCAGTGGGCAGCTGGGGTGCAGTGGCTGCACAGTGGAGTTAACCCACAGAAGAAACACATCAGATACCACATCCATACCCCATAGAGAGAGGCATGAGAGGACAATGCCCTTCACTGCAATGCAGGTTTGGCTCCCAACAGGCTGGGATGGCTTTTGGATAGGTCAAGCAAAAAGCCTGGGTCCAGTCAGTGTCCTAGCAGGGTAAAAGACTCATTCCTGGTCAGCCTGGAAACAGACTGTGGTGGATATATCTTGGTGAGTAGGTGCAGTCACAGGGCTTCAGCCTGTTCTGGGCTTCTGCTTAATGCTGTGTTGGTCCCACTGAATGTTATGTTATCCCCACTGAATTAGCACATGAATTAGTGTGAGTTCATTAGTATATGAATTAGTACATGAGTTTATAAAGCTTAGTATTTCCCCCTCCATATTGTGTTGACATTTCAGAACACCCCTGCCTGAACAGTCAGGTGTGGGCAGAACACACTGAGATGAAAGCACAGAGACCATAGCTCACATTTGAATTATTTATTGTGTTTTGCAGATGACTGAGCCCCTGCAGTGGGGATTTAAAGAGCTGCCCAGGAAGGGGTGATACCCCAGGGCCTGGCAGCAGAGCTGGGCTGTGGATGGGCCTCCCTTGCCCTCTGTTGAGGTCATTTATCTGTACTTCTCCGTCAGAACAGAGGAAACACTGGACAGGAACTTGTCCCACGCAGCATGAACTTCAGGGGTGAAGTCACTGGGATAGCGGGCAGCCACGGAGCACAGGATACAGTGGGAAAGCAGCTGTAAGGAAAAGCAGCATAAAATCCATCACAATGAGTGCCAGATACCAGTGCAGGGGTCCACAATGGACCTTGGGCCCAGTGTGCTCAGGGATGACAACTATGTGTCCCAACCAAGGGGCTGCCTGAGATGGGAGTGCAGAAGCACAGGTTGTCTTTTGTATAGGGCAAAAGGCACTGCTTCATCCCACTTCCCTGTGCCCCTTCCTCCCTCAAGTGCAACAAAGTGGTACTGTTTATAATTTATTAAAACTTTGTTCAAGACAGGTGTTGTAGCTTGATGTGTGAGGCAGATTCATGAATTACAGCAAAAACAGCAGAGACTCGAGTCTGTCCAACACAAACCACCACAGGAGCCCCTCAAGTAGTTCTTTGCTTGCACTGGACCAGAACTTCCATTAAAAGACTCAGTCTCAGTTTAAAAATCATATGAGAAACTGTGCAGCACAGTCAGGGATCAAGCTGCCATTAACCTGTGGTCTCTAATTTTGTGATGGCAGTTTCCACCCCTGAAAGTCTCTGTGCTCACTCACCTTGAAGTTGACGGGGTCCACCCTGAGGATGTAAGCATGCAGCTCGCTGAGCTTGGCCAAAGCCCCTCGGATGTTGTCGACGTTCTTCACAGCTTCCCCGATGGCATTCATGACCTTGGAGCCGTGGCCACGGAGCTGAGTTGAGCCTTGGCTCAGATCAAAGTGGGGGAAGTAGGTTTTTGTTGGGGGGTAGCTGAGGAAAAGCCTGGAGGAGAACATGAGGAGGAGGGTGAGCAGTAGAAATGGAATGAGGGGGTAAAACCTCAGAACAAGTGGAGTGTAAATCTTCTGCAGCACATGCAGATTAGACAGCAGGTTTATTTGCAGGTACATACTAGAAAAGAATTAAGTGTTAAAAATTATTTAAAACTTAATGTAGTTTTGGGTTTGGTTTGGTTTTTAATAAATAAAACCCCCAACTGTTCACCAAATTTCCTGTATTAAATTATAACCAAGTTTTCAGGACCTTCAAACTAAAATGAACAAACCAGGGTTGATATGAATGGTACTCAGAATCCTCAAAGGAGGATCACAATACTTAATACTGAGCTGTAAATAGCATTTAAATCACTTTGAATAACATAACAGTTTCTGCTAATTTCCATACCCTTTAATGCCAGCTTGCTTAATTGGTATGGACTTTGAATTACTGTGCCATGCTTCATGCAGGAGGTCCAGCTGTCTTGTTTCCTAATGGTTTGTTACTTACCAACTGGAGCAATGAAACCTGAGCATCCAGTGAATTTAGTGGACAGCTATTCTCTTAATGCAGAAAAATTGTAAGAGAAAGTGCATCACTTGTACAATAAACCACTTTAAGTTTATTTAGAATAATAGAATTGAGCAGCTGCGGCACTGCCCTGCGGGTGTGTTTATCCCCTAACAGGATAAACAGGGAGGTGTTTAGGACACTGAGTATGAATGACTTTGAATTTCTCACCGGTGCTTCTGGCTATGAATTCTTCTGTATGGCTATAAGGAGGAAAAAATCCTATTAAATTGTTTTAAAAATATCACAGTTTACTGCTGGATTGTGAAGCATTTAGCAGCACAGATATAACTCCTGAAGATTACACATCAAAGAGCACAACTCTTCATCAAGTCTCCCTGGTCCCAGCCTGCTCTCAACTCACCCAAATTCTACATGAGATGCATCCCAATAGCAAAGCCCTCTTTGGAGGCCTGCTGGGGCCTTACCTCTCCAGTGCTTCTGCCCCAATGGCATCAGCTTGGGTGGCCACCTTGGCCCAGATGGTGACCACGGCGGCTTTCTCGGCTTGGGTCAGTGTCATGGTGCAGGAGGAGCTGGCTCTGTGTCCTTGCAGTGACCGCTCGGAGCAGGTTTGGACTCACCATCCTGGCAGTCCTGGTTATAAAGGGAAGGGGGGAGAGGACCTTGGGGCCTCTCCACACTCATTGGTCACTCCAGAGGCCTGCTCATGGACTGGGGGACGCTTATCTCCTGAGGAGCAATGGCTACTTTGGGAAGGATCCTCCTGGCCTACCAGCCTTATCAGCTCCTTGCTTCTTAACCTTACAGCTGTGTGGTCCAAAGGAATTGTCTGGACATGTATTGATGCATGAACAGAGAGATAATGCTGCAAAATTCCATTGGTGAAGCATTAGGACACATCTTTAAGTGGAGGAGCATGTGGGCTTCAGCACAGTAAGGAGCCTGGAGAGGAATCTGATTTCCTCCCTTGGTTCACAGATGTGAACACAAGACTCTGGGCCTTTCTGACCCAGCCACTTTCAGGACATGTGGCTGTACCATGTGCAATATTTCACATAAAATGCTTTGTAGGTAGTGGTAGGGACAGGCTGGGAGATCTGTAGTGTAGTTCAGAGGAGAAACAAAATCCTGATTTTTTAAGAGTAAGTGCAGATTTTGCCATTTGCTTCAGGACTTCACTTTGCCAGCCTCTTGAAAAGAATTAGGGACTCACTTTACAGGTGCTGCCTGTAGCAGTACTGGTAGTAAGGATGACTTTTGATACAGGAATACAGAGTTTGTGAAATTGAGTACGGTGCCAGAAAAAAGTGTGTGCATGAGAAAGCCCAGTCAGATTTCTTTTTTGTAATCCTCAGACTGCAGACCTTTGATTTCTAACTGTGTGATCTTACTGTTAATTGTCCCCAGCACTGTAAAATAGCCCTCAGCACTCCAGTTAGTGCTGGCTGTGTTGTGCTATGTGCTGGACATGCACAGGAGTTCCTGGTCCCACAAGAGATGGTTGGTACCACCAGGGCACGGGCCCTGGATGTGTGAAGGACCAAACAAGCAAAACGAAGACCAGCACTGGTCTGCAATCACAGATAAGTGGGCAAAGTGTCAAACAAATACCCTACTGGAGATGGTTGCAGCAGAACCTCTGGGAGTAAATATCCTGCCAGCACATAAAGCAGAGGTAAATCTCTTTGCCATAATGATAAACTACAGCAGCCTCAGACATCACCACTGAGAGCTGGCAGCTGTGCACAGAGCACTAGCTGGTACAGTCAGAGAGGTCAGATAATGTTCTGTGCCCAAGCAGCCCTGCACACTTGTGTGGAGAAGGTTGGTGTGTCTCAGCCAGAGGTGTGTCTGCATTTGACAGCAGCACTATGAGGGTGTTCCACAGCCATGGTCATCCTGCTAAAGGGAAAGCCCTTCTAGGGATCTAATGATCCTTGGGTTGTGCATGGGCTGGGGCATGTCCAGCCTGTAGATACCTGTACTAAAGCACAGGTGTCACACAGGAGTGTGCACTGGCCTTGGAGCCCCTCAGGAGCCACAGGGAGCTGTGCTGTGCTGCTGGAAAGGTGCTGGGTTTGAGGTGGCACCCACATGTGTGTGTGTGTGTGTATGGCAGGGATTTCTTCTGTGCTGTCACATGGGGATAGGTCTCTCCTCTCTGGGTAGACTCCATAGCCTGGAGGAGTTGATCCATACACTACAAAGAGACACCACTTTCCTGGGGCTGTGCCTCTGCCACTGCATCCTGGGCTCAGGTGGGAATGAACCAGGGGCAGGGTCAGAACCAGGGATGGGGTCAGAGAGCAACTTCTGTATCCTCTGGTGTCCCCACTTTGCTGGTGCAAGTGGCACTTGCAGAAGGGCTCTGATTCACCCCTTGTACTCTGCACTGGGCTCTAATTTAAGCTTCTCTGCATGCCATCTGTCACACAAATTAGAATAAACCTTGGGCTTTCCCAAAAGCCAGGCACAAAGCACTTGGGGCCTCTGAGTCTGCAAGCCTGTCTGGGTTTGGGGATCTTGAATTATCATCCCTTCTGTGGAGGCCAACAACTCCTCTGGGATTAAATTACAGATTGTATTCAGTGCCACAGCTCCTCCTCAGTCCCCCTGACCATGGGCTGGGTAATTCACTCACTTTAAGAGGGGATATAAAAGCAGACTCATCTGAGACCCAAGGAGGACAATTGCTTTACCATAGGGGTTATTATCAGAGGGCTCTTTGTATACCCTCCCTTTGACAGTGCCATACAGATTCCCTGAAAACTCAGAGCTCAGTCTGGCTACACAGGGGCAGAGCAGTGCAGTCTCCAGTTCAAAGTGCCACTGACAGCACAGACAGAGCCAGGGCATGGACAACGTGGTATTCAGTCTATACAACTTAAATGAATGGCAGTACCAAGAAAGGCTGTATTCATCATCCCTTGCTACACACATTTCCAAAACTTGCAGCTTTCCCATAGAAAATTTACTTTGAAAATATAGATGCTGTTGTGAAATATCCATTTACATAATGTTTTTGTCTCCTCCCCAAAGTGCTGCCCCTTATATGATGTGTTGCATGGCAGTGCTCCAAGCTCTCCTCAGTGAGAGTGCTTTTAATCAGGGGTTACTCAACCAAGCTGTGACCCA
This sequence comes from Trochalopteron elliotii, assembly GCA_024734555.1. Taxonomy (NCBI): domain Eukaryota; kingdom Metazoa; phylum Chordata; class Aves; order Passeriformes; family Leiothrichidae; genus Trochalopteron; species Trochalopteron elliotii. The sequence continues at coordinate 340,535 of JANPWX010000051.1, forward strand.
GATAAACACAGGGATAAGGCACAGACCATCAGGACTCCTTCCTATTCTGTGTAACCTGGGCATTGCTCCTCTGTGACTGCAGGATTAAGATTTGTGTACACACAGAGTGATGTCTGCACAGGAGGATTCATCATCACTGAAATCATTATGGAATTTGAATTCCTTTTCTGAGACTTAATCCTGCACTATCACAAGAGCCAGAGCAGCCAAAAGGTGACAGTGGTTTGCTAGAAGGAGTTCATTGCTCACTCAGGATCAGGGCTGTGCTGGGGATTTTGGTGGGAACTCCGAGAATGAACCTGGTGGGAGAAGTCTGATCCTCAACACAGCATGACATGCAAAATGACTGTCTCTGGCTTTGCATGAACCTCTCAGCCAAATTCCTCATTCCAGTGCTCCAGCTACCCATGGAGTAGTGAGACAATGGGGTCCTGGCCTCAGGAATGCAAAGAGATGGACAACATGATCGCTGCTGTTCCTATGTCACAGGGCCAGTAGAGAAGACATGTCCTCTGGGAAACCCCACCAAACCTGCCTTCCTCTCTTGCTGCTGCTTCTCATGATGATCTACAGCTCCACTGCAGAATGTCCACCCTTGGGCAGGTCATGAATCTTTGTCAGGAAATCACCAAATGGATTTTTTTAAAAATAATGAATATAGGTAATTTTTAATCCAAAATCTGTTCCAAAAGCTAGCTATCAGAGTTTTAAACAGCAGAAGCAAGCCACAGACCTCTTAGCTAATTGTAAAAGTGGGATTCTGATTTCCAACAGCCCCGATTGTAAATCCAATTGAATGGCATCACCGTGAGATCAGGGATAACTTTCTCCATGGGCCTGTATTATCCACAGAAATTGCCTTCCCCCCAAGGAGAATGCTGTGGATAAGGGGGCACATATATCTGCTCTAACTCTGAAATATTTGAGCCATATTAAATTTTGAAAATCTGAAAAGTGGAGTCTAAATCCTGGCTTTACTCTTTAATTTCCTACCAGGGCTTGAAGAATTTGCAATCATTGCTTTAAATGACACAGCTCACTACAATTAAATGTCCAAGAGCTGGGAATGACAGATAGGCCTATAATTTTTTATTTAAGAAAGTAAAATTATATTTTGAAGCAGACACACTGAAATTTTAACATGTCAGGCCCGTGCTGGTGTACAAGGAGTGCTCTGCTGTGATAACACAACTGGTCTTTAATCACCCCAGGACAACTCTCTCCACTCAGCATCGCCTTCTCTCGCTCAATTGTTATCGCTGGCCTTGTGCAGAATGGCCCTGCAGATTACACCCTGCTGGGGCTGCTCATCTCGCTTTTCAGCCACTCACCTCTGTCCCGTGTCCCTTGGGGGACTGCAGAGCAAAACCCAGAGTGGGGATATCTCAGAGTGTCCAAGCATCTAAGTGATGCAATGAAATACAGAAGAATTCACATAAAACCCAAGAGCATCCTCAAATATAATTGCTGATAACTTCTGATCTCAGTTAAACACAAAAAAATATGAAGGCACCAAGGCTGCTGCCAGGGGAGTAAAGTCCTCTTCCTAATCCAGAGGCAGGAGTAAAAGCACAGGAACCATGAGGAAGGGTGTATCAGGGCTGTGAAGCGAACATGAGCAACAAGCCCAAGCCAGCCTTTCCCTGGGCATGGAGAGCACACAGGCCTGACTTCCACAGCTGCCCCCCTCTAGGGATCCCAGAACCATTAAGGTTGGAAAAGCCCTCTGCAATCATTGAGTCCAACCATTAAACCAGCACCGTCAAGCCCACCACTAAACCATGTCCCAAAGTGCCACATCCACATATTCTTTGACTATTTCCAGGGATTGTGATTCCACTACTGCTCTGGGCAGTTCCAGTGTCTGTCCACTCTTTCCATGAGGATGATAACCCGGGGAGTGGGGGTCTGGGCATGGGGGAGATGATGAGCCCTCACTGCTCTTTGCTATCAGCTCTCAGGAAAGTTCTGGAATTAATGACTGAACTGGCTGAAAGCCCACAAATGACCCAAAGTGGCCAACTAACAGCAGTCCAGGATCCAGCAGCCCCTGTGGAGGGATCCAGGGCTGAGGCCGCCATGCACTGTGTGGGTACCGGGCTGAGCTGGGGGTGCTGGGCCATGCTGAGGGCACTGGCTGAGCTGGAAGGTGCTGGTTGCAGGCATGTGAAGCACTGGAATAAACTAGGAGCGTGTGGAACAGGCAGTCGTGTCCATGGGACAGTGGGATTGAGAAACAGAAAGCGTCAGATGTTGGTCAGAACTGGGGGCATTGGGCTGTACCCAGAATGGGGCTGTTTGTAAGGTGCTGGTCATAACTGGGGATGTGGCTGTTGTGGGGGCATGAGATGCTGGTCAGAACTGGGGGCACTTGCCTATATTGGGGATGGGGCTGTGTGTGCTGGTCTGAACTGGGCATACTGGGGATGGGGGTTTGTGTGAGGTGCTGGTCAGAACTGGGTGCACCGGGCTATACTGGGGATGGGGCCATGGGGTACGATGTGCAGGTCAGAACCGGGAATACTGGGCTGCACTGGGGATGGGGCTGTGTGAGAGGTGCTAGTCTGAACTGAGGGCACCGGGCTATACTGGGAACGGGCCATGGAGGTACGAGATGCTGGTCAGAACTGGGGGCATTGGGCTGCACTGGGCACGGGCCGTGAGGCGGACGCCCCGGGCAGAAGCGGCCCCGGGCGCGCTGTCCCCGTCGG
>JANPWX010000051.1:343274-426018 GCA_024734555.1 Trochalopteron elliotii
CTCGGCTCGGGCTTCCCGCAGGAAAGGCCCGGCCGAGCCGGCATGGGCGAGAGCACCAGCCCGATCAGCGTGATCCTGGTGAGCTCGGGCAGCCGCGGCAACAAGCTGCTGTTCCGCTTCCCGTTCCAGCGCGGCGCCGAGCACCCCGCCGCGCAGGACAGTAAGTGCCCGACGCCGGGAGCTGCGGCTGCCCCGCGCCCGCTGCAGCCTCCGCCGGGGCCTGGCGGCCTCCCGTGGGGGGCTGGTACCCCACACGGACCCCTCACACCCCCTTCGCATCCTTCGCATTGTCCATGGGGGCCTGGCACCCCTCACAGTGCCTCTGGGTACCTGGCACGCTGCACCCCTCACACTGTGTGTGGATACCTGTCATTCCCCACACACACACCCTCACAGTCTCTGTGGGTACCTGTCATCCCCGCCCCACACACCCCTCACACTCTCTGTGGGTACGTGGCACCCCTCACGCACCCCTCATACTGTCTGTGGGTACCTGTCATCCCCCACAAAACCCCCTCACACTGTCTGTGGGTACCTGTCACCCCTCACACACACCCCTCACACTGTGGGTACCTGTCATCCCCCCAACACCCACCCTTCACAGTGTCTGTGGGTACCTATCATCCCTCACACACACCCCTCACACTCTCTGTGGGTACCTGGCATCCCTCACAACTCCCCGTGGGACTCTGAACCTCTCAGCCCTTGCCCTGGAGGTGCCCTCACTCCCCCCAGGTGCCCTGGGGACCCCTCCTATCCCATCCCCGGTGAATTGAACCACATTAGTGCCAGCTGTCATTATCCACCTGGTGCCTTACTGCTGTCCCCGGGGCAGGTGAAATCCTGTAGGTTTTGGGAGCTGCAGGGGAAGGAGGAGGCAGCATGAGAAGGAAGGCACTGATTTGGAGGAAGGGATTCAGTAAACACTCTAAGGTTTAACCAGTAATGGGTAGAAATTATGGAACTTTAGCCTGTGGTCTTGAATAGTGTGCTGGGAGAGGTTTAATTTCTTCTCGAAAACAGAACTATGGGACTATTCAGGTGCCAGCACTGCTTGTACCTCTTACTTTGAGGCATGTGATTTGGGATAGTGCTTGTGGCTGGACTGGGGCCAGTATCAGTGCAGGCTCTAAAGGTGCTGTGGGGTGATGAAGCTGTGTGATTTGGGTTGTGTGCTAATGGCTGTGTGTCAGGAGAAGTCTGACTCCCCTGCTTCAGTTGTGAGTCAGTTTATGATAAGTGAATAATCTCTAATTCCCTTTACATTTTTATAGAAAAAATCTGATTTTTAAAAATTTTTTTCTGACTGTTTCCCTGCCACCCCCCTCCTACTTTTTGTTGGTAAAAGATTTCCCATCCTGTGACTATGGGAGCATTATAATTGTCCCAAAACCTTAGCAATAGGGAGGGGAATTGCATTGGTCAGGATTTTACTTTTCTCTCTTGAACTGCAAACTGTTACCTGTGTTGGTTTCTGTGAATTTTTCACTTTCTTGTCTTCATCCCCTGAAGGATAAAAATTTTCTCCTGTTTTTTTTTTTTACATTCTTTTGAGTGAGAATAGAAAAACATACAAACACACATTAAGCAGATTGTTCCTGGGTGAATTTATCTTTATTCTTTGCTTCAGACAAACCAAGGAGTCGATATGCTGTGAATGGCTCTGGTGACACCACAGAAGATCAAGATGGGGACTCGAGGTAGGAGGGAAAACATTTCCTCTGGCCTAACAGGTTGAAATGGAGGAGAGACAGCCTCCTGCTCTCTTGCCTCTTAGTTCCTGGGCACATCCTCTTGGACTGCATAGAAGAGAACTTGGCAAAGAAATGCTTTAATATCAAGTTATGAGCAACTTAGTGCTTAGTAAAGAGGAGCTGTCTCACGAGGGAATGCTGCTGAATCTGTTGTTTTCTGGGCAAGGTATAGGTCAGCTATTCTCTGCTCATTAGAAAGGCAATATTACCCTTTCAAAACTAGGAGTGTTAATCCTTTGGCAAACTCCCACTTTTCTTTTCCTGCCTACTTCTAACTGGATATATTTTTCAGTTGCCTCAACTTCTCCCCTAGCTGATGTAATGGTTGTATGGAATCGCTGTGCACTAATGAATAACTAATTTTGTTTCTCCAGACAGAGCTGCTGTTGTGTCAGTGGAGTGACACAGTGGCTCAAAAGGAAAGAGACTTGAAGAGAGTTTTTTAAGTACAGGAAATCAGAGGGTAACAAATGCACTGAAAAATAGCTGGTGTGGTGTTCAGCATGTGTGTATGTATGGGTGGACCCTCTAATTAGTTTTTGTTGAGCATTTGAAATCTGCTGCATAGTTCTTAAATTATCACTACTAGATATGAGAGAAATCTGGGAGAGAAAGTTTTTTTGTCTGTTGGCTCATAGTTCACTTGCAGATCTTTTTTGTGATATGTATTTTAATCTCCAATATTAATAAAAAAGAGGTAATTGCTACTCTTTTATAAGAGTACTAAGGAAGTAATCATCACCTTCCTCTCCCCCCTCCAAAAAAAAATACAAGGTTGTTGTTAACTTTATGACAGAGAACGGTTTAGCTGAAATTAAAATCACCCACATGACTGTAAACATCATCAGTTAATTTGGTTTTCCAGGATCTTACAAAAACACATTTTCCTTGAGGTTATTTGTATCTCCTGCCTCTTCTGATGCCTTTGAAACCTTGACATGCAACCTTTGATTGTGTGTCCAGTGAGTGCAGTACAGGCACAGCTCCAGGGGAGCAAACCATTGGTATGTCTGGGAGCTGGTGACTGGCTTTTCAGGCTGGGCTGGGTGTGGCAGGAGGGCTCAGTGCACACATCTGATGGTTATCCCAGGGGTTTTGTTGGTGGCTGTTCAAGCTCCTGGCTCTAGAATTTCTCTAGATAGATTAAGAAGGTGTTGGAATGGTACCAACTTCTGCCTGACACTGATTCTTGTTGCCCCTGCCATTTTGGTAGGTTGGACAAAGCACTTAATGTGTGTCTGTGTTTATTGTATGTTGTCTGTGTTGCTGAATTAGTGTGAGACAATGTGTGGTTAGTGCAGTGATGTAGGAAAAGCTTTTATCATTTCAAACCATGGCCAGGTGAGAAAACTGCTGGTGTTTTCCTGAAACAGGTTTTTAAATTGAATGTGCTGGCATGTAACCTACTCTAAACAAATATTTAAATTGTTTCATTGTAGTGATGTCCAGAACACTGGGCATGAAGGTTCATGCTTTATCTCCTGGTCAGGTATTTGTTACTAATAAACGATTTTTTTAGGTTGTTTCATTGTAGTGATGTCCAGAACACTGGGCAGGAAAGTTCATGCTTTATCTCCTGGTCAGGTATTTGTTACTAATAAACGATTTTTTTAGGTTGTTTCATTGTAGTGGTGTCCAAAACACTGGGCAGGAAAGTTCATGCTTTATCTCCTGGTCAGGTATTTGTTACTAATAAACGATTTTTTTAGGTTGTTTCATTGTAGTGATGTCCAAAACACTGGGCAGGAAAGTTCATGCTTTATCTCCTGGTCAGGTATTTGTTACTAATAAAAGAGTTTTTTCAGATCTGTCTATATCTCCCAGCATTTCTGTTGCTCTGAAAGTTTATTTCTTCTAGATGCTGGATATTGGAGTCCAGCACACTGCTGGTGCTGCTTACATGGCTGGGCAGCTGCTTTCTGAAATTCAAAGTCCCTTTCAAAATTGTGTTTGTTTCCAGTTTGATTATTGAAAGCTTTTTCCCAGCAGCTGTGTAATTATCACTCTTAAATCCCCTGCATCCCACACAACTGATGCAGCAGTTAAATGTGTCCTCTTCAGTGGTACCTGCTTGTAGAAGAAAATGCTGATGCTCTTTATATACTGAGTGCTGTTAATTTAAATTAGACAAGGGGAGCTTTGTTGGCAAGGTTAATATTTTTCACTGACTAATACAGGTGGAAAAAAATGCAAGTTTTAAGTAAACAGATGCTTCTTCCAGCAGAGACAAAAAGGCATTTTTAAAACTGTGCAACAGATTGCTCCCACTGTGATTTGTATCAGGTAATTTTAGAAGTAACAGAAGTTGATGCCTTGGAATAGCAGAGGGGAGAGTGGAGGCAGAAAAGTGCAGATCCCCTGGAGGGAGGGGGATGCACCTGCTTTGTAATGTGGGAAAGGAAAGGAGTTTAACTTTCGTCTGTCACGAAACCAGTATCATCATTGATTTTTTTTTCCTCACCAACATTATGAATTTTTTCTTCAGTCTGTGTGTTTCCATTGAAGATCAGGTTGTAGAGACCAGGAATGGAGCAGCTGGTTTGGTGAGAGCCATTCCTTCAGTGGCAGCTCCATCCCTGTCAGATCCTTCTCCTGCAGTGCAGCAGTTCCCTTCCTGGACACGTGGTGCACTCAGTCCATGGAGAGAGCTCATCAGCATGAAGTCCAGTCTGTTCTCTGGTGGTGACCATTTTCTGTCTGAAATTATCCACAATAAAAGTAATTTATGAAGTGGTTTTGTACTATTTTTGAAAGACTTCATTGAGGAAGAGTTGGAAAAAGGTTCCTTTCAATCCCTGTGTGTCAGTAGCACCCATGGGTGTTTTTGGTGGCAAATTGAGGCTGTGGAGTGGGCAGACTGCTAAGCTGAGTTTGGTGGTGTATGGCAAATTCAATAATGTTGTAGGGTTGAGTTTTTCCCACTGCATTCTCAGTACAAAGGTTATTTCAGATTTATCTTGTAGCTGCAATAGTTCCTAAGAGGGTTGGAGTAATCCTTTTTTTAAACTGAATGGCTGTCTTTAATTTATTAGCAGTCTAGCACAAATTGTGTCCTAGGTAAGATTTACTGTTGCTTTTTTCCCTGAGCTATTGGAACCCAGATCAATTACTCTGGAGCTGACCTTTCCCAGAGCAGTTGAGGTGCATGTATTTCTTAATGCTCTCAGGAGGGATAAAATCAGATCGGTTTAGGTGCCTTACCTCCATTTCCATGTAGCATATTTGTATAGATAATTGGATTTCTTTTAGCCTCCAGGCTCAATTTCCTGGTCTTTGTTATGCTTTTTTGTTTTTTTTATAGACAATGGCAGCCTATTCATGATAATCCTTCCTCCAGGTTACTGAGGTGTGTTTGCTTGTATTAATTTCTGCTCAATGGAGCTGTATTTGGGTCCTCAAAATACATATTTTGCTTCCTGCTGAAAGCAAGCTGAGCAGCAAAAATGTTTGAGGTGTGTTGATGGTGGCCATGCAACAAAAAGGTATTCAGAAGACACTCACTGTCAAAACAAATTGCTTGTCAAGTGTCTCTCTTTGTTGGCACATTCTCAGCCTTTCATCATCTGCACTTCTCAAAAACATCCTTCAGTTTCTGAGTGTTTTACCAGGAGTACACCCCCTCCCAGTGTTTATGGAGATGCCTGCCAGTCTTTTTTTCTTTCCCCTGAAAAAATATGAGGCAATTGCTCTTTGAAGGCATAAGATAATGCAACGTTAAATTGGTTTGGATTAGGTTTTTTTGTAGTTTTTCTGAAGGTGGTATAGCCAGCAAGCAAATACTCTAATGAGGAGGCACATATAGTAACATATGTTACAGCAGACTTTGCATTTTTAGTAGCAGAGCTGACTAACTGAAGGAGTTTTAGCAAATTTAGCAAATGCTTCTGTTACAAAAAGCCCAAGTTACTGACAAACAAGGGTTTGAATGTCCCTTTCTAACCAACAGTGGTTCTCCTGTGATAACATTTGTTTCCTCTGTCCCTCTTTCACTGGACTCCAGTGTTCTTGTATTTGTTCTGAAAGGCTTCCTTTCTGTAAGCCTGTGCTTTTCCATTCATCCACCCATTCCTTGAAACACCCTCCATGTAATATCACCCCATTGTGTAGTTTGTCATTTGGGTTCTCTAGGTTCTCTTTTCAACGTGACTGGCAGAAATCTGCTGTGTTTTAAATGAATTAATTGTTGGAGGTTCTCAGTTTGCCTCCCATTTCTCATGTGGGATAGTATAAAGCTTTTATCAGATTCATTTTCCAGTACATTTATGAAGTTGTTTCAGAAACCAAGTCCTGTTTAAATCTTAATTGGGGGAAAATGTGGCAGTGGACTGTTAAAATGGAAGCAGGTGTTTGTGATATAAAAGTGCTAACAGAGTCCTGCTCTGTGTACACCTGTTGTAAAGAAGGGTTCAGGATTCTTTGCCTTGAAAGCTTTTTCAGCCTGCACTTCCTAAGTTGTGCTTATTGCCTGGGGCACAGAGAGGGGCAGAGAAAGACTTCATGTGTGCGCTGTGAGCCTGGCCAGCCTTGTGCCTGCTGTGTGCATCCCTGCAGGAGCAGTGCTGGCTGTGCGTGCCAGGCCCTTCACACCATCCTGCAACAATCAACACTTGTCATCCTCTTTTCCTGAGTCTTGTGGGTATGGAAGCACTAGAAGCAGCTGGGAAGAGCTGTGGGTCATTTGGGGCTGCATGGGAGGTTCTTTGGTGGAAATGATAGTCTAGGCAGGAAAGTGAGGTTTAGGATCTGCTCTAAATCAGGCTGCAACCTCTTCTGTTTCTCTTAAGGTAAGCATGAATTAAAAAGGGCCATGGAAATCAGCTCCATAAATGTTGTGTACTCTGGGAAAACACATGGCAGCAGCCACTGCTAGTGCAAGGACTAAATTACCTTAGCCTGTTTTCTCCGTGTTGTCACACAGCCTGCAATATATCCCTGGAATTCACTTTCCATTAACTTTTGCCTCTCCTCAACAGTTATATTTCCTTTATGGGAGTTTAACCCTTAATAGTTCATCCTAGTTTTTAATATTATCTCTTTTGTTTTTTTTCTTTTGTATTTTGTGTACTTGGCTCGTTTATTTTCTTTTGTTGTGTTTTGTTTTGTGTTTATGGCCATGTTCCCATTTCAGAGACCAATGTCCTCTAACTGATGAGCAATTGGTTTCAGGGTAAGACCAAACGTTCTAAACAATCACCTTTGTCTAGAATGGCTTTCTTTTCTCACCATCCTTTTAATTGTGCTTTTGTTTCTGGTTTCTGTTTTACACTGAATGATGAGAAAATTACATGCTAAATCACAGTGTCTGTAGGAAATGTATTGCTAAAGGTTTGTGCCAGGATAATTACCAAGGTCCTACTAACATTTCTGTGCTTCCTGTAGGGAATCCAGACTGGGTGTGGCACTGTCCCTTCTGTGAACTGGGAAAAGCTGGGAGGCTCTGGGAGTGTAATAAGTGTAGCCTTGGCATTGTAGCTATTCCAACAACTAAATCAAATTGTTTTCTGAGGAGAAATGACTTGAAAGTACAGATCAGTGAGTAAACTGTTTAATCCCAGGGTAATGATGGGGAGCTCTTTAGAGGACTCAGGTCTGAGCAGCTCTGCTGATTGCTTGTTCTTGGTGTCCCACTCAGCTAAATGGGATGATTACACATGTGGAGGGAAAAGTACTTAACTCAGGGCCCCAGAAGGGAAAAAAATAATGCATCCCTAGTCCCTGCGTAACATAAACCTCACCTACACACTCAGATCCTGTTCTAAAAGACTTCAAAGAAAAATACTTTATAAAAACCTTGCTTTGAATTTCTGTGGCATATAAAAAGTTACAATCCATTCTTGGGGGAAAAAATAAATTCATTGTTTGAATCTTCCCCTCTTCTTTGCAGTGTGCTGTTGCTATGTTGTGCTCAGGAGAGGAGTGGTAGAATGTTTTGGACAAATCAAAGCTTTTGTTTATTGTATATTCTTTCTGCCTGCTGAATTCCTTAGCACAGAAGAGTTTTGCTTCCCCCTGGAATTCACAATGCTCAGACTAATCTCATAGAAGAAGGGTTACTGCCCAACTGCAAAACCTAATCTGCTTCTAACAAACTCTTGGGCTCTGAGAAGTCAGTGTTTTTAGGTCACCTTAATATACCCCAAAGATGGGTAAATGTGTATTGAAATATTTAAAGTAAAAGTGTTATTTTTCTAAGATGAGGTGATGAATTGAAGTAATGGGAATGACACATCTGCTGTTCCTCAATTTCCCTATTGTCCTGAGGCCTAAGAAATGTCAAAATTATGCAGAGCACTGGGGGTTAAAAAAGCCCAGACAGCAAAACTATAAATCCAGGCTGTCAGAGGAGGAGAATGAGGCTGGAGTCCAGGTGACTCTTGGGAGAGCCTGTGGTGTTAGGAGGTGCACTTGTGTCAGGGTTATCTGTCCCTGAGCATGTCCTGTGGCTGCAATTCCAGTACTCCCCCAGACAGGGAAGACCCTGCTAGTGAGAAGATTCTGAGGACTTTCCAAAATCAGCCTTTTAACCTCTTCCTCCCCAAAGAGCCACATGCAAGGTAGGGCAGACAGGGCTGTTGGTGTCAAGAGCTCTCCTGGGAAACTGCTGAATTCCCACCTTTAGCACCACATTTATCTGTTAAAGGATTTGCTGGTGTAATTCCTTGTGGAAGTTAATCAGAATGATCAGTTTTTCAGCTCCCAGGTATCCTTTGCCAAGGCTGGAGGAGGGAAGGGTAACTAATTTCTTACCAGGAAGCCGACATTTTCTAGTCTGCCCTCCTTCTCCCTTCACCCCCCAAAACATATGCTCCTTTTGGATCCACTGCTGTTCCCATCTCCCTGGCTCCATGACGAGCCTATTAACAGGGCAGAAAGAGGAGGAGAAGCTCACTGCTGTCATGGTGACTTTTTTTTTTTCTATTTTGAATGTGATCTCCAGGGACTGTCAGTCCAGGTCCTGTTCCAGGTTGCTTTTCCCTTTCCTCCCAAACTTCCCAAGTTGTGCAGCCCAGTGGCTGAGGAACGTGGGCTCAGTTGCCCCAGGAGTCTCTGGCTAGTCTCTGCTTGCTCTTAGCTTGGAGTAGAGCAGTCAAGTCTGCTTGGAAATTTGCACACAGCTGCTCCTTCCATAAACCAAACACAAGCAGCATGCTGTGGTCAGGTGACCAGTTTGTACAAGCCCCAGGGGCTTTGGCAGTTTGGACCTGTGTGGTCCTTCATCTCCAGTATTTGTAAATAAAAGAAATTCCCCCTATGTCCTTGAGTGCATTTGTCTTAATTTCTGTAGTAGTCCATGACTCAGAGGGAAGCAGGACTAAGGTCCATTAATTGCTTCTCTGGGCCTGGAGGGCTCACTTGTGGCCAAGAGATAAGGTGAGCACAGCACACACCCATGCCTGCCCTCCTCTCTGAGTGATACTGGGTTATCTGGGATACCTGTCTGCTGCAGGGGGATGGTCTGGCAGGGACACACATCCCTGAGTGTAAATACAGAAAACGAAATAAACATTGTCATTCTTAAAACCAGCTCTCATCAGAAGGTGGTTTGAAATTCATTTGGTTAAATAGGAGCCTCTGGGAAATCAGATGGGGAGAGGACTTGTTAATTACAAGCCTTGCACTGCTCCTATTCTAGAGCAACAAGTTTACTCTGGCATCTGAGGTCCTCTTCACTGTGGGTTTGAGCTTCACTGTCCCAGGGGCCACCTTGAGGAAAACAAGTGTTGGTAGAGACCAGACCAATGTTGTGAGGCCATTGGAGAGAGCAGTTGTGGAATTCCTCCCTTGTCACACTGGATTTTTAGCTGGTTGTGCAGCAGTGGCTGTGTTTCACAGGGCAGACCCCTTGTAGATACTTGCCCTCCTGTCTCAGAGCTTCTGCCATGTCCCCACCAATCCAGAGCAATGCAGTGACCCCATGGCTGGGCTCTGGGAAGGGCCTGCCCTGTCATGAAGGTGATTTATCACATGAGAAAGCCCAGGTGAGGCCAGGCAGCTCTTGGAAGGTGCCAGTGGTCTGCTGAGCACAGGTTGAGATCTGTTAGGTGAGGGACTTGGAATGTCACTGACAAGCTTTGGGAAAGGAAGGACAAGCATTGGCTGTGTTTCTTCTGATTGAATCAGCTCTTTCTTGCCTTCCCCTCTGCCATACTGGGTGGCTTAAAGATCTCTGTTGTGCTTGAGTGACAGGCTGTGTCAATATGTAGTTGCTTAGTAAGTTCATTAACCTGCAGCTAAATCCAGACAATGGCTAACTCCAGCTGTTTTTATATTTAAGCAAACTGCATCTAATCTTTTCAATGTATTTTGCTGAGCATGTAATTAAATGAGCATGACCCTGCAGTCTTTGTTGTGAATGCTTCCTCTTTGATAATTGTGATGATCTGAGGGATGTAATTTAGGGGTCCTTAATTTTACATAATTGGTGCTACTCCAGGTACAACAATCTAGTCACAATTTACAATGCCTTAAAAGCTGAGGAGTTAAATATATCTGTATTTGGGGGAACATTTTGGGGGTGTGCTCTTTGAAAACTGTATTAACTTCTGTTTCTGCTCTTCAAGGTTTTCAGATGTCATCCTGGCAACGATTTTGGCTACCAAGTCAGATATGTGTGGCAAAAAGTTCGAGTTGAAGATTGATAATGTTCGCTTTGTCGGCCATCCCACGTTGCTCCAGCATGCCCTTGGGCAGGTATGGTGTGAGATCCCCTCTGGGGACCTGCCTTCTTCATCAGCTGCCTGGTTTTAGGGAGGAAACCTGGAATTCAGAATGTGCATGTTGGCTTCTGACCCTGGTTTTACTTTCCTTTCCTTACTTCTGAGTCAGTGGAGTGAGTGGCAAACTGAGGGAGCTGTCAGTGATCACAGAAACTCTTCTGGTTACTGTAGGGAAGCAGTGTGAGCAAAGAGAAGCAAAACTGGCACCCCAGCTCAAAAAGCTGTTTCTCACTATTTTAGTTAGTGCAAGTTAGCTTTTAGCACCTCTAATTAGTGTGACAGTTAAAAAAACACCACCGAAAACCTTCACAAATGCTAAAAGCTGCGTCAGCCTTGTTTGGCTTTTAACTTTTCCTGAGGCTGAAGATGATCCACAAGACTTAGATGGAATATGTAGGATGTTGAAAGAGATCTAAAATTTTCTTGTGGACCAAGTCAGGCTGCTGTTTGCATTGAGACCTTCTTCCATGGCCTCTGGTTTAGGTGCTTAGAATGAGAGCAGTTTGCTACCTGGCCTATGTAATAGGCCCTGCTTAAATCCAGGAAAGAATTCATGTGCTTCTGTATTCCAAATATTCCCTGTCCTATTCCCTCTTCCTGATCAACTGTAGGAATGACCTAGGCTTTGGTAGTTTCTGAATCCAACACTGATCCCTGTCACTGAACTGCTTTGGTCTCATTTTTCATCAAATTTGCTAAGTCATTCCTTTTTTCAGGGGAAAAAGAAGTCTGCTTGCCAATTCCATCCTGCTTTGTAGCTATAATTAGAGGTGGAAACAGCTTGTTGGTAACTGCTGCTTGATATTTAGAGGACCAGACTGCTTTAATCCCAGCAAGGAGCTGGCCTAAAGCATCAAAAGATGCTACTTTGGGAGCTCAGTTGTGAGTCTACAGGAAATGTCATGGAGCATCACAAAAACTCAGTCCTGGAAAGGTTAAACTCTCTTGGAAGACAGGATTTAAGTGTGCCCAAGCTGTGCAAATCCAGCAGCAGCCCCAGACAAGGCAAGTGGTGAGCTAGGCCCAGGGTCTGTATTGGGACCCCAGCCAGAAGCAGAAGGAGACAGGACAAGGGTGGGATGTACTTGACCAAGGGTCTGTCCAGGAGACAGGCACAGCTCCAGGCCCTGGGCTGAGCTTCACTGGGATTCCCAGGTCATGGATTAGGGGCTGTGTGTTGTTATGGGAACTCAGCTGGGACTGGTCAGGGCCATTAGGACCTTTTGGTGCCCTCAAGGCTCTGACAGCAGTGGCCTGTTCTCCCTCAGATCATTTTCCTTTATTTTACTAACCTCATCTCAAAGGCCCAACTTCCTAAATGTGCTGTAAACGAGGTTGAAAACTTGTATTTGTATTTTTTTCATCACTTATTATTGTACATTCTTTCCAGTCAGTCTAATCCTAATTGCATGAAATGTCACTTCATTTCCATTTGTCTAAATAAAATTGCATTTGGGCAAATAAACAAAGTTATAAAGAGCTGTAAACACCTCGTTACTTCTGAAGGATCTTTTTGGGTGTGTCTTATCACCCCAGGAGGCACCCCAGAACTTTCTAGAGTCCAGAATCTTTTAGATGTGGCAGCCATTTCTGGTGGTTTGTGTCAGTAAATCTGGGACCCTCCTGCAGTTAGGAGGAAGCCAGATGGAGCTGCTTTTCCATGGAACTCAGACAGTGTCTGGAGTAACCCAGCAGCTTCTGCTTTGCATTTCCTCAGAGTTGATACTACAGTAAATTAATCCACAGGACAGCTCAGCAAATTCTTACTCTGATGAGATTCAGGAGTTACAAGAGCACAGATATTTAATCCTGTGTTCCAGATTGCTTTTTATGTAGCAGTGTTCTGAATTCTTCAAATTCCTTCAGCATTTTCTTTGCCAGCTCAGTCTTCTTTTTTTCTGGACATGAAGTGATATGAAATCTAGCCTCCATCCCAACTGATGTTAGTGGTGGTAGTTCCCCTGATTTTAAGGAAGGAACAGGATCAGGATCCTTACACTTGGAAATTCACAAGACGTCCTGGAGCCTGTAACTCCAGAACAGATAAACACAGTAAACTGCCTTTACCACTCTCCCATCACTGCCTTTCTGACAGAATGTAATTTTCACTTTAGAAAAAAAGCCCCAATAACAAAAGCCAAACAAAACCAACAAAAATATGTATCACCTCTTAGTTTTCTAAATTTTTGAGACACCTGAGTGAAAGCAGTCAGATTTTGGAGTTCAGTACTGAGCAGTTCACTGCTGGTGCTTGGAACCTGTGGGGAAGGGCAGATGCTGCTCGGTGTTTGCCCTGGCTCAGGTGCTGCACATACTTGGGGTAGAGAGCAACTCTTGTTTATCCTGGAAGGTTCCAGCTGTTTGCACTTGGGAGTGGCTGGGTGTTGAGCAGGGAGCTGCAGGGGAGGTGGGAATGTCCTAATGTCCTCTGCATTTTGTGCTCCATCTTGTGGCGACAGTGCTCCCTTTGGAGTTCTTGGTCTGCCTGTGCAAATTCCACTTGCTTGTCTCAGCTCCAGCTGTTTCTTCTCACTGGCAAGTTTGAATCTGCCTTAGGGATGCAGCTCTCTGCTCCAAAGAGAATAGAGGGGCTGGAGAATGTGTTTGAAATCCTGCAGGCAGAGAAAAAATCCAACCTTTTATTTTAGTACTGCTGTTCTAGAGCATATCTTGTCTGATAGAAGCAGCAGCCTGGAACAGGATGCAATTTGAGTGGAGATTTTGGGAAAGGAAGGAATAGGTGTGGCCTGAGATGAGAAATCTGAGGAATTCTGTTGACAGTATATGCTAAAATATATCTGACAGTTGTGCTAAAAAATTTAAACCTAAGGTCCCTAATGATGCTAAGTGTAATAAGAAAGACACCAAGTAAGAGTGCTGCCTTAACTGACACTCAGTCCATGCTTGTGGCCAAAAGGCTTTGGCTTAAGTTTTCACAGCTGCTCAGCAAAGGCAGTGTTGTAGAATAACTGACACTCCAATAAAAAAAGTCATAGTTCTATTTTTTGCAAGTCATATTTGATGTTATAAATTAATTTCTATGCTCTCTTTTCTCAGCTTGTTATTTAATTAGGGCCTTTTAAATTTATTTTTTTTTTCATTACTTTCCCTTTGTTACTGTCTCCAACTGACACTAGCTGATGGGATTTTCTAAAAAATATTTTTCAGGTATCCAAAACTGACCCCTCACCAAAGAGAGAGATGCCCACCATGATTCTGTTCAATGTGGTGTTTGCACTAAGGGTAAGGACTGTCTCCATTCCATCTGACAGTGGGATGTGCTGTGGATGCATGAGAGAATGCAGCAGGCTCACACTCCAGGCTTGTTTTATGATTAATGGCCAGTGTTTGAACGCTGCCTCCTCTCAGCAGTGAGGTCACTGTAAAGGGAGAGTGCCAGGGAGCAGCAGCTGAGCAGCTAAATGAGAAGAAGGTACAAATGAAGAATAAAGAGGTTTCAATGCTCAGCAAAAACCTGGAACAAATACGAACTTTCTGCCTGGAATTTTTTTCAGGCTTCCTCTATTAACTAGATGCTGGTGTTAAGGGATCCTGGCTTGGCCAATTAGGTGCATAAAGCCCTAGAAATTTCATTATGGTCAAGAATGACTTGATTTCTGAGCTCTGGCTTTCTTTTCCCAGTCCACAATTTGTTTAAAAATAAAAGAGGAAGCTGGAATAATTGTCTTTGTGGAAATGGTTGATTTTTGCTCGACTGGATGTAATGTCATGATTTAAAAACCTCCAGCTCCCCACTTGTGAAAGGAACTTTTTTTTTTCTTTTTAGCTCTAGTATTTTTCTTACCATTGGCTTTGCAGTGGTGACATGGACATGCCCCTAGCCTGCATGGCTTGTCCTCAGATGAGGAGCAAGGTTTCACACAAGACAATTACCTGAATCAAACAAGGAATTGTTTACAGAGCTCTGCTGGGAATCCAGTGTTCCTGTGCTTTAGGACACTCTTGGATCAAGTAGTGCAGAATTTGCAATGGAGGAGTTGATTTTAGGTTTCACATGTTAAGAGATGTTGTTTTGGGGAATTGTTAAAGCCCTGTGCTTTGCTTGCAGGGAAGTGTGTGTAGATGAACCTGCTATCACACACATGGATGCACACTGAGCCATGTGGCAGCAGCAGTGTTGAAACCAATGCTCTTTCATTCACAGTGAAGACTAGCCCACGTTTTTCTGGAATCTAATTTCTAGTGCTTCTGGGAAAACTTGCTTTCTTTGCCCTTCAGCCATGTGATGATACTGATGTAATTGTGTGTGTGATGCAGCACTAAATCCATTTGCCAAATGAGACACTCAGTTCACAGGGAGCAGTCAGGCTTCTGGAGAGTGTTGGGCAAGGAGCAGGTGGAAATTTTTTCCTAGGATGGAGCAGTGGAGTGCAGGAGGTGGGTGGAGGCCCTCAGAGATAAAGATGAGTGTCCATCTGCAGTGAGCAGACAGAGCAGGCAGAGGCCCAAGTGTGATAATCAGCACTGATCCTGCTGTGTTTGAGCTTCAGGGCTATCAACATGGCGTGACTCAGCAAGACAGTGGAGTCAAAAACCTGATGAGTCATGGTTTGCTGGTTTCTCTGCCAAGTGGTCACTTGCCAGAACTTTAAATTCCTTTAAATGTCTTAACAAACATGAAGCAGCTGCTGACTCATGCTGGAGCTACTGAATTTCCCCTCACCCTCCTTGGCAGCTGTACTGACATGATAGATTTTTCCAGCACTTTCTTTCTGGGGCTTCCATAAATGGAGTGTTAGTAATAAGCCATATTTGTGAATTTTTGGGAGTGTAGATCCAAATAAATTCAGATTTGGGGTGAAAATGTTGGTCACGAGCTGGTAATTGTTACCTGGTTACTGCCTTGTCAGTACACAGGACAAACACCAGTGTGGCAACGTGGAGTGAGTGGGACATGTTAGAGGCACTGCAGTCCTTGTGCTGCCAGTGAGTTTAACCTGAACATTGGGACATTCTGCCTTTTCAAATAGCTTGACACTTTCTTGTCTCACTGTGTGGAGTGCTTTGCTCTCTGCTAGGAGAAGGCCCATTAACAACTGGAAAAACAAACTAGGTAGTGGTATGCTGCTCCATGTGTGGTGTTCTCTGATGCACACAGACAAGCTGAGAAATCCAAATTACATTTGGACATCTCTGAGCTTCTGCTTGGCTGCCGGTAGAGAAGAACTGGTTGCCGGTAGAGAAAACTCTGTTCTTTTTCCAGTGGAGAGGCTGATTTTTGGTGTCAATGGAAATCCCTTTCCCTGTTCCCCATCATGACTGCAGTTCTGTGGCTCAGTTCTGTGTCTCAGTGGGTGCTCCTGTCCCCCCAGGCCAACGCGGACCCGTCGGTGATCAGCTGCCTGCACAACCTGTCGCGCAGGATCGCCATCGTGCTGCAGCACGAGGAGCGCCGCTGCCAGTACCTCACCCGCGAGGCCAAGCTCATCCTGGCCATCCAGGACGAGGTGTCTGCCATGGCAGAGAGTGAGTGCTTGCAGCAGCACTGCCTCTGCCCAGGAGCCCTCCCTCACAGGGGTGCTGATTGTGCCTCCTTGCTTCTCTGGCTGTGAACAAGTTTTGGTGTGCTCTGCAGCATTCTGACAGCTTTTCCCTGTGTTTTGCCTTCACTGTCCCTCTGCAGAGATGTAGGCTTTAGAGGTGGAGTAGTTTCTTTGCTTCCTTTGCTGGTTAAGTTCAACACAGTCCCTGGAGACTGTGCACTGAGCCCTCATGTTTGCCTCTCCCTGTCAGGCTGACATGGAAGAGCTCCTGTGTGGCCTGCTTCACCCAACCTAGAGTGAGTTTTGCTTTAATGCTGTCTGCTGAGTCACCAGACTCCTTTACTCTTACATGCTGTTACCTGGCTACCAAATAGTTACAGAACATTTTTACAGATTGCACTTGGAAAATGTGCTCTAACAATATGTACTATTTAAGGTGAACTCTGACAGTGATGCATCATCTTGCTGCAAGCATTAAAAATTAAAGCTAACATCTAGAAAAACAAAGCATTTAAAGTTATCATTTGTCAGATTTGGTTACATGTGCTTAACTGAGTTGAGGTTTAGCAGAAGTTGGCAATAATTCACTATTATTATCTTAATGTGTAACTTGAGTTATTGTAAAAGGTTTGGAAGATAATTGTAGATAAAAATGATACAAATTCTGTCCTTACAGTACAGGTTGATACCCAGTGGGGGAAGAGGAAACTGTTTGCTTTGAAGTCAGTTATTTTCTTTCTTGTTTTCAATCTTTCCATAGCCACAGAAGGGCCCCAATCACCTTTTCATCACATCCTACCCAAGTGCAAACTGGCCAGAGATCTCAAAGAGACATATGACAGGTAAGTTGGATTTTAGTCCTGGCTCACAGTAGGCTGTTTCTCACTGAAATCTCTTGGCTTTGTTCCTGAGGATATTTTCTACTTTCTCATGCTATTAATCATTGAGATTTGGGTTTTAAACCAGGCAGAGCAACGTGAAGCCTGACAGGTGAAATGTTTGCAGAGCTGCTACCCTAATCATTACCTTGGTCTGTCTTTGGTATCTTGTTCTTAAAAGTTGATGATCACAGCTTTAAGAATAATTTTTTTCTTCCTTAGCACAGGGGCACCTAATAACAAGTGCACTGTAGAACTGACAAGTGTCATAACAGGGATATCACAGCACTGGGGAAGTGCTCTAAACCTGCAGCTAAGGGGAAGGTGCTGCAGGAGCACTGATGGCGAGTCAGGTACTGCCCAGGCCCCATTTGTGCATGTCTGGACAGCAAATTTGGATGAGATGCTGAGACTTCCAGCAGAATGGAAAGTGTAACATGCTGTTTCTTGACTGGATTAGAAGTTCTGGCAAAGGTTTCAAAGCAGTGTGGGGCTGGTGTTGAACTTGAGCAGGAGTCTGTGCCTGTCAGTGCTGCCTCCTGGGCCCCAGAGGCTCCTGCAGCCAGGAAATGTGCTTGGGGAAAGGCCTGGACAGAGGGACACAGAACCTCTGTGTGTGGGGAGGAAGATGCTGTGCCCCTTGCTTGGGGTGATTGTCAGGGATTCAGGGAACCAGGCTGGAGTTCCTCGGGGAAGCCTTTACCCTCCCTGGGTTGTGGCTTCCTGTGTACAGAGGGGATCAGAGCCCTGTAGGGTAAGGCACTGGGAGCCTAAATAATACAATGGTTGCAAAGAGCATCAGAAAACTTCTGCTAAGCTGCTTCATGTGCTCAAGAGCTTTTGTGAATTTCATCTTGTTTGAAGGAATGTGATATATGGCTCCACACGCCTTGCACAAAACCTGTACTGAACTTTTAAGTAAGGCAGTTTTTATGCAGCCTGTAATTCTAATATTCCAATTATGTTTTTCTGTTCCTCTAGGGCTGTGTGTTTATGACTGGGCAAACCCTGATCGTGTTTCCAAACATTTTAGGGACACAGTGACATCTTGTGGCATTTAGCTGTGACTGTAGCAACACAGAGCCCGAGCTCATGGACTGTGCTGATATGAACCTTCCCAGAGATGAGGAATTGACAGACCATGGAGAAATACACTTTGGTGCTGCCCCCAGCTGTAAAACAAGGCAGTTTCTCCCTCATTTGGGCATTGTGAGTGGGGAAGAAGTGGTGCAAGTTGGATTTTGACACTACTGTAATGACACTGTCAAAAGCAAATGTAAGAAATAAGGTGTTGGGAAAAATCTGAAGTGCCTGTGTGCTTGATTGGAAAGCTGTACTTGAAAAGGAGCTGACAGTGTTGTTGGGTGATAAGGAGATGTTCTGCAGGGTTTTTCTATTAATACTTCATATGAGAGCATAGGAAATATGCTTGTTATACCTGCAGTCAGATCAGCTGAGAGGAGCTGCAGCACCTTGCCAGGCAGGCATAGATTTTAAATTATTTTTTAATAAGGTAGAAAAAGAGTTCTAGAAATACAGTTTTTTCTGCAAGTCCAGGATGAATTAATTATTCCTGTGTGGCAGCAGCTCTGGAGTGAAGTCTGTGTGGTCTTCTGTGAAGTGAGGGTTAGTCATAAGTGACATGGGTTTACAAAAAAAAAAAAAAGCAGATAGAAAAAAGAATGCATAAAATAAGTCTTGTCTGTAAGATAAGGCACCAATCCTGCTTACAGTTGTAAAACTCCTGCTGTAATGAATATCCAGTTTGGACACCACATTACAAGAGGGATTTAGGCCACCTAGAGAGTGTGGAGGAGTGTGAATGACCTCAGAGGGAAGATGGAAAGATTTCCTCTGTTGCTTTTAAAGGAGAAAGGACTGCTGGGAAGGGTAAACCTTCAGCTGCATGCAGTGGCAATGTGCTGTTCTAAATTTACAGAGACTTCTGGCATAGCCTTTGGCTGCAGGAGAACAGCCAGTGGAGTGGAGAGAGCACTTTGAATTGCAGATGGAGCCCAGCTCTCCTTTTGAGATTTGCTCCAGCCAGCATTTCCAAGTGCTGCTGATTTCTGCAATCCCAGCCCAATTTCCAGGGTTGCTCCAGAGGTGCTGTCGAGCCCTTGGCTGCCTGTAGATGGTGCTGAGGTATTTCAGGCAAGACCCAACACGTCCCTGAGTGAGTTGGTTTGTGCAAAACCACAAGTAGAGGAATATCCTTGTCATTCAAAATGTTCCTTGGTTTTGAATGAGCTGCCTGTGTTCCATTAGGCAGGATCAGTACCCAGGACATCTTGACTAGAAATGGAGTGGTATTACACTGACAGCTCAGAGGCTTTCAGCATCTACTTCCTGGGACATTTTGTCTCTAATGGAGAGAATAGAATGTTTCTTTTTGACTAATTCAGAAAATTGAGAGTCTTCATTCATCTTGTCCCTGAACTGAAGCATTGGTGTGGAACAGAGGGCAATGGTTTTTAGACCCAAGAAAGTTTTCAGGACTTCCAGTGCTGAAAAACTTACTGGGGTTACAATATGTGTCTCTTTTAAGGAGCTTTCACATAGTTTTATCTGCAACTGCAGATAATATGTGAGCTTGGTACTTACTAACTGCTTGTGTGGTTCTAGCAAACTTCTCTTAGCTTTGCACTGGGAAAAAAGAGAAAGCATGGAGAGGTTTTTGAGGAGGTTTGAATTGTTCATGTCTTCTTTTTAATACAGAAAGAGCCTCTATAAATTTTTAGCCTGCTGGGACTTGAACTGAGTGGTAGATCTAGCCCATCTCAGCAGCTCAGGGAATAATTCTGTGAGACTTAATGAATTATTAGATGTGATTTCTGTGTCTGTGCTGTAACATATAATCCAACGACAGTTATTTAGCAAAAGACAGCCCTTTGTCCTTTATGAGGAAATGTGAAATCATTTCAAAGCTCTGAGTAGTCACAACCTCTAGGAAAAACAAACTCCAAAGCTACAAGCTCACCTCCACCACACTCAAAAACATGGGGTTAATTTCTGATATAAGCAGGGTAGATGTGATATGAGGTGTGTACATGTGAAAATTCATAACTCTTATATAAACATGAAGTGGGATTTCTTTGTTTTGCCAATAGTTATGGAAAAGGCTGCAATTCTGGGAGATGCTGGCAAACTTTCAGGTTCTCATTTTGGGGCAGTAGCTCACAGTTCAGGACACAGCTGAATAGAGCAAAAGAGCAGTGATAGTCCCTAAAATATTCCCCAACTTCCTGCAGCTCTGGAGGGGTTTCTGTACATTCAGCAGCTTTCAGCTGATCTCACTTCCCAGAATTAGCCCCAGTCCTGTGAGCCAGAGTAAATATTTAACAACCACAGCATCCTCTGATAAGGGGGTCCATGGCTTAACTACTTTCTGTGTTTCTTTCTGTTTCTTCTGAACTTTGCTCCTTCTTGTATCCTGAGATGTCTCATGGGCCTTTTGATGGAGAGACATTAAACAGCTTCTTCCTGTGTGCCTCTCCCTGTCTCAGTTTTAAACTCTGTTATCGGATCATCCTGATCCTTGCTCATGTACCCCAAAATCGCTCATCAGGTGTTTTCAAACCAGAGATTTAAAAAAAACCAAAAAAGTGTGTAAACAAAGTTTTTATGGAATAAAATGTCCTGGAGGGTTTAATATCCTATTGCTTGAGTCTTTGTGTCTGTATTGGAGACACTATTTAACTCTGCTGTCTGGCTAAGAGCAGTTGCAAGTGTTGCTGCTGGAGGGTGTAGCTTGTTCCTTGTCAAATTACAGACACTTAAACTATTTTCTGTCCAAGGAGGGGCAGGTGAAGGAGGAATTGTGTGCATAAAGCTATAATGAAGGCTGGAAATTGTGCAGCTGAATGCAAATGCAGAAGAATGAAATTAAGATCCAGATCAGAACTGAAAATCTGGTTTTCTTGTTGTCTTTAATTCTAGGCTCTTGCTGTATAGTGCACTGTAGACAAAATTATGCTGTGGAGAGTGTAATTATCTAATTAAAGCTTTTGCCTTAGTGCACTTGGACCAAAGAAAGAAAGGAACGAATTGGGTCTTTGTCTGAATGTTAAACTCTGCAGGGAAAATGTCCCTGCAAGTGTTTTGTGCTTTCATGCATCTCTGCTGCTCTTGGGTAACCTGTTTTTACAACCCCAAGAGCTTTCAGGTGGTCTCTGAACTCAATTGTCCCATTCCTTTATTGCCATGTGTCCCCCTGTGAGGGTTTGGCCTGGGAGATGGTGTGGATAACCACAGCTTCAGCCCTTTTCCCTGATGTATTCTGAGGGAATCCAGCTTTATCTGTCAGTTGTTTTGTGGTGGGATAAGGAGTGTTACTGGAGCTGCAGCATTTAATGAACTAAACCAGAGGTTTTTGTGCTTTGCATGTTCCCTCAGGGCTGGGAGCCTCTGAGCAGATGAGAGCTGGTGGGGCCAGACTGGATTCACCCTCTCAGTTCCTTTTAAAAAGAGGAAAACACACAGTATCTGCTCCATTTGAAGCTTGAAAAATCAGCATTTTCCAGAGTTCAATGCAAGATTTGAGAACAAAACCTTTTGAAAAGCCTTGTCTGCAGTGAGATGTTCCCCAATGAGTCTGATCATGTACGAGGTGGGAGGGGATGGTGTTTGCTCCCTCACCACTCTGTTGTGGTTTGGTGAGTGGTTGCACCAGCAGCCAAAGCTACCCAATGGTTTTGTTTAAAGCTGGAATTTCAGCTCTCTCCAAACCCTCTACACAGCCAGATGAGCTTGAGAAAGAGCATGCTAGTTTGTGACCTGCAGTTCAATGCTGGTTATAAATGGTTAAATCACCACATAAAGACTTTTCCAAGATGTGTATTTAATCCCAACCTGTTCCTGGCATGTTTTTTAATCTGTTTTGTGTAGAGAGGGAAATTCATGGCAGTTATTGAAACAAAATTCAAATTACGAGTCTCAACACACTTTGAATTTAAAACTCAGGCTGGAGTTTTCAGAGTGCAAACTTTGAAATTTGATTTTAAGCCAAAAAGTGTTATTTGGGAAGAAAGTTTAAAATTGAAGGGCATTGAGAAATTCAGTTTTCTGGTGTAGACAAGATTAACTGTTGCTTGAGATTGATCAGCAAGTTTATGTGCCCCTAACTCCTGAAGAGATGTGGTGGGCCTTGCTGCTTCCTCCCAGCACAGCAATCCTTGGCCAACATTCCCTGCCCATGGAATGGGAATATTGTGAGGGTTTGCAGGGTGGTGCTGGCTTAGCTCTTTATGGTACATTACCCATTTTAAGTAAGTGTAGTTCCCTCCTGGGGCGTGCTCCACCTCTTATCTAGATTTGCAGACTTCTGTAAAAGTACCTGAATGATGTTCCTGGCTCTAATCTCCATCTTTTCTAGTTTTTTTTTTCAGTAATAGAGGCTTATTGTTGCTTTCAGGCTGAGTGCCAGGGTTGGATTTATTGTCTTTATTATTCCTGAGACATCCATCACTTCCACTCCAGCCCTGTTGTCTGGAGTCAGCTTAAGGGTTTAGCTCAGTCCCTGTGGTTTCCTAGAATGAAGAATCCATGTAACAGGCACGTTTGTGATTTCATGTGACAAGCAGGAACAGGTTAGTAAGGAAACAAACAACCTAAGCAGAACCAAAGGAGGCTGTTATTGTGGAAATGTGCTGCTTGGAACAGCCCTTGCCCAGTACACACATCCTCTTTTCTTTTTCCTTGGAGGGGAAGATGGAAATTGGAGGTGAAAACAGTGTGCCCAGTTCATCTTTGCAGCTTTGGCCTAGGGAATTTTCCTTTGCCTTGCAGTAGGTCTTGAATAAACTCCTTTAACTTGAGACACTGCTGCAATGTTAAGAGCAGAGGGGGAGCAGAAGGTCAGTGGTGGAGTCTTTCAAATCTCCCTCAAAATGCTGTAGGGGATGGTGCCCTGTGAGTCCAAGTGTGTGAGGCCCTTGCAGTGAGGAGCTGGTCCTCAGCCAGCCTGGGAACAGACAAGGTGCATTCAGCCTATTCCTGTCCTGATCTGATTTCTGTGCAGGGGTGACCCTGGCCCACTGTTTTCATTTGTGACACAGGGTAAATGGATTTATTGCCTTCCTCTTTTAGTCTCTGCACGACAGGGGTGGTTCGTCTGCACATCAATAACTGGCTGGAAGTGAGTTTCTGCCTTCCTCACAAGATCCACTATGTTGCCACCAACTTCATTCCCCCAGAAGCAATCGAGAGAAGTCTGAAATCCATCAGGTAAGAGCAAGCTCTGCCCCCCAGAGTGTGGCCAGTCCCTGCTCCTGTTCCAAGGGTGATGCTGCAGATGTCTGAGGTGGCACAGGCAGGGGGATGGTGTGACTGGGCTGTGGAGGAGGGGGGCCCTGGGCTCAGACTGGGCTCCCTGCAGCTGCTGCTGTGGCTCTGGTGCTGTTGGATTCGTGGTGGTGGGATGCCACAGCCTTGGTCTTCACTTTGGATGGTTGTACTGAGGGGATGCTGCAAGAGTGGCCTGCACTGTTTGCAGCCAGGAATTGTGTGTTCATTTTAATCTCTTCACCCAGAAGTAATTCTGCTTTTGGAAGAAAGAGAGCCCAGGTTCTGTGATACCTTATTTCCTGTGTTTGTTTGCCTGCAAAAGTAACTAACTTCTGCTTTCTTCCTTTCTTCTGTATTTCAGTAATGCAGATGAGCAGTTTTCAGACTTGTTCTCAATTGTGTGCCAATACAGTGCAGTCTTTTTTCCTTGTCACTGGGGTATCCAATTACCATATAACCCTCTGCCTCCTTTTTACAGGGAGTGTCTTATGCTGTGACATAAAAATAAGCTTATTTTGAACCCAGTTAGAGCAAAAGGATGATATTAGAAATTCCTTTTTTACCATTACATTGACCCCAGGTATAGTGGTGTGGGAATAACAAAGCCTTCAGGAAAAGCTGCAGTTTACTGTGCAAATGTATTCTATTTTTCTGCAGGCCTTACCATGCCTTATTACTTTTAAATGATGAGAAGTCATTGCTTAATGAGCTCCCGTTGGACTGCTCTCCTGCCCTGGTGAGAGTAATTAAAACTACCTCTGCTGTGAAGAATTTGCAGCAACTGGCTCAAGATGCTGACTTGGCATTGCTGCAGGTATGGGGAGCTGTCAGCAGCTGCTGAGCCTTTTAAATCATGAGGTGTTTTCTCCTGTGTGCTCCTGCTTCTGTGGGGCAGGGGCATGGCAGCTCCCTCAGTGTGAGCAGGGAGAAAGTACCAGCCCTGGAGCCTGGGGAAAGGCTGGAGGAGCAAAGGGCAGGGGTGCAGGGACAGTGCAGGGCAGCCCTGCAGCCACATCAATTCTCAGATGGGAGTCCTCAGGGTCTCAGGGGTTTCTAGTCCTCACTGCTGCTCAGGACAAGTCCATTAAAACAGGCTGGTGAAAAACTTCTTTTCAAATTATGAGCACCTCCAGGGCTGCCTCCCACAGCATCTCTGACCAGCATCAGAGTGAAACCTTTCCTCATGTTTCATGGGGAATTTCCCATTGTTCTTGTGCATGCTGCCTCAGGACCTGTCCCTGTGTCCCTCTGAGGAGAGTGGCTCTGTCTTCTCTGTGCCTCCTGTTTGGTAGTTAAAACCAGAGCAAATTGTGCTCCTGACTGATGCCACAGTGGCCTGTCTTGGTCCTGCCACACGCAAATAAAGCACACAAAATACAAGTGAATGTTTACAGCTGCCATGGCCAAATACGTTACTTCCCCTGGAGCTGCCAAGATCTTCTCTACCAAAGACTTGTGAATGCCTGTACAAACCTTCCCATCCATTTCCCTCAGTCCATTACTGCACAGACTTGGAAGCCATGGGAAGAAGATTTAGTTGAGGCTTGGGCAAAGATTTTGAGCCAGTCTTCCCAAGCCAGAAGCTCTTTCCAAATGCCTTTCCAGTAGTGACAACCAGTCCTCAAATCTGAATTGCTGGAGGTGACGTGATGAGCCCTTGGAAAGGGAAGTTTGTGCCAGTGGAGGGATGAGACTCTGGCACTCACATGAGTTGTGAGGCCACTGAGAGAGCCCTGTGGGTGACTGTGATCATTTGGGATGATTGTATGAGATGATCCCAGAGAGGGAAGAGCCACTCCATGTTCCTAAGGGTTGATCCAGACCCAGGGACACGACCTGTGCTCTGTGTGATGGGAAACACAGCTCATCATCACATGTTCTCCTGGTCATAGGTCAGTGCCTCCTCTTGTTCCAAGGGAAAGGTCCTGCTTTGTAATAAAACTCCAGGTCTGCCTGCAGTGGTCTGTGGTGTTACTTGGCTATGGGATGAACTCTGGAAATTCCCTACTGCTTCTGTAGTTTTGTTCTCCACAAAAAAGCACAGTTAAATGCATCTAATGATACAGGCTGGATTTTATGTCTTGTAGACACTATTTATGTGGGTTTTCCAGGGCCATTAGCAACCACTGACTTGTTTAACACATTAAAATACTTTGTGTAGCTCATTACTGAAATACCTCTGTGCAGTAAAAGGGCAATGTTGGTTTCCTTTATGTTTCTGTCGTAGTAGGAGCTGATTCTTTTGTTTTATTTTTCATGTATTTTATTTTTCACATATAACACAATGCATTTTGTACCTAAAGAAAAATAGTTTTGGGGGGCATGAAAAGGAACTATACTTGTATTGCTGCAGTTTGAAGGAATTCCTTTGAGGCAGGAAATACTAAGTTGCTTAGAAATGTGAAGCGAATCTCTGGAAATTCATAACCTTGTCAAATGCTTTTTGATCTGCCACATGTTATATTAAACCATAAATTTATTCTGAAGGCAGAGTGAAAGGATGGAACATTTTTCTTTCATTTCAGCTCAAACGAGACTTTTGTTGTTGTTGTATGGAACACTTGCTGAGAGTTTGTATATTGATTTTTGCTCCCCTAATTTTTCCCTGTTTTCTCAATACAGGTTTTCCAGCTTGCAGCACATCTTGTTTACTGGGGCAAAGCAATTATTATTTATCCACTTTGTGAAAACAATGTCTACATGCTTTCTCCAAATGCCAGTGTCTGCCTGTAAGTAGAAGGAAAATGTGTTGGTGGCAGCACAGTGCTGAGGAGTGCAGATGCACTTTCCTTCCCTGGCTGGATACAGAGTGGGATCTTTCTTCATGAATTTGTTGAGAGTGCCAAACACAAACCATTACATGAGCCTGAACTTGCACAGCCAGTGTGGGCAGGGAGGAGCAGCAGAGCAGATCAATATTCCTCTGTGGTGATGAGGGCCCTGGAAGCAGTATTTACCCTGTGGAGCTGCTGTCAGTACTTTTTGTACTCCTGCTCACTGAATGTCCAATACAGGAACATTCACAAACCAAAGTATTTTATGATTAAGTTAAATGAGTGGTTTATAGGGCTCTCTGTGTAGCTGGCACACCTGACATGAATCAAAAGCAGCAAAAGTTGCCACTGTGTTGTTTCATGTGCTGGCATTCCATACTTGTGCCTTGTCACAGACAGAAGGCAGCACGGCCATTTGGAGAGCAGGCAGAGCCACTGCAAGGAGGATGTGGAGGCAGGGGTGGGTATTTCTGCTCTGCTGAAGATTGGCAACCCTTCCTCTGTTGGATTTTGAGATGCTTTTAGACTCTATGTTGGAACTCAGTTACAGGAAAATAGTTTTAAATCAAAACTTTGGTGATGGAAGTATAAAAATAGGGCTGGAAGGGGCCTTGAGGTCATCCAGCAACAACTGTGCCTGTGTCAAACATGGCAGTGCTGTTCTTGAAGACCTTTGGAGATGGAAATCCTAAGGCAGTTTTTGTGATATTTAACTTGACTATCCTTTACTTCTGTTCAGTCATATTTCTTGTCCTGTTAGCACGGGGAGGGGGCACAGCCACATCTGCAGCTGCAGTTGGCACATTCAGAGGTTGTGTGTGTCCTGCCCAGGCTCTGTCCCTTTGACCAGAGGCTGCACGGGTCTGGACTTTTTACCACTTTCATTCTTCTCCTCTGGGTTCCCTCCACACCTTGAATAAAATGCTGGAGCTGAATGTAAGGCTGACGTGAAAGTGCATGAGCTTCTGGCTGCCTTCTGCAGGACACAACATGCCATCAGCTGTGCTTGGGGGTTTTCTAGCTCACAGGGAATATTACATTTGGGAATTGGCACTTCTGCAATGGTTAACTGGCTCAGAGTTCCCCCGAGCAGCCCTGCAGAGCTGACCTGTGCCTTTGCCTCTCTCCTGCAGTTACTCTCCCCTGGCAGAGGCCTTCTCCTGTCAGTTCCGGGGTCACAACCTGCCCTCCATGCTGGCCAAGTTCTCCCTGCCCGTGTCCCTCTCTGAGTTCAAGAACCCGCTGGCACCACCCGTGCAGGAGGTGAGCTGGGCCCTGCCCAACTGCTCCTTGTTCTGCTGCTCACAGGGGATGCTGCTGCTCCTGCAGCACTCGCTCAGGAACCTGCTCTTGCACATTTACAAGCCCTCAATTGCTGTGTTTCCAGCCTTATGATTTATTGCTTCGTGTCCTCGTGCCAAAAAGCTGTGGGGATGTTCAAGGTGAGAGGATGCTCTGTGCTGGCAAAGCACAGTCCTAAAAGAACTATTAGGATGTTTCTTTTCGTGGAATGCTGTCGTAGGGAAAACTGAAACTCCATTTGGTCTGTTCCAAACTGTCATCAGTTGGTAAGGCTGAATCAAGTTTGTGGATTCCTCACAATCACATTTGATTTTATTCTGTTCCATCTGCTCCAAGTTCACAATCTGTTTTTAAAAGCAATCTGCCTGTTCACTTGGTTTTGCTGTAAAACTGGAATTGTTTAAAGGCTTTTGGAGGAAGTAGGCTCAGCATGGGGTCAGCAGAAGTCCATGTGTCAGTGCATTGGCTTCTTAGTGTTCAGATCTGTGTTAATAAAATATGGATTTGGGATTTGTGAGCTGTTTTGCTTGTGCATCGATCATGGCTTGTGGCATTTCTGGGAACTGGTGGAACACAGCAAGGAGCTCAATAATGTGATATCTCTGAACCTCTGACTGGCTCAGTGAGGCAAAGGAAGCATAGGCAGAGTTCTTTGACTGGTTTCTCCTGGTGTTTGTTCCTGGCTTTCAGACTTGGGTGCCTTGGTGGCTCCATGGGTTTAGCCCCTGCTCAGAGATAGAGAAGATTACCATCACCAGCACGGCTGTGGGGGAAGAATTGGCTGTAATTACAGAGATGATGATCAGAGATAAAGATAAGTAATGATGTAGGCCTAATCCCAGGGGCATGTACTGGTCAGCTGCCACCTTGGGAGGCTGGGGAAGAGCAGGACTCCACTGTAGTTACAGACAAATAAGTGTCCTGAAAATTGAAGCTGAAGTCATAATGTTAATTTTATTCTAGCTGCAGTAGCTTCAGGAGACATTCTCAGTAATCCTTTTAAAATTAATTACTTGCCTTAATACTTCTCCTTCAATAGTTCTGGTTGTTCT
This sequence comes from Trochalopteron elliotii, assembly GCA_024734555.1. Classification (NCBI taxonomy): domain Eukaryota; kingdom Metazoa; phylum Chordata; class Aves; order Passeriformes; family Leiothrichidae; genus Trochalopteron; species Trochalopteron elliotii. Next base: position 371,541 of record JANPWX010000051.1, read on the forward strand.
CAGACGTCCTACTTTTGTTTAAAACACATAAATAAAAGTCTGCCACTTACTGCTGCAGTTATGCCTTGAAACAAGGGTGTGATAAATGCTTGCCAGAGCTGATGGAGTGCTGAAGTATTTTTTTAGAGTGTACCTTCCCTCTGCTGCTCCCCTGTCTGTGGTGGGGTCCTAAGGGTCAGCAGCACAGCTTGCTTTCATCATCCTTTCAGCCTTATTGGGAGGATGAAGGATGATGCTGTGAAAAGCTGTGGCTTTTTGATGAAGCAAAGTGTGACAGTTCTTAGGGGAGTTTAGATTAGAGTGAGTTTTTATGTATTTTTATATCAGTACATTTTCTTCTACTTTGCTTTACCTCTGTAGGATTTCTTGTATTGTTTTTTTGGTTTTTAGTCCTTTAAGAGACGTGACTCCAATCCCTGCCCTGAAGTGGTCAGGCTCCAGTTGCAATTAATAGAGATCTAATCAATACAGCAATTAATCTAATGAAAAGTGGGTGGGTTTTTGTTCCACTGTGCTGTGATAAAAGACCTTGTACTCTGAACTGTAAATATTGTCAAAATGTATTCGCTTTGCCTTTGAAAAAAATTAGCAAAGGTGGGACTTCTCTCTGTAGTTTTGTTCTTTGTGTGCACAGGAGGGGATGTGAGGATTTTTAGCTTTAAAGATTTCCAGTGGTTTTCTGTTATCTCATGCTTTTCATCAGGCTGAGGGTACTGTCTGCTCCTGAAGGTCACTGTGCTGAGGGTCAATACTGTGGGAGGGGCTGTATCTTCTGCAGAAACTGTTGTGGCCTCGTGGCATCCATCCCATTTGATTCTTCTCTTAAGCATGGGATTGGCTTCCTGCTTTTGGCATGTGCTTCTGGATGGGTATAGAATACAGAAGGCATTAGTAAAGCCCACCATAGGAAACAGGAGAGCTCTCAGTGCCCTTCCTGTTTTTTATACAAAAATATTGCTTGATTTGAAAGGGCACAAAGTTACTTTTGTTCAATTACCATTACATGAGTGGAATTCCTCTATTCCTTTCGGTAGATATAAAAAAAAAAAAGTGACATTAATTTTTCTACTTTGTGTGCTGTGGTATTTTTTGGCTGGTAGGAGATATGAACAACCTAAGCAAGGACAGGACTGCTTTGGGAGTGCATGGCTATGTTCTGCTTTTGCTGTCAAGTAGGCAGGAGGTGTCAGGTAGTGCCAGGCCTGCCAGTGCTCTCAGCTGTGCCCTGTGCCAGAGACTGAAAGTCTTGTTTGTGTCATCTTGATCTCTTTTCTTGCCTGAGATGAGGAGCAGTGTATTGCAGGGGAGCCCTGGTCAGTGTGTATCTGTCAGCTGAGAAGATTTTGGTATCCATGCAGTGCTCCCTGCTGCTTCCCTTTCTCTGTGATTCCCTGGGACAGCAGCAGGGTGAGGATGAGCCCATGCTCTCAGCTCAGCTGACCTCAAGAGATCTTGGTGCTGCTTTTCCTTCCCCCTCCCAGGTGTGTGCACACAGGAGCCTTCCTCCCTTCCTTCTTTCCTTTCCTAGAGCTCTGGCTCCTGTCCAGCCTGACTCTGTTCATTTAACTTGTTTCAGCTGCACAAGTTTTGTGCCAGGTTAGCAGGTGGAATTTACTGGGAGAGATCCAGTGAGCTCCAGGGCTGGCACAGGGTGAGGGAGGTGATTTCTGCAGAGCTTGTGCAGCTGAGAGTGTGAGGGAAGCAGAACCCGTTCTCCCCCTTTCACAGTGAGTTGTCCCTTAGCTCCATTGTGATTTGTAACATCACCAGGACTTGCTGCAGTGCCTGGGTTTGTCCTGGCTCTCACCAGGGTGCACCCAGGGGCTGGGGAGATCCTGTGAGCTCACACAACAGGGAACCCATCTTGCCTTTTGGTGTTTTTGCTGGAAAAGAAGCAGTTTGCATCTCCTCTACCCCAACCCCAAAGAAGCTGTCCTTGTTGTGCTGCCTGTGGCTGTTGGCTGGTGTCCCTGTGCTCTCCTCCTGAGTGGCACAGCCTTGCTGGGAGTGCAGGGCACACTGGGGTGCAGCTCTGGGGGTGCTCAGTGGGGTGCACAGCCCTTCCAAACCTCATGGGAAAGCACAGGGGCACCTGGTGACCCAAAGCCTTCAGGTTCTTTGGATTTAATACAGGTCCTGGCAGGATCTGTACCAGGCAGTGCTGCTGGTGCAGGGGAAGGCTTTGACCTGCTGTTCAGGATAAGGATTTCTTTGTCCAGCATCAAATTTCTTTACCAAGCTACTCTGCATGAAGTTGCTTTGCAAACCAAGAGTTAGGAATGATGTTTGTGGCTTCACAAACTCCTCTGCACTGTGACCTCAGCCAATTTATCTGCTTCAGAAGCTGGAACACCTCTCTGCTCCACCTTGAACAAACATGGACTAGCAGGAGGGATCTTCTCACCTGTAAGGAGTGTTCCTAGGTGAATTAGACATCCCATTTCCTTCCTGCATCCCCTTTATCATAATGCACATTGTCATTATTATTGTGGTTCTTTAATTCTCCCTTGATGGGATGTGGATAACTGCAGAAAAAAACCCAAAAACTGAAAAACAGATGGGAAAGCAGGACAGCTGCTGCTGAACAAAATCTGTTTAACTTTTCACTTTTGTTTTTAGTCAGTCTGGGCCATCCTGTTGGGAGTCAGGCACAGGGAGATGAGGCCTCTGCCTTGTGCCTGCAGAAAACGTGCTGGGCTTTGTGCAGGGCTCATGGAAAATGAGGCAGGAAAATGTGTCAGGGGATGGAGTGGGAGGGGAGCTGAGCTGCCTGCACACCCTGAATGGGCAGCTGTGTCTTCAGGGAGCCACTCTGCACATGGGGCTGCTCTGCTGGAAGGCATTAGGAGCCACTGGAGCTTTTCTTGGCAGAAGTAGGGAAGTGGGATTAAGATGCATTTATGTTCAGTTGGACTGGGTATAAAATCAGGGGTTTGGCACAGTAAGTTAAAGGAATATGTCATGCTAGGCTTGAATGGAGGGAATGGTTAAGGTGAGAATTCAGGGCTGTTACCTAATCATTAAAATGGCAATATTAAACAGTAAATGTTTCATCCTCCATCAGTAGGAGTTTTCAGAGTCTGTTTCCTGTAAATCAGGGAGAAGTTTTCATAGCTTAAGTGTTTTCTGTGAAACAGCATGGTTTGAATGCTGCAGGAAGGTGATTTCAGCAAACATCCCTGCACCCCAGTGGCTTTGAAGGTGTCATCATCCTGAGCCAAGGCAGCCCTCAGTTCTCCAGTCAGACCTTGAAGAGGATTTGTATCAAATAACTGGATAATCCAGGCTGGAGAAAAGGGGCCTGTGTGCTTCAGCAGGCAAAACAAGCTGTGTTTTCACTGCCTCCTCACGTAGTGAGAAACAAGCTGGGGTTGAGTGCTTCCAGGCTGCTGTTTTCCCTTCCCTTTCCTCAACCTGTTGCTGCTCCCAGTTATCCTTAACTTTTTAGGCCTGGGAAAGAAAACAGCCTTAAAGAATCCTTGCAGGAAATTTAACACATTTCTCCAGAGTTTTACAAATGGCCCCAGAGAATAAGGAATGCTGGATCTTTTCCCTCCAAGACTTGAAGCTGAGCTTTCCTCTGACTGTCCTGAAGTGCCCAGCTGGGCTGATGTGCAGTGCTGTGTTTTTGGAAGCCAGTGCAGCATCTCTGCTTGTGGCAGTGAGCACAGAGCAGGGCATTGTACCAATGCCTTGCATGACAACACCCTGGCACTGCTCTGGGAATGCTCTCTGCCAGCAGGAACAAGCCAGATGTGGCTGCTGCAGCAGACAGGACCCCCTCAGAGCAGGCTGCAAAGAGGCAGCATGGGCAGACAGGAAGCATGAAAAGAACATGGATGAAATTTAGATTGAATTGGTAGTTAAATCAAGCAACAGAAAATGTCACTTTATGTTTCCATCACAATCCTGGTGTTACAGCCAAAAAAGGCTGACTCTGGATTCCTGCTGTGCCAAGAGCAGGACTGAGGCAAGCAGTCCAGGGATGGAGTATATCCTTGCCTGGGAAGCTGCTCCCAGCCTGTTTGGCTTCAGCAAGGAGCCCAGCTCTAATGAAGTGCCCTGAGAGCAGGCACAGAGAGAACCCTGCACCTCTGGGGAAGGAGTAGCATTTCCAGCCAGCCCAGCACAGATGGTGCAGGGAGGCCTCTGCTCCTGCAGCCCTGTGTGAGCTCCATGGCAGCTTGGGAGGAGCAGATGGAGAATGGATGGAAATGCAGTGCTGGTGTCCAGGCAGCAGAATGTGTTAGCAAAGCCTCTGCTGGAGTTGATCTGTGAAAACACTTCTGCCTTTGGTAAGAAATGGGTCTAAACCTGGAGGAAGTGGGAATGGTGTGAGGCACTTGCAGTGGTGGCACAAAGCTCATCACATGGGCAGGGGCCAGTTAGAGAAATGAGGTAAAATGGAGTGCTTCAAACTCTTTCCAAGGTTATTTAAGTGCTAATTACCCAATAACGAGGTAACACCTATATTATTTATATTTTTGACCCAATAATGACCACCCAAGGCCTGCAATGAGGACCTTTTTCACCCAGTTACAGAAAACCACCCAAACCCATGAAGAAGAAGGTGAAGAAGGACTCAGACAATGCCCAAAGTCCTCCATCTTCCCCCATACATTACTATATACTAAAATCTTAAATCTAAGTTTTTCACCCTGTGAGATCACACAATACTATTCAAACTACACACCCACAACCCCCATGCTACCATCACTCAACTTGGGAAGCCTGTTCTAAGGCCTCAAGTCAAATGTGGTGTTTGCTTGAAGATCAGCACCTTTTTAGCACAGAAAGCCTGAAATTTTCAACCTCCAGTGTTCCAACAGGCAGGGCCCAGTGCAGGATGTTGCAGCACTTGGGCTTTTTCTAGGACTGGGTTTTAAGAGGTATGAAATTCCTGCTGAAGTTTGGCTAGTACAGAAAAATGTCAGGGATCATCAGTCTCTCTGGTCTAGGGATGATTGTTCAAGTTTATTCAGGATACAAGAAGAGTTTCCTCCAGTTCTCAGGATCTCCAGCTCTGGGTGGCACAAAGGTGTTTGCAGGGGTTGTTTGCACAAGGTTGTGGCTGTAAAGCTGTAACTGCTGCCTGGCTTCTTGCTCCACTGGGCCATAGCTGCTGGCTCAGGGTGGCTTTCTAGGTATTTCCACCAGGCTGTGGAGGTGATGGTGCACATGCAGGATTAGAGAGGGCTGGATGAGACTCTCCATGCACATGGAGCTGCAACAAAAGAAATTGGCTATTTTTGTAATTCGTGGAACCACCAGAGTGCCCAGGGTAGTGTCAAGCCCTACCCACTGCTTCTGTAGGTCTGGTAGAGCCTGTCTTCCTGTCTCTTTGGATTTTTCCAGGGTTGTTTTGTGCTCTGAAACGTGCAGACCTCTTTCATTTGCTAATCAGACGTCACTGTGTGCCAACAGGTTGGAAATTTAAGTAAAATAAATGAACCAACTTTCCATCCAGGCCTGCATCTGGAAGGAAGGATTTCAGCAACGTAATCACTGCAGTAAACCTCCCTCTTCCAGGCTGGCTTCAGATGTTAGCAAAGCATTATGTCTTTGGTGTCTTTTGCCAACCTCTCTCTTCTGTAGATTCTCTGTTAAACATGTAAAATGAATTATGGCTTTTTCCAAAAAATGGTGTTTGAAGGCGATCCCAGATAGTATGTTATAAGATTAAAATCCATTGAGCCCCCAGAAGTGGTAATCCCTGAAAAGACAGGGTGTGGGTCTGTCTGCAAACAGAAGAGGTTTCTTCTGTGATTTGATAGCAGAGGAACTGAGAGTTACCAGATTTATGGAAAAAGGAAAATTATGTGGGCTGATGAACTTGGGTTTGGGGCTTTTATTGCGACTTGGCCCGTTACCCTGATGATTAATGCAGCAGAGTAGCTTCCTTCTGAGCCTGAGCTCATGCTGCATGTGTTTGTCTCACCACAACAGTGCTGGTTGCTATGAAATCCCCCAACAGCCTTGTCAGTGATTGTGTTCTGAGCCCTTTACTACGAGAGTTGCCTGCAGTGATATGAAAAGGCTTTTGATGCAGAAATCAAGACACAATGGTGCATTTTGAAGGCTCCTCCCAGACTTCTGAAAACAGACCCTACAACACTTGGCCCTTGCTGTGCCCATGGTGTTGGGTCTCCAGCAGGTGTTGGGCAATGTTTAATGCATCTCATTGCTTTGGAGTCTCTTGCCTGCCTGAAAACCCAGGTGTGTTTTTTAGCTTGGCCCTCTATAGCAGAGGGAGGTGAAATGAGGGCTGGTGACTGCATTGGGAGCTCAGGCTGCTGTCCCTTGCCAGGGCTTGTGCTGCTGCTGGTACTGCTTCTGTATTGCCCAGCCCTGTCAGGCTGCAGAGCTTCTCCCCTGCCCAATCAGCAGTTTCCCATCTGACAGCAAAGGGCTCCTATTCCTGCTTCAGCTCTGCCCCATGACCCTGCCCTCTCTCTGGCTCTCTAGGGGAGCCTGCACTTCAGTCTGACCATCTGGGATAGACCCTTTTGGGGATTTATTTTAGTGACCCTTGTAGAAACCAGCAAACTGAGGCAGGGGCAGGACAGGTTCATTTGAGGCTGTGCTGGTCAGGGTTGCATAAAGATGTGGATCATGAAAGGCTCCATTGCAGTCTGAGCAGCCACAGAGACTCTGGGTGTGATGAAGGTTTGTGCCTGGTGACCTTTTTGTGATTGGAAATGAGATAAACTCTTGTGTAGGGCGAGAAGTATTTCTCCATGTGACTAATTGTGGCAATTTCAGGCACACGAAGAATGAGGCAGACACAGAAAGTCAGGCAGGAAAAGCTTTTATTTTAATTTCTGACTCCATCTGTTATACATTTTGATCAGAAGGCAAAAGATTGGCTACACAGGTTGCCACCTTTCTGACCTGGTTGGTGAACATCACCATCAATCACATTCCTCCTCTGAGAGGAGAAATATGTGAACAAAATAGATAAGTTCTAAATATCTACATAGTTTATATGAAGCTGCTTAAGGATCTCCACTACAAATTGCAAACACTGGAAAGCAGGAAAATTCAGGGTGACAACTAATGACTCCTCAGGTCAGGTACCCTCTGTGTGTTGTTCTCCTCCTGTATCTCACTTCCCAGGTGTTTAACCCCTTGTTTCTCCCCCTGCAGACCCAGCTGATCCAGATGGTGATCTGGATGCTGCAGCACAGGCTCCTGATCCAGCTGCACACCTACGTGTGCCTGATGGTGCCCCCCAACGAGGAGGAGCTGCGAGCCCAGGACGAGGACATGCCCTTCACTGCCAGGGTTGGGGGGCGAAGTCTGAGCACCCCAAATGCTCTCAGCTTTGGCTCTCCAAGTATGGGCACACTTTTCTCTGCTCTTCACACTCCACCTCACTCCCAGAGCTCCCCTTAGGGCATCTTAGAGACATCTCCTCTTGCTGCAGTACTTGCTAATTAGGTCCAGCCTTTCCTAAATTGAGAGCTGGGCACTGGTGAAAGTTCTAGGGGCTATTAGACTTCTTTTTAGAAAAAAGTAATGCTCGTTTGGTCATGTGAAAGATTTTTATGAGAGGTACTTGTTTCTTTTTTCAAGTAACCTCATCCTCCCTTGCAGCACTCAGAAGTATCCTCTGTGTTCCCCTGGCAGATTCTGGTTTTCAGGACAGAAAGAGAATGTGGGAATTTGTTCAAGCAGCATTGGTTTCTGTAGGCTGTAGAGCCATTAGAGCCACCCGAGGAGACACAGAGGTGGCTTTGTTCTCAGAAATTATTGATTCCTATTTGTGTCCCCTGATTTCTTTAATCTCCCCGGTGCTATTCTTCAGGGTGATTCCAGGAAAGCATTCTTTCAAGAGGATGAGTCAGATATGATGCTGAAATCACCAAACATTCCTGCCTCTGCTGCTCTGAGCAGCCTTCTCAGAACACTGCTGGGCTTGGACATGGGGAGAGATTCTCTGTACAACTTTGAGCTTTACAGGAGTCATGAATTAGGGCAGAACTCCTGGCACGTGAGTCAGATGAGTCTGTGATCTGTTTTTTCTGGCTCCCTCACAAGAGGATGTTTCTTCTTGGCCTCTCTGCCTGCTCCCACCTTCTGTGCTGTTAGGCTTTTCATGTTACCACTTCATGGTATTCCAGCACAGCTGTCTGGGAATTCTCTTTTCAAATGTTTTTTATGGACTGTTTATGGTCTCCAGAAGTACAGTTTTCCACCCAAATTGATGACTCTGTTGAAACATTTGAATTTCCCATTGAGAAAAACGCTGTGTTGTCATCTGACTAATTGCAGATTCATGGAGCACTTGGAGAGCCACTTTCTCTGCTCTCCAGAGAAGAGGGATTAGTTGGAAAGGCTGCACAGAAACAGCCTGAATTGATAAACTTTGCATCCTTATGCTGAGGAGTATAAAAATTCAGTGTGTATGTGTGTCTCTCTCTTGCCCTGATAGCCAGTAGTGATGACATGACTCTGACAAGCCCTAGCATGGATAATTCCAGTGCTGAGCTGATTCCTGGTGGGGACTCTCCCCTAAATAAGAGGATGACAGAGAATCTCCTGGCCAGCCTGTTGGAACACGAGAGGGAGGCCATCCTGAATGTCCCAGCTGCCCAGAATCCAGAGGATCTCCGCATGTTTGCCAGGTGAGCAGTGCAGGATGTTGTTGTTTCTTAGCCTCCTTTCTTCATAGGAGGATTGGTGTGGGGTCTGAGCAAATCCTCACCTGGGGATTTGGAGGAGAAATTCTTTTGGGTTTGCTCCTGTATTTTATCTGTAACACAAACTAATATTTGTGGCACAAGAATACTTGGTAACAAAGAGTCCTGGGTGTGTGAAGGAGTGGCAGGGAGTATGGATGGACTTCACTGTTTGCCTGCCAGTTTTCCTTGTCCACACCTGGCAGACATAAAACTGCACAGCCTAAAAACCCTTGTAAGCAGAGAGGCAGAGACCCAGTGATGCTGCTGCTGACATTTTGTGTCTATTGGTGTTTCCAAGCCAGCTCTCCTTAATTTTATGGTTTGTAAACTCCATGGAAACATGAGACACAGAGCCAGCCTGAACACTTTTACAGAGTGTCCCAAGGTGTGTTTGGCAGTGATGAGAGCTCACTGCTTAGGTTAGTTAAGCTAAAGGCATTAGGGATGTGTGATCAGCAGCACACATTTTGTTGTTACAAATTTGCACTCAACAAAACAACTCAACTACTTGTTCTGCACGTGGTAAAAGCAGAATGACTTCCTAAGCAGCCATCTGGGAAGAAGGGAGGGGGGGGAAATACTTTTTCTTCTGAAGGATTTCAAAACTCAGTGGCATCACTGGAATGCAACTTTCACTGGTTTTCATACTTGTGGAGCAGAAAACCTCCACCTGAGGGAAGGACTGCAGCTGTTCCATGTTCTGGATTCAGTTGGTAATCCCCTGAAAACCTGGTTCTTGCCCTAGGATGGATACAGTCAGGTAGCCCAGGGAAACTGTAGTAGCAGGAAGATGCTTTCCTTGTCTGTGACAGAGTACAGCTCGGGGACTTTGACAGAGCTCTCAAAACTTGTGGGGAGTTACTGCTCTCTGAATTATTTGTCTCCTTCATCTTCTGCAGCTCTTCAGAGAATATGCTCTGACTGGGAGGCAACATTGGCCACTTGAGAGCTCTGAAGTGTTTTTTTCCTTATTACCAGCTAAGTCATTATAAAACCACTGAGGAAGGAAAGTAACAACACAATCATATTTAATATCTTAAGACAGAAGTTGTGGGAGACTCCTTGAACCAATTCAGTGGTGGTGCAGATTCTTAGTTATCCCAGTGAGAGGAAAGGATGTTGTGATTGCTCCCCTCTCATCCCCTCAGCTGGGAAAAAGAGCCATTTGGGAGCTTTGGAATTGCAGATGCAAGAAATGACTCTGATTTCTTTGTGAAACCAGCTGAATGATGTTCATTGTGCAGTTTCCTCCTGCCCCAGGTTCTTTTGCAGATCCCCAGGCCTTACCAGGTCAGAATTTCCAGTCTGCTACAGATTGAATTGACAAGTGCAGAGTGCTCTGAGGCAACAGTGAGGAACAAACAGATTAAACAATAAATAAACAATAAACAGATGGGTCCTGTGGGCAGATGCTGCAGTGCACATGTAGGAATGTTCATGCCAGACCCTCTTGGTTACTGCTGGTTTTATGAGACACCACAACTTGTAGGTTGTGATGGATTTTCTCTCTTTTTGTGTTGTAACCATCAGAGATGAGTGAGTAAGTCTGTTGCTCTCAATGAAAGAGAAAAAACCATGGTGAGGCTGCCTGAAGGAGCTGATCTCCCTCAGGACCCTCATGCAGGTACTGCTGCAGCCCTGGCCAACAGCTCTGCTCCCACAGCTGCCTGCAGAGCAAAGTGCTATAAATGCACAACTGGTGCCCTAAATATCCTGTGGTATTTGCCCTTCCCAGGATGCTGTGTGTGCACACAGAGGGATGGGCTATTTCCAGCACAGCAATAAAGTTCAGCCTGGCACATTTTCCTGTGCTGGTGCCTCTGAGTGCCTGTCCCTTGTCACACAGCACAGAGTGCTGGTGCCTGTCCAGGGCTGTGCACAGCCCGTGTTTGAGGGCAGAAACCTTAAGGGGAAGTAAGGAATTACTAAAGTTTGACTTCAGCACTGGCTGCATTAACCCTCATAACACTGAATGGGAATTTAAATCCAAGTTCTTTCCTAAGGGGCAGCTAAAGGAGGGTTGGCATGTCCTTCCAGGAGGAAGCTTGAGAAGGAGACAAGTTTGTTTTGAGCTAGATCCTCAGTAATGTACACTAAGCCTTCCTCACTGCACATTAAGCAGTGCTTTTGAAACCTGAAGAAGCTGGAGGCTTCACTCATGGCTTCTCTCCCAAGCCATGGGTGTGGAGTTGCTTTCAGGGCTTATTTGTCTTGCTCTGAGGTTGGGAGGTGGGATCCTTCCCTCCACTGAGGAAAGCTCATTGGCAGCACTGAGCTGTGGACAATTCTGATCTGGTTTCATGCAGGGACATCTCCTTGGCCAGAAATAAGCTAATTCTATCTGAATTGCTAGTCTGGGAGAATTATTTTCTTTTTAGTGTGTAGGAACACTCCAGGGCTGTTAGAGGGGCAGCTCTTGCAGCTCAAGGAGGGGAAAACAGTGATGAGCAATGGACAGCAGTGATCTTCCATCAGTGCATCTGCATGTGCACATCTGTCACAGGCACACATGTGCAGCTTCAGAGGGGCTCTAACACAGTGTCACTGCCCCAGGAAGGGCCATCTCATGCTGATTGTGTCCCATAAATGTTCATTGTCCAAAAAGGCAAAGGCAGTGCCCACCTTCTCTGGAGCTGTGAGCCCCAAGGACAGCCCTGTGGATTCCAGCTGGACTTTTGGGAAAACCCCCTCCCTGGGAGGGTGGTGCAGCCCAGGACAGATTGCCCAAGCATGTGGGAGGATCTCTGTCTCTGAAGGATTTGAAAAAGCTCCACAGCATTAGCAATAGTCCTGCTAGAGCAGGATGCTTGGCTAGAGTTTGGGGGTGTCTTCCAGCTGGCTTTTTTGTGATATTCTTTAATATCCTCCCTAGCTTTTACTGGAGTGGAAAGTATTTAGTCTTGACCAGTTACAGCTCCAGACTCTTTCTGAATATAAGATGGATTTATTTATTGGCAAACTGCTCAGTCTGTGCTGCTGTGGAAAGCCAGGTTGTACCATTTGTGTGGAAGAGAGCTGAGCCAGGGTATGAGCCCATGGCACAAGAGCCTGGCATAGGGGAGGGAGTCCCCAAAAACACTTTGGGAACTGTGATCTGAGTTGTGAAATACAAATGTTTCTGTTCATACCTGTGGGATCAGTGTGGCTTTGACACTGTCCCAGTGAGTGGCCCCTTCTCAGTGCCCACAGCTGCCACTGGCCCAGGGGAGGTGGCCAAGGAGCCTCTTGTCAACAGCCAGTGGGAGACAGTGCACAAGGCAGATGCACAGCCCAGAGATGGGAAAGGCTGGAGCTGCTCTCTCTTGTTTGTTTGTGCTGCAGGTACAGGGGGCAGCAGTTATGTTCTCCACACTGGTGCCAGCTGAGAGCTGCCAGAGGAACAGCAGGAGGGAGTTGGCAGCGAGCTGGGGCTGCCCAGCCTCAGGCTGCCAGTGAGGATCCTGCTCTGAGCCCACAGAGCTCCTGGGGGAGAGGAGGGACGTGGCAAGTTGGGAGGCAGAGAAACACACGTGGCACTGGGCTGGAGGTGAAAACTCTGCAGTGGGGCACGAGATGGAGGGACACTTGTTGCACGGTGCCTCCTTTCCTGTGAGGGCACTGGGTGACAGGAGTGCCCAGCCTGAGCAGCAAGAGGCAGCCAGGCAAGTGTTGGTCCTGCAGGGAAAGCAGGAGCCACTCCATCCTCCAGAACAGGCTGGAGTGCTCCAGTGGATATTGGGAATATTTTTAGGGCTCTTCCTGCATGGGGGCTGTATGGAGGGATTGGAAAACAGATCATGTCATCTCCACTCATTTTTACAGCCAGTTGGCATGAAGCTGCAGATGGGTAATGGAACATGAGCAGAGGCTGCTGGAGCACAGTGTGATGTGGAACACATCTGGCTGTGGAGCTGGGAAGGGACTCTGGGCCTTCACAGGGTGGGGAGTATTTGAGTCACATGTGCAGCGTGGCTGTGACACACGGGAGGGTGTCCAGACAAGAGACTGAGCAGCAAACGGGCTCCATGTGGGGGGCTGGCTTGGTGTTATGGCTCAGAGGGAACTCTGAGGAGGGGCCCTCAGCCTCTGGGGGCTTCTGCTGTTTGTCGTGGACCCTGCAGTGACTGACTGTGCAGGGCCAAGGTTTTCTGATGGCTGTAGCAAGTTGGTGGCCAGCTGTCTTTGTTTAAAGAGAATAGGGAATTTAAGAAACCAGCATGGTTTGAGCTTGGGCTTCATGGGATTTATAACTCCCACAGGTTCTCTGTGGTGCCTACCACCAAAATTTCCATCTCCCTGTTGTGACTGCTCCACCCAACCTAAGCTGCCCAAGCCCTGAGTGCAGGACCTGTAGTTACAAAGCCCCTTGGGCTGCTGTGAGGGAAAATTGCTCTTAATTCTAAAAGGCAGTGCAGGTAGCCAGGCCCCTTATGCAGAGCTGTGACAAAGGGCAGTTGTAGGCTTAGCTAAGAGAGCACAGAATAAATCTGTCATGTCCCGACTTCTCAAGGCTTGTTGGCACTTGTGTTTGTTTACTTGCTGAAATTATAACTAAGTTGAAAATTGACGGTCTTGTGAAATGCCCCAGACTGGGAAACCTCTTGATCCAAGGAGGACCTTGGCAAAGCCTCACAGTGGGCAAGTCCCATCCTTTTCCAGGGGATTTCTGTGCTAGGCATGACTTAATTCCCTTTCCATGCAAATGAGGCACATAACCCAAACAACCTTCTGATTTGCATCCCATGGGAGAGGAGCCCTTGGGGGGGGTGGCAGGATGAGTTTGAGCTGCCTTTGTCCCACGTGCTGCCTTGCTCTGCAGGCTGCTGCACTACTTCCGCGGGCGGCACCACTTGGAGGAGATCATGTACAACGAGAACATGCGGCGCTCGCAGCTGCTGATGCTGTTCGACAAGTTCCGCAGCGTGCTGGTGGTCACCAGCCACGAGGACCCCGTCATCTCCGTCTTCCAGTCCCTCCTCAAGTGACTCTGCTGCCACGGAGAGAGGAGCCTGCTGTGCTCTCCATGCTGAGGGTCTGAAGGATGCCTAAAAACTGGTTTCAGTTCCTCCTTGCCACGTGACACGCAGCAGGTTGTCTCTGTCCGTGCCTCCATGTCCCAGCTGCTCCCCGAGGCTCCGGGGCCTGCTGCAGGACAGCACGTGCTTGCTCAGCCTGGACTCCTGCCCTGCCACCTTCACAGCCCTTCCCTGGCCCTGCTGCTCCCCAGGGATGGTCAGAGTGGGACAGGAGGGTTCTGCTGTGGTGCTGCTGGCAGAATGTCACTTTTGGGGGGACACTGGTGCCCTGGGAGTGTTTCCTGTGCTCTCAGCATGGCTGCTGGGACACTGAGCCATGAGAGCCTGTCCCCATGGCATGGCCTTGCTCCAGGGCACAGCTGGCCTGGCTCCTAGGGGAGTGACCCTGGGCACCCAGGAATTCTGTTTGATCTCCCAGCAGCGAGGACAGAGGTGGGAAGGCAAAGTATCACAAGTAAACATGAAATCATGAATGAATGACTCAGTCCCTGTGTCACAGCCCATTCTTTCCTCACCCCAATATCCTTATTCCCAAGGGTCTGTTGGAGCAGGGCTGTCACCAAGCAGCCTCTGTGTTCCTTGTTGCCCACTTTGTGCCTGGGGGTGGGAGCTTTGCTGTTCAGCAGGACTGAAAGGTGCTGGCCAAGCTGCAAGTACAGGGACATGTCCCACCCTGAGGCTGGGGCTGAGGGCACTGGGGTTTGTCCCCAGGGCTTGTTTTATCCCTCCAATCCCCCTCCCAAAACCATGTCTGTGGCTGCAGGGAACCAGACACGGATCCTGGCCTGGGTTAAAGCTATCCAGCAGGAAAATGAGATACAGGGGTACGTTTCCTGCTCTGGTTTGGGAGTGCTCCTCCAGCCGTGCCAGGGCCAGAGGTGACAGCCCTGGGACATGCCAGGGCCTGGGGACAGCAGGAGCTTGTGCTAGCTCACCCCTGGCCACTGTCCCCCACAGCTGCTCCCTGCTCTGTGCTGCACACGCAGGGGAAGGGAGGGGGAACTTCACCTCTATGGTGGTGTGGCTGCCCGGGGTTTGTTGTTACAAGATTGTCATGTGCCCTCTGAAGACCTTCCACACACGGCAGCTGGAGCTTTTCCCAGAGCTGCAGGCTCTCAGGAGCAGCTTCACTTGCCCACACAAACTGGGTGCAACTGGGAGCTTCAGCTGAGTTACCTTCCAGCAGCCGCTGGGGGAGCTGCTCCATGACAGCGAGCGTGGCCCTGCAGCTGTAACAGGGATGGTAGAGAAGAGCAAAAACCCATATCTGACCTAAAAATCAGATCAACATCCCTGTAGGCCCTGTCTCAACCAGCCCCAGCACCTGAGCATCAAGGTGAGCTACTGCAATCAGAGAAAAGGCTGCCCAGAAGGGGTTAAACTCAATTCTTTCATGGTACATGAGTACTTAAAAACTTGAGCTTTTTTATTGTATGTGAACCTTAAGGTGGGGGTGTGTCCCTGTCACCCACCCGCTGTGGCTGCAGTCCTGCAGGTCCTGCCCTGACTCCTGGAGGTTTTTCCTCTCTGTACCTCAAGTCAGGCTGCTGCAGCAGTACTTCCTCTGTGTGGGGGTTCACACAGTGCCAAGTTCTGAACTGGTTTCAAAAGCAGCTGTGAAAAATAACAAAACCCATTCTTGTTCTCCAAGATGGACATTAGAGATAGGTAGAGGTTGGAAGGGGTCTCTGCTCAAAGGAAAGGTGTTAGCTCAGGTCACTCAGAACCCTCTCCTGTGGAGGTGTGAATGGCCCACAGCTTCTCTGGGGCTCTGTTCCAGTATTTGACCACCCTCATGGGGAAAATTTTTTCCATAGAGCTAATGAGAATTTCCTGTTTTCCAGCTGGTGGCTCATTGCCTCTCATCCTGTCTGACAGCAGCCTGGCTCTGTCTTCTCTATCCCCTCCCCTGAGGTAGTTGCAGACAACAGTAAGATCCTCCCTCTACATCCTTCTCTCCCAGCTCCCATCCTTTCAGTCTGCTCTGCTGCCACCCAGTTTTTTGATTGTTTTCCTGCAGCAACCAAGCACTGGTCTCTGTTGGGGGCTGAAGTGATGGGAGCAGCCCAGAGCTGTGACCCTTCTCCTCTCACCCACCCTAATTAAGCCTGGATCTGTTGGCAAGGGAGAAGGTGGTCTTCAGTGTCCAAAGTGTCCAAAACTAGCCCCAGTTCTGGCTGGGAGGTCCATACCAGTCTCCTGCAAATAAAGCTCCACCTCGCCCCATTCATTTTGACAAAGTACATTTATTGTTAAAAACCCCCCCAAGCCCCCTCATCTGCCATGATGCAGCTCGAGGCCATTGTAGAGAGCACAGCTCAAATCCTGGTCCGTGGGACACTTGCAAGACTTGTCAGCTGCCAGGGGAGTGCCCCCTTGCTGCCATCTCTCTCTCCACCTTCTTGTCCACAACACTGACAAATCTGTTTCCTCGTAGATAAAACCTGAGTGGTTTGTGTGCCCACTCCCCCGTGTTGCCAATGCCAATCCTGGTGGTGGTGACCACGTCCTGCTCCCCTGGCGGGTTCTGCCCAGGCACCATCCAGATGGCATCATCCTGAGTCAGGTCCCTTTGGTCGAAAGCCTTGTCGATGCCAAAAGCCTGGCACAGCTTGGAGGGCCCGTTGCAGAGCTGCCAGTCCTTGAGCAGCCTGCTGGGGGCTTTCCTGGAGGCCCTGCGCAGCTCCCTCATGGCATCCAGGCCCTGCAGGGGCTCCAGGGAACGCAGCAGCACTGCAGCCCCTTCTCCTGTGCACAGCAAGAGCTGGGTGTTAGTGTGGGGTTGTTTTTTGGGAATCACAGAATCACAGGATGTGTAGGTTGGAAGAGACCTTCAAGATCATCGAGTCCAGCCCAGCCCCAACACCTCAACGAGATCATGACATCAAGTGCCACATCCAGTCTCTTTTTAAACACATCCAGGGGTGGTGACTCCACCACCTCCCCAGGCAAACCATTCCAGTATTTAATCACTCTTTCAGTGAAAAACTTCTTCCTAATATCCAACCTATATTTCCCCTGATGCAGCTTAAGGCTGTGTCCTCTCCTTCTGTCAGTTGCTGCCTGGAGAAAGAGACTAAGCCCCAGCTGTCTACAACCACCCTTCAGGAAGTTACAGAGAGTCACACATGCCTCACCTTTCAGCCAGTGAAGCAGCACTTCAGCTCTGAGCCTGAGGCTCAGCCTGATGGAGGAGGGAATGGCCTGGAGCACCTAACGTGGGGTCTGTCCTTTGCTCCAAGGACACTCCCTTCCCTCCTCCACATCTCCAGTGTCCTGCAGCTCTGTGCCCTTCATTCTGCAGTGCTGACTTGCTCTTCCCAGCTCCACCTGATGTTGCTAAGTCTGGCTGCTGCTCCAAGGCTTGCCAGAGGGCAAGAGCTTTTTCTTATGTCAGCACAATGTTCAGGAATAAATAATACATCTGGTTCAGTTTTGGCAGAGGTATCCAAAGCTGCTCCCAAACCCAGTGGATTTCTAATAAACTCTGATTACAAGAACTCCAGCTAACAAAGGCCAGGAGGAATGAGTGTGGATGCTGCCAGCAGAAAGAAGCAGCTTGCAGAGTGAGGCTGGACAAAGAGAAACTGGGAAGGAGCTGCAGGCACTGGGAGCAGACATTGCTGAGGCAGCCTGGGCTGGTACCAATCCAAACTCCCTCTGGAGCTGTAACAGGCCTTGGGTGACTGCACAGCTCCAACAGAGAGTGATTTGGACACACATGTGCCAGGGAAGCTCTCCCAAGGCAGGGACCTGGGGCAGGACAGGGCTGCACAGTCTGGCTGTGGGATGCACACTTAGCAGACAGGACCTTTCTATGAAAAAAATGGACACATTCTTTTCTCAAATGTGATTTACCACCCTGTCAGAGGCCTTAGGTCTCCTGCCCTCCCAGCTGCTGCAGGCAGGTGACAGTGAAGCAAAGACCCAGCTCGGAGCAGACATTGCCTGTCTGACAAGGAAACATTTCCCTGGTATTTTCCAGTGGCCAGCAGGGAGGTCTTCTCCTGCCCCTGAGTGGGTGAGGAGAGCACTGGCACAGGGCCTGTGTGCAGCCCCACACAGATCCCCTTGTGCTGGCCACCCACAGCTTTCCTCCTGCCAGCATCTGCACTGTGCTGCTCCCCAAGAATCCCTCTCCCTCTCCAGCCTCGAACATCTGGAGCCCTGCTCATGCCTGGCAAAGGCTTTTTTTGTAGGCACTGGCAGATCCCTAAGGATCTGTGATTTCCCAAAATAGAGTCCCTCTCATGTTTTGTACAAATCCCACACTAAATTACCCCTCTGGGCTCGCAGTGAGGTCCTGGTTCTTGGCTCTGAGGTTCCTGCTGCCCTGAACCATCTCAGAGCCCCTGCTGCCCCCACTGCAGCTGAGTGAAGTCAACAGCCTGAATTCCAACAGCTGTCAGCAATCTGTTCCCAGGCACTCCCTTCTCCAAGGAGGGGGATTGATGCTAATCTGGCAGCCAAAAGCCACTTCCCTGGCCTAACAGTGATTTAGAGCTCAAAGGTCATTTCAGTTTTTTAAGAACAAGTTCCATGTCCTAATTCTGCTTTTTATCGATGCACAAAGAAACATCCTTCTCATCATGCTGCTGCCTCCCTGCCAGGAACAACTGTGGGATTCTGGGCAGTCACTAATTACACTTCTTGCTTTCATCCATCTCAAATGCAACTGGAAACTGTGGTCACACTTGGGCTGAACTGAGTTCCTTGGGAGTTCACAAGAAGAGAGACAAGCACTTGGAAAACTGCAGGTGCTCCCAGAGCAGCACAGAGCCCAGCCAGGGGAATTTCTGTCTCTGGCTGCTCTTTCTGCATTTCTAACTGGAAGTTTTAAGGTTCTTTTTAGCTGTGTGCAACACACACACCACTCTGCCCAGCAAGTAGCCTTGGGAAGAGGTGGAGACAGCAGGCAGGACAAGAATGCAGAGATGCCATGATGAACTACTGCTTTTTCCCCTCACACCTCTGGGTCCTCCTGAGCAAACTTCCACATTTGAAATTTAATTTTAATTCCCAAAGAGTAGCTGAATCCTTTTGACTCAACTCCAGAGTGTTTCAGCCTGGCTTCCTCCCCCTCCTGGCTTGCAGCAGTTCACTCTCAAGGGTTACCTGGGTTCAGCATCTGCCCAATGTGCACACACCAGCAGCAGCAGGGCCAGCTGGGGATGCTGAGTATTTACCTCCCCTGCTAAGAGTCACTCCACATAATGAGCAGCATTCAGGGCTAAAAGCTGGGATCTAACAACACTGCAGAGGCCAATTCTCTCCCTGAGCAGCCAGGAATCTTAACATGGCTGTGTAGTCCCACACCCCCATGGGGCAGCTTCCTGCTCCTTCCCAGAATCAGCTCCAGCTCCCAGGCTTGGAAACAGCTCTTGGCCACTGGAGAGAAGAGAATTTTCTCCTCCATTCCCCCACCTGACTCAGTGCTCCCCAATATGTCCTTCAAAATCCTAGTCAAGGAGCTGAAAGTTAGGGGGAAGTCCCTGCAGTGTGACCCTGGGCTGAGCATCACCATGCTCTTGATTTTACAAGCTGTTCTTTTCAGATCTGGCAGCAAAATACAGACCTTGGCCAATCCCAGAGATACAGATCACAGCTAAGTCAAAGACAAGCATCACTGGCATTTATCCTCTTCCTAAGACAAGGGAAGTCCCACATCTCTCTTAACTCTAGGGAAAGCTCTTAGTACTGAGATTACTGTGTTGCTCAGGATGTACTGTAGGATTCATACACACTAAAAGACTTTGGCTGTATTTTTTCTACAAGCTCCTCTACCATCCATGAGTTCTCCAAACATAGTGATGCCATGACTTCAGGCAGTTGCAGTATTTCACTCAGTGATGGGAAGACCTCTCACAGTAAAAATCCCCAGGATGTAGCTTTGTCTCAGTGATGTGCACAAAGAATTCCTCTTCATCACTGACAGAGAATACTGGAGCCCCCCCTCACCTCATTATAGTTTTATGAACACAGGGCTGTGGGTGACACACTCTTCCCATCCCTAAGTGATACTGGAGCCTGAACCCCAGTATAAACCAATAAACAGAGAAGGTTTATTCCACCTGCAGTCAGAGATCTGTGTATCAAAACAAGTGATCCCTAAAGAGTCAGAGCTCCACTGCTTCAGAGGACACACTTGTGTCTTGGAGCTGCTTGCCTTCAGAGTGTGGTCTGTGCTATGAAGAAGGACCAAGCTGTGCCACCAGAGATGGGTTTGTTTGTTTTTTTTTTTGCAAGGGTTTCTTTGTGTTTTCTCACAACCAGAATCAAAACACAGTTTCCAAGATCTATCCCATATGCAGAGAATGAAGTGCTTTTGCCTTCTACCCAGGTGCCACCACAAAGGTGACTCCCTCAATCCTTCCCTCAGACTAAACAGCAGCACAATTAAACAACTTCTCCCTCTAACTGGAGAAAAAACATCTCGGGTGTGATTCCTCCCTAAATTAATTCTTCCAACCCTCCTGCATGTGGGCAAATACACAGAAGGAGCAGCTCCTGTTTTGTAGCTGCATCAGTGGTGCACAATGTGCACAGCCATGGTATTGACTGCAGGGCTCTGACAAAGCTGGCAGGGACAGCTCTGCCTGGTGTCACTCCTGTGTGACAGGATGATGGGAGAGAGTTTGTAAAAACAAATCCAATGAATTCCATCACCACAGGGAGCCCTTCAACTGCTTTGCTACAAAACTAAACACAGGTATGTAAGGAAAAATTTCCTTAAGTGTGTATTTCCAAAAAATCTTTCTAGAATTCAAAGGCTAAACGTATTTTTCTTTTTTTTTTAACAAAAAGTATTATTAATATTTCAAATCCTATCTTGACAAATGAACCATGTGCTTTCATTGTATGAACAGATTTGGCAGAGCCAATGCAATGAAGTTCACATGTGTTCCTCCCCCACACTCCAGACCCCCATTTGAAAGTCAGACTCTTCCCCCACACCATAACCTGGCACTGTTTTTCTGCTGGGCTTCTGTCCAAGGGCCAAAACCTGAGCATTAATGGTCACAGTTACATTTGCTTTCCACTTAGGAAAACACAAGCTTTTTAATCTTTATCATTGAAATAGTGAAAAAGAAAGTAAATTGGGTTTGAGATTTTTTTCTAACAGTGAGCAGTTACCTGAGAAACACTTGCTGCCATTTTAAGGTGTCTAATTAAACAACAGCTTCATTGCAAGGCAAATTCTGTCATTCTTACAGGAAAGGAAAAAAAGGAAGTTTTCAGTAATGCTTATTAAAAGTCTTGAAATGTGGAAGGACAGTTTCAGTAAATTCCAGAATAATTTGATTAGAGCTTGATTGTTTTTTTTTTGAGAATAATAAAAGAAGATTGAAGATTCTGTAACAATCTGGGTATTTTGATTTGGGTGGGTTTCATTGGCTTTTAGATCCAGCTAGACAGCTAAAATGCTCCTACTGACTCTTTGCCTAAGCTTAGGACATCTCAGACTTTTTGTTTTCCCCAACATTTCATTCAGCCTCTGAAGATAAAAGCAGGAGACAGAGGAGTTTCCTGCCATGGCAACAGACACCAAGATTTAGGCTGTCATTAATGGCTCACAGTTTTTCTCTACATCACCACTTTTGAGGAACAAGGTTCACTGCCTCGCATGACTGAGGCAGCAGCCCAGGTCATCAAAACTGAAAGCTCCATCCTGTCCAGATTCTCCCTCATTTCTCAATCTCTGTTTGCCTGAACAGCTCCCACAGCTCCCAGCTGGGAAGCTGGAGATGGCCCCTGCCTGCTGTGCTGCCTGTCCACAGGTACACCCTGCTCACAGTGGCAAAGCCCAGGTCCCAAGGGATGATGACAGCAAGTCACTGAGATCAGAGAGCTCACTGGTGACCTGCAGCACCACTGTAGATTGAAATGTCAGCCCCATCCTGCTGGCACTCCACCTCTTTGAGCCTCAGCTTACCTTGGCTGGAAACATTCATGCAGAAATAGATCCCGTAGATCTGATACACGTACAGAGTTCCTGGCTTCATGAACATGGCTGCGTTCCGTTGTGTTTGCTTCCCACCCCTCGAGTGGGAAGCTTCATCTTCCCCACCCAGATAAGCTTCTGTTTCAACAATCCTGCCCCACAGCTCTCTGCCATCAGGAAGTTTGCGAACTAAAATCTGAAAGAGAGGTCAGAGTGCATCAGTCACCAGCCCTCAGCACAAAATAACCACAGCAAGAGCTGTGGGAACAGAGAAGTTGCAAAGAAAGGACTTGATGGTACTAAATCCTCTCCAGTTAGCAGTCTGAAAGCTAACACTAACTTTTTCAGCTTCCACTGCTCGGGCCACAGCCCAGCACAAGGAGTTCCTACCTGTCACTCACCCCACAAAATGCCTGCAGTGTCTAGATGAAGCAGTATTAAAAATAATCAATTTATGATCCTACATATACTGAAGCCCATGGAGTTGCTTTTGTGGTTATTTTCTGTATTCTCCACTCCAATCCATCAGGTTTAAGGCAAAAATCACCGCTGATATCAACCTTGAAGCATCATGAATGTATAATCTTTAGATCAGAAGAAATATGACAGTGGCACAATTAAATAACTGCTATGATTAGACAGTTTCTCTCCCTAGAGATGTTTCAAACAAGTCCCAGTCCCAAATCACAGAGAGAATCAGCTCTAGAGAGAGCATCAATGCTATTTCAGTATTTTCTGCACCACAGAGAAGGGCAGTGCGGGAGAGCTGGGAATTGGCTTCAGGCAGACAACAACAGATCTTTGTTATTACAGTGTGTTCTTGCTGCTGGTACCTCCTTAAATAAAACAAAGCAGATGCAGGGGAAAGAAATCATGACAGTCAAAAGATTCCCTTTAAAAATAAAACAACCACTAAACTTTGTACAAAGGAATTTGTGGTTTGACCTGATTTCTAAACTCCGTGCTTTGCTTCATGTGTATGAAATCCTGCAGCAGGGTCTCGTCTGGGCACCAGCCATCAGTTTAATTATAACACGTTAATTATGCAGCCATTCAAAAATGACCTTCAGAAAACAAAGCTTAATTCCTAACAGATGTTTGTGCTGGATTGCTAATGCAGATATTGATTTGATCCATGATGGATGCTGCAGGAGTTGGTTTTCAAAGCTGCAGCTCCAGTATATCACAGTTTCTCTACAGCACTGGTCAAATTATTGAGAATAATCTGTTTATTATTCTTAATGCAAAAAAAAATCACTGGTGTTCAACAAGTGCCTGGGAACACCCCAAAAACCAGAGCCATGTGGCCACATTTGTCCCTCAGTATGATGAAATGCAATGGTTAGGTTACTAGTTAAATAGCATCCAGGCATTTCCCTGTCTTCAGACACACCAAATATTCTGTTGAATATAAAAGTTTAAAAATGGTGATAATTCCCACCACCTCACAGTAAGCCATTTCATAAAGGTTCTTTTTCTCACTGAGGATGTATCTTGATGTTATGGCAGCTCCCTCTGGAAGGCTATTTACTGCATGTATCTTTTTTGTTTCCAAGAACTGAGGTATCATGAAGGTAAGCAAGATTAATATACCAGATGCCTCCAAAATTTGATAGAATGAAGGTAATGAAGGAAACACTAAATTACCTTTATGAGAGAACAGGCTGAGTCATGGGAGACTGGGAGTTATGCTTTAAAGAAAATGTAAAATTAAGACAGAAATCATGTGGTTTGTAATAATAGACCTAAATAGGAAAAGTACAGAATTAGGACTCAAAAATCATCTGCCTGGAGTAACTGAATGCATGAGGGTGATGGAGCCATTAAGTCAACAAAAAAGTATCAGTAATGGGAGACTTCAGGCACCCTCAGATAGACCAGGATATGTGTGGTTTTTTTTAGACACCATCAAATGTTGTGCAGAGCAAGGAATTGGGAACTTCATGAGGAAAGACTCAGTTCTCAGATCTGGAGCAAAAACACAAAGTCTTTTCCAAAGACTTATTCCTGAAAAACAACTCAGTATCATGACTGCGAAGGATAAAGTTCAGTGTCTTTTCACAGGCATGAAAGTCCAAAAATAATCTATCAGAGTCCTGATTTGCCTACCAGCAAAAAGAAGAAACTACGTCAAGTGAGGGAACTTGTTGGGAAGAGCTTTGGAGGCAGCCAAAGGTTAAGGCCTGAAAGGCAAACCTCCAGCAGGATGTCTGCAAAGATAGCAACACATGTGGAGTATCACAAAGAGGTGAAGGCAGAGCAGAAAGAAACCCAGCAGGGCTCAAAAGCAGAGCAAAGGCGTCACTTACAAGCAAGATATCCTCAGAAAATCAAAAAAAAAAAGGCTGGATGCAGCAAAACAGGCCAAAACCAACAGTTTGTGGAACAAATTCCTGGAGTTATCTAAAGCCATGAGAACCCAGACTGCTCACCCTGCAGACAATAAAGGTATAAAAAAGACTCAGAGAAGATAAGACCACAAGCAGTGAAACTCAACACACATTTTGCAGTTGAGTTTAGAAGGTCCTGGACTTTTCATAGGGAAAACACTGAGGGAACTCCCTCCTCTGGAAACAGCCAGAGAGTTTTCTGAAGGACTCACTAAGCAGAAGAGTGAATCTGCACCACTCTGATTTCCAAAGGCTTTGAGCAAGGTCCAAAGACTCCTCAAAGTTTATGCAGAGGGGTGAGGGAGAAGTCCTTGCATGAACTTGGAAACTCAGAAACAAAAGACAGGAATAGCAATATTTGGAGTGAAGAGAGCTAAACTGTGGGACTGTGCAATCCTTAGCATAACAAGACAGTAAAATGGAGGCAAAGAAGATGCTGCTGACTGCAGAGCATTATTTTCCACTGGGCTAAGCAAGAAACAAAAACAAGTAAAGCAATTGCTGAAAGGAAAATAATGGGCCTGAAACAGCCTTCAAACCACAAGCAGCTAAGCACATTTTAGTAAACAGAAAAAAGGGAGGAAAACTCCACCAAAAAAAACCCCAATTAAAAATGTGACAGGCTAAACCTGAAAAATTACTCCTCTGACTTCATCTAGAATAGATTCAGCTACTGGTCTTTAAATTCCCCTGTACTTAGCAAGAGAAGGAATGAGAGCAGTACTCCTAAAATAGCCAAGCCCGGGAGTCAAATGGCAAAAAAAGAATTCCACCCTTTTACACTCCAGTACAAGGATCTCAGTGCTCATGTCTTACCTGTCCCAGAAAGGACTTGGCCAGACTAACACAGGGCTGGTTGAAAAAATCTTCTTGTAGCTGAGGAGAACTTTTTTTCTCAATCACAAAATATTTGCTGCTTTTTGGAGAAGCATCTGCTCCAGGTGTAGTGTTCAGCTGCTCCATGGCATCGACCTGAGGGATGCTAGTGCTGTTTTGAAGAGCACTTAATTGAGCCAACAGCTTTCTTTTTCTTGGCATAGTTCTAAAAAATGGATATAAGTATAAGTAGGATTATAAAGCTTATTTAAAAGCAACTCATTTCCACAAACTTCTGTTTTTACACATCTCCCTACAACAATGAACCTGAAAGCTACAACTACATGTACAACCTATGCAAACTGCAGCAGCAGGTGACAGATTTAGCTGTGTTTGCACCAGGCTGGGCAAATATTGGCCTCTACTGATGAGCAAACACAAAACAACAGTTGGAGCATTCATCTTTTAAAGACAGCAGATAAAAGCAACTCTGCTCCACTAAGTATTGAAAATAAGTTTGCTTATTAGGTTAGAAAATTCAGAAGGTGAAAGCAAAGATGAACCAGTACTTTTTAACCTAAAGCTAACATAATCTTTGAAGCAGACAGAAAAAAACCAGAAAAGAAGCACTTCAAAAACTGTGCTGCCTCAGAAGGCCCACAGAAGTTGTGCATCAATCATTTTCAAAGGTAATGTAACTGGATCAGAATCTAAACCTCCACAGGAAATTTACCGATGCCCTATTAACAGTCACAAACTTGTTTATTGTGCTGTAGAAGTGTTTGTGTTAGAATCTCCCCAAAATGATTCAACTTACCAGAAAGATTCAACCTACTGTTCAGCCAACAGCATGGACCTGAGGCAACTACATGACGTGCAATTGTTCTTCTGGTTCATCACCACCTTCCTGTGTGAGCTCCAAGAAGCTCTCAGGTGTTTGGCTTCCAGTGCTGCAGTCCTTATACCTGTTGAACAGGTAACACCATCTATTCACTGCATAAAGTGCTTTGAAACAGGCCAAGAGATTCTGGAGATCCAAAGGAGATGGGGTACCAAGAGTGCACCATTAGATCAAACTCCAGAATAATCTGCAGTTTTCTGTTGGTCCAGAAAAAGCCCATCTCCCAGATGGGCAGTGCTGGAGATGCTCTTCAGCCTTTGTTATTCAGTGGGGAATGCACTTTTCCAATACTGAATACACAGAAAACTGAAACAAAACTTTTAAAATGCCCCCATTGGCACTAAATTTGGAAAGTGTCAGCCTCAAAAAAAGGACTTTTAAATGAGAATGCAAAGACATCAGTTCTAAACTGAACCACATGTAGATGTAAGGGTCCAACATTATACAGATTTAGAAATGGAAAAAGAATCCTATAGACAGCTGAACCTGCAAGCAAGTATATACATAAGTAATTAGCTGCTGCCACTCATTTTTCACCAGATCATCGGCATTTAAAAACTACTTCAAAAACTTTCAACATCAAAACCAATCTTCATCTTGGTCTGATGATTCTCACAATGCAGTTCACCAGCAACAGTTTCTTTTCACTACAGTGAAACAAATTCAGCATTGCTACAATCTGAATCATCAGCGCCAATTCCCCAACAGTGTTATGTTTCACTTCAGAAGAATCCAGACACAAACATATAAAAATAGGCAGGAAAAAGGAATCGAGTCACATTGGCATGATTGGCAGAGAGGTAGGATGGTTTGGGTTTTTTTCTGAACACCTAATTATTGCAATAATTCAAAGGTGTCAGAGACTTGCCATAGAATTGCAAAGAAAAACCTTTGAAAAAACTCCTGGAAAAACCATGCCAGGTACTCTGCTCTGAACTGTGGATTTTAGCTGGTGAGAATTCTTAAAAATTTTGTTAGAATTCACCAGCCTCAGACAAAACTGTCTGGTGGCCTGGGCAAATGAGTCCTGTCTAGGAGAAAGTGCTGCAGGAAGGAAGTGCCAGAGGAGGAACACTTCACCATCTCAGACTGACCCTCTGAAACAGCCAAGGCAGTACTTCCCACTGAAGACAATACCTCCAGACCTCTCTGACAGTATTAACTGGGACTTCCAGCTCATCAGCCACACATAAAGACATGCTGCAAACATGGCTGACTCGAGTGGAGCATTAACTCATTTGGTAATTTGTGCTCTTATGGAATGTGACACCAGAAACAGGATCTGAGCTGCCTGGTACCCACTGCACTTCCAATTAAATCAATCCCGAAGGCTGCAAGTGCTCTGTCTGACGTGTTAGAGCAGCAGCCTCAGGGCACTTGTAACTGCATTGCTGTGGGCTGATCCTTGACACATCTCAGCACCTTCAATAGAAACAGCAACAGGAAAACTGCCTTCTAGCCAGGGGAAATGGGTCATGTGCAGAAACAGGAGTGTACAGTGAGGGGCTGCAACACCAGCCTGGAAACACCAGAAAAAACCCCCCCACATTCTACCCTCTGTCCTCCTGCTTGTTCATAGCAAGATCTGAAACACAAAGATTTATATACCTCAAGGCCTATCTACACTTTCTGGAAAGGATGTTGCTTGTAAATACCAATCTCTTCTAGCCCAAGAAAAACCACACTGCAGAAGGCAACACACCACGGATCCAAGCCCTGTGTATTTGGGAAGCAAGAGGCTCAACCTCTTGCTCTTTATTCCTCTTTATTCCTGTAAGTCTACACACAAATTCGGCAGCTCTTCATTTCTATCTAGATTTTCTTGCTTGTATAATAAACAAATTCTACTCCTGGGCCTCAAATAACGAGCCCTGGGTTTAATCACTTTTTACTAATCCTGTTGTAACCAAATTAACTACAAGTTGTTAAGCACATCGGGGAAACAAATACATACCAAAAAAAAAAAAAAAAAGTATGGAAGTCAGAAAAAGAAGATCAAGAGCTGAAATCAGTCAGCACAAGAGCCTGGAGTGGTCAGGGCTGCTGGGCTAATCTCAGGGAAGTGATTCAGGAGCCTGCAAGCCAGGATTGAAGAGACACTGATAATCTGTGTAAAACCCAGCTCAGCAGCAGATACACCTTGTAGTCAAGGCACAACAGAGCCTACAAAGGATTCTTTAATCCTTCTAACAAGACTGCATTTGCAGGCATGTCCTTGGGTATTTAATGAGTTTTCATGAAAAGAGGAGAAAAAAAAAAAAAAGGAAAATGAAAAAAAATCCCACCAGCAATTTACATGTACTTTTGGCTCCCAGCTCCAGATACCTGCAAAACCTTCCTCAGGTACATCAATTTTTCTGACAGAATAATGAAGAAGAGTACATAAAAACAGTGCCACTTCTGGAGAGACAATTCCTCACAGCAATTCCCAGTTGTGCAGATATCAAGTGGGAACACATGCCAGGTCAATGCTGGGTCAGACCAAAGGATACCTCTCCCTGTATCCTGCTCTCCAGCCCAGGTCAAGAGCAGGAGCCTGGGGAAGAACAGAATAAATATCCAGTGCTCCTCCATTTCTCTGGACTGGAACTTTCTGACCCAGGCACAGTCTTACCTGAACCTTTGTGACAGCAGGCAAAGGGAGAAGACTTCACAGAGTTAGTTATCACTGCTCAAAAAACTCACTCACTTTGTGTGGGGATATTGCACTGCTCCCCACTCATATGAATCAATTTAGACCTGCACTTCACCACCCTCAGCCCTCTTCTTTACCACCTTAAATAAAGCAAAGCCAGCAGGAAACACTGATTTTCCATGTTATCTACATAGCCTCCCTGCAGCACCACGGTGACCTCCAGCCACCAGGAGATTTGCCCATTTACTCACATCCTCTTTCCTATCTTTGCAACAACTGTGTATTTATCACAGGGGCACTCCCTTATTATGTCCAGGGCTGCTCAGGTAAAGGGCTCCTGTTTAAAACCTTCCTGAAATCTGAGTACAGACTGTGAGCCAGACCTCAGCATGCTTATTTAGACCTGCACAAAATTCCAGCATTTTTTTAAGGGATGACTTTTAAGCCACTTTGATTTCCCCCCCTAGATACTTATGTCCAATAATCCTACCTTGCTACATTTTCTATTAATTCAGTTGTTGGTGGTCAAACTTCCAGGTCTGCAGTCCTTGGTTTTCCCCCAGAATCCTGTTTAAAAATTAGTGACACATTTGTTGCTGAAATCATCACTAGCAACTCTGTCCTTGGGGGCAGCATCTGGTTTGGTAGTTTATTCCTGCCTGTTTCTGCCAGTTTGGCAACTTACTCCTGCCTGTTATTCCTGTCTTTTTGTTCCATAACCTCTTAAGCAGACATTTTAAGGCAGATCCTTCAGTGAGTTCTCAGCAGGAATGATGTCTCTCTGCCTTTCCTGTCTAGTCTATCCTATTAGTAACCAGAAATAAGTTAATGATGTATAGTTTTCTGTACAACAGTGTGAGAAGCAGGAAAAAAAAAAAAAACAACCCAAACCCTTGAAAAAAAGAGTGCAGGCATAAGCTAATATAACCACAGACTCAATTTCTCAACAGCCAGATCTGACAGCACGTGCAATCCTAATACCTCAAAAATATGCCAAAAGGGCTGCTTTTATTCACCTTACTAAGTGCTGGGGATCTCATTTCCTTGCAATTCAAGTCCTCGCTCCTACTCTCTACCGGGCATCCTGAGCTTTTTTGGGATGAAACTTAACCCATCCCTCTGTAAAGAACAAAGAAGGCAACAACGAGCAATGACGAAAAACAAAACAAAAGCCTTCACAGCAGAATGACGCTCCTTTTTGGCTGAGGGCACTCGTGATTTGGAGCGGAATCCAGGGCTGCAGCGGGGGGCGTGCCCGGCAGTGCTGGGTAAGGCCTGCCGGGGCCGTTCGGGCGCTGCCGGCGGCGTGGCCGCGGCCGAGCCCCAGGAATCCGAGCTCCCTCCTCCGCCCGCCACGGCCATTCCCTGTCGCTCCTGGCCGTTCCCGGTCATTCCCGGCCATTCCCGGCCGTTCCCGGCCATTCCCGGGCTCCCCCTCACGCACCTGCCCGGCCCCTTCCCCCCGCGGGGGGGGCGCGCGCAGCCCCTGCCGCGGCCCCGCGGAAACCCCGCAGCTGCCGTGAGGGGCGGGCCGGGGCGGCGGGAGAGGCGCGGCCGTGAGGGGGAAAAGCGCCGCTGGTGGCGCGGGGTTCGCAGCGGTGCCCGTTTGTAGATCGTTCTTCCTCGGTGGTGTCTCGTCGTGGGTGTTGTTTTCTGGAGCGCAGACCCCTTTGTAAAACAGCGTTTGAACTCTCGCTGGTTTTCAGCATCCACTCCTCGGTTCTTTCATGTTGATCGCTAATTCATCAATACAAAGGCTGAGAGAATTAGGGGTGTTCAGTCTATGTTAGAGAAGGCACGCAGAGACTTTAGAGCCCCTTCCAGTAGCTAAAGGGGCTTCAAGAGAGCTGGAGAGAGACTTTGGATAAGGGCCTGGAGTGACAGGACAAAGGGGAATGGCTTCAAACTAACATAGGGGTTCCTCACAGGAATTCTCCCTGTGAGGGTGCTGAGGCCCTGGCACAGGTTTCCCGGAGAAGCTGTGGCTGCTCCATCCCTGAAAGTGTCCAAGGCCAGGTTGGACAGGACCTGGGATAATGGGAGGTGTCTCTGCCCGTTTCAGAGGGTGGAACTGAGTGATCTTTAAGATCCCTTTCAACCCAAATTATTTTGTGATTCTACTCCAAAAAGGTCATGAACATGCATTCCGATGGACATGCATGGTCACAAGCTGGCTTTATAGAGAGCTACATTAATTACTCCCTCAGTTCCCCAAATAACAAGTGTCTGGCCTGCAGAAAAAAATTCTTGGCTTCAGCTTTTATCCAGATGGAGCATATGGACAAAATGGGGTCAAAATACGATTTTTCCTCACAACATTCTGGGGGCATGCAGTTGGGGCTGTTGATTCATAAACAAGTGTTTGCACAAAGGGTATGAGGGAAAATCTGAGGAATCCAAGTGGATTTATTCCCATTTGTGTCATAAAATACTCATACCAGAATAGCACCAACTAGGACCCAGCG
This sequence comes from Trochalopteron elliotii, assembly GCA_024734555.1. Classification (NCBI taxonomy): domain Eukaryota; kingdom Metazoa; phylum Chordata; class Aves; order Passeriformes; family Leiothrichidae; genus Trochalopteron; species Trochalopteron elliotii. The sequence continues at coordinate 402,389 of JANPWX010000051.1, forward strand.
ATGCAGAGAATAGGTATTTACTGTCCACCCCTTTTTGAATTTGGAAGGGAGAAGGATAAATTACTGACTATCATTTTAGGGGACATTGACAGCTTTGGAGGTGCAGCCAGGAGTGTGAGTAGCTAAATGTTCTTATGGAGGCAGAAATAGGAACCAGTTCATTTGAGCACAGAATCATGCTCAGATGTGAGCAGGGCAGATGAAAAACTCTGACATTCCTGTAAACCATGAATGGAGCCCAGAATTTCCAAATGTTACTCTTCCAGTTTAATAAGGAGGTGTAAAAAAATACCCAAACAAACCATGAATGGAGCAAACACAGAGTCTCTTACACAATATTCATTCTTTTCGACCATGAAAAAACAGCTGATATACTTTGGAACCCAAAGCAACTGCAGGAATGTACTGAAAAGGCCTTAAATCTTTGTAAAGCATGATAGCACTGCTACTGTAATGGTGTAAAAAAAAATAAAAAAGGGAAGGAAACCTGAATAAATCTTAAAGGTATTGATACTGGAGATCTCTGTGTGAAGTTTTAGTTAAAATAGATTAAAAATAATCTCACAAGAGTGAGGAATCCCTGGAGGGATGTTACCTCCTGGCTGCACAGATGTGTTTAGCTCCAGTCTGAAACAAGCCGTTTGTGTATTAGCAAAGACAACCATCATTTTAAAATGATTAACAATGTTGACTGAGTGTCTTTGAAAGAGCATCTTGGACTTCCTGACTTGCATAGTTCACATCCCAGCTTAATGTGGTATTAATATAAAAGAGGAAGACCAAGAAAGTGCGTGAAAAGGAAGATAACCAAACATCAAACTGATCTTTCAGTGAATTATGAAACTTAAAGGAGAACCTGAGCAAGAATGAGAGCTGTGGGAAGGATTTCCTGGGGTCAGACTAGTTCAGCTCTGCAGACTTTTCCCCTGTGGGAGTCTGTGGGACAGGCACTCTCAGGAATGCTGGCTTCTTTGGCAGCAGATCTATTTCATGCCCAAAGGAAGTATTTAAAACTTTTAGCACCTGAGGAATGCAAATTGCTCCAAGCGACATCGTATGCCATGTTCTTCATTTGTCCAATAACTTCACTGTTACAGAATCAACGCCTAAAATAGCCTCCTGTAAAAGCAGATCTGTTTGAAAAGATTAAAGTTCCCCTCCCTGTGGGACAAAAAACTTTTTAATGTGAGAGGAATGACTTGGAATCTGCGGTTAGAAAATCTGGCTGGTGGAGACCCTGGGGTCTGTGGCACAATGGCTGCATACAGCACGCCAGGCTTTTCTTGGAGCAAAAACTGTTTGCAGAGTGGTTCCCTACAGCTCCCAGGCTGTGCAGAGCCCTGACTTATCATCCTTTTACAGCCAGGACAGCAGAGCAGTGTGGAAGCAGGACAGAGCAGTAGGGGCAGATTTTCAAGTTTTCTCTTTGTAAGGTGCCAAATGAAGCTTCAGCAATGTCTGCTGAAAGCTTCCTCTGTCCCATTAGGAAGAGACATGGAATTCCCCACTGGCCATTGCCTGGACACTTCACGTGGCCACGCTGCTCCTGCCAGCAGTGTGGGACAGCTGCAACATTTCATGAGCCAACTCTTGAAGAATTCCCGTGGATGAAAGCACTCCAGACAGCACAGGGTTTGTATGACATCCCCTCCTGGCCTCTCCTGACATCCAGTCTTGGCTGCTGCTTCCTACTTATCCACAACTGCCAGTGTGTCTTATCCAGAGCTATTTCCAGCCAGTGTCTGAGGTACATAGAGCACTCCCATTAGTACCAGAACAAACCTGCTGCTAGAAGGGAGAGGTGCTGCTTTGGTATCTCCCCCACCCAAGCTGAGCCACAGATCAAATGCCCAGTTCTGTAAACCAAGCCCATTCAATTCATGATGAAAGCAGATGTTGTGTATTATCCTAAATTTGGGGGTATCCATGGTAGGTAATGGTCCTCCTGCTTTGCACCCAGGGTGCAAAGAATCCTTCCAAGTGCACTGCAAGCAACGGGAAAACCCAGGAAAACAACACAGCTTGTGGGAGCCTCAGCTCTGGACCAGAGAGGGCAGGCAAGTCCTGTTTAGTAACCTATTAATGGATTCTACTGAGTCTTATTTGTTTGTTTGTTTTGTGTGAAAGACATTTTTGTTCTCTGACAAGACAGAAATGGTTGGCTTCACAGGATTGCTCAATGCAGAGAAACAAATAGATTAGATATTAGGAAGGAATTCTTCCCTGTGAGGGTGGCGAGGCCCTGTCACAGGGTGCCCAGAGAAGCTGTGGCTGCCCTGTCCTTGGAAACGTCCAAGGCCAGGTTGAACGGGGCTTGGAGCAACCTGGGACAGTTGAAGGTGTCCCTGCCCATGGCAGAGGTAGAGCTGGATGGGCTGTAAGGTTCTTTCCATGTAAGGTTCCTTCCAAACCAAACAATTAAAAAAAAAAGCAAGAAAAAAAAAAGAAAAAAAAAAGCAAAAGCAAAAAAAGAAGGCAGCTAAAATCCAAGTGAGCAGGACAAACTGCTGGGCTCTGCTCCCTACATCTGTAGGACTGACTGATACTTACATGGTATCCTTGGTGAAACTGGTTTTGGTGGTACCATAGAACAGCCATGTCTGGAGCCTCTCCCAGCTGCACAGGAGCAATGGGAAGCTGGAGAGTGAGACCAAAGGCTCAGCTGAACAAGCAGAAGGTGAGGAAGGATGAGATGGAGCTGCACCAACAGTCAGCTAAGCTTTTTTAACCATGGCAGTTTCCTGTTCTGAAGGTGTTAAAGACAGTTCATTCAGTGTTTTCTAGATCAAGTTGCAAGCATGCTTATAGATCAGTCAGAACAGAGGAAGGGTATACATGAGTGTTGGAGGGATTTGTGGAGAAATATGTATATATCTGTCCTGTCAGAGCACTGCAAGCCTGAGAGCTGTTAGCCATCTCCAGTTCTGCCCCTCTGCTGACAGTGCTCAGAATGTGCTGGATGCAGGGAAAAAGCCAATTAAAGAAATTCCTCTGGCTCCTTGCCCCCAACCACTTATTCTTGCCTCTCCTTCAGAGCAGTTTCCTCTCCACTGTACCAGTGCAGTAACGTGCAGAGCTGTGTTAAACCAGCTGCCTGAACTGGAGGAGGTTCACATCCCTTCCCTGTGCTGCTGCTGCTGTGTCCATGCCCTCTGGACTGAGCAGCATGTCACCTTTGACATGGATGGCCTGGGGCAGTAGGAGCAGAAACAGGCATGAATGGGGTGCAAAGCTGAGGTCAGGGTAATACACTGAGGAATCACCATTTTTCTGCATCCTGTGTCATGTCAGCATGTCAGCAGACAGCAGCAGTTCAGATAAGCTCCACCAGTGTCTCATAACAGATGAAAAGTTGTGCAAATTAGGATGCAGCTGAGCTGCTGATGATCATTTGTTTTTACAAGAGTAATTCTCTACCTTTTGCAATACAGAAATGCTGCTGGGAGGGAACTTTCAACAGTGATGCATATGTGTATGAGTGTACTGGGATAAAAGTTGGTCACATACTCACTGGCTCCCCTGGGATAAAACATCAGAGCATTTTCCAAAGGAGACCAGAAGTTAAGTAGTGAGTAGGACACACTCACTCTCTGTCTTAGAGGGTCATTACAAAACTTGGCATGGAGAGTGAGCAAAGACTGAAAAGGAAAGAAAGTGGCCCAGAAAGTGCCAGGATCAAAAAGAAAGGGACAATTCACACATAGACTGAGGAGCTTATCCTGCACAGGACACTGTGAGTACTAAAATGTTTGGGTTCACGAACCTATTGAAGAAATACCAGGAAAAAAAGTCTGTCCAGGCTATTACACACAGACAGCATCTCTGCTTCAGGAAGTCCCTGAGCCACAAACCACTGGGTCTGGTGAAGAATTTAGGAGAAATATTACCCCATACTTGACCTGTTTTCATACTGTCTGTAAGCTTTGACAGTTGGCTGCTGTAGGGGGTGGATATCTTCTGCTCTGTGGATCTGTTGTCTGACTCATTCACCTCTTAGAAGTGTTTTGCAGGAGTCACAATTGGTTTGCTCATCCTGCTTAGCTGATGACTTCTAGTAAATCTGAATTCATCCAGGAAATGCTCAGAAGGTGAAAGGGGATGCTCAAAGAGCGAAAAATGCCTCAAATTCTTCTTTGGTGAAACAGGACTGCCCACCCAGCCCCTGGTGTTTGCTATCACAGACATCCAAATTTAGGAAACACATGGGCGTGGGCATAACTTAGAGTCATTGACCACAGGCATGACATAGCACTGGTTACTAAAACTGACCTGAAGTTGTTTGCCTTGCAGGATATGGTAAAGAGACTTGGATTGAATATCCTTGACTAAGGTCACAAGAGTTAAGCTTGAAATAGCAGAACTTGAGAACATTTGGGATGTAAACAGGTGACTGACTGGAGGGAGTATGTCACAGGCTTTTTGCAAGGGATAATCATTGACCAGGAGTGTTGGCACATAGGACCTGGTCTGAGAAAGGCTTTCCTGCCTGTATCCGTGCTGGCCATGCAAAGATTGGCTCTGCCTACACTGCAAGTTAATTATAGTTGGAGTAATTTGTAACTACATTCTGCTTGTCCTCTTAGGTTAAAGAAAAAATTAAAATGCTGCAAGAGACCATCTAAACTCACAAGGCAGAGCAAAAGACAGAGACCCCTTCTCTTGGGGTCTGCATTTCAAGTTTAGTTGTTGTAACTCAAATTGCTGCTACATTTCACTCTTTACCTTATTTCTCAGGGTAAGAAAATTTACACACTCACCTTGCCTATCTCCTTCTCTTTTAAATCTGCAGGTTGAGTTCCTGTAGTTTCTGTAGTAAAACCTGGTTTCTGGATAGAGGGAAAAGATCTGGAATCTTCCTCCCTCCTTCCAAAAAGAAACACAAATGTGCTCAGCAGTTCCCTACACTTTTGTTTGAAGTGTTCTGGGTGATCAGAACTGGCCAGCCAGTGCATGCAGCCTGTGGGACACAGGAAGTGGATGGTGTGGGGGACAGGGGAGCTGTCAGCATCACCAGGTCCTCAGGAAAGCAAGAGGAGACAGAGGTTATTGTGGAAAGGAAATGGGACAGAGGAGTCTAGGAAACTGTACTTTGTTCCGTTGCTCAAAGAGCAACTTAAACATGAAGGATCTCCAGTTTCTGTCTGAGGCTCCATTTAAACAAAAGGGTTCTTGAACCCTCAAATCTGTCTTCAAACAAATCCCTTAGGTTTGATGTGATTATTTGTTTCCCAGAAAAGCACAGGCAGCCAGAGCTCCAGGGTAAGAATTCAAGTAACTGGAAAGCAGCAGGGTGCACCCTCTGCATATCAATTTTTCAGTTGGCATCAGACTTGGTGTTCCAGTTCCAAGAACTGCCACTGAAAACAAACTCCTCCTTTTGAAGAGATGGGAACTCACATATTCCCAGGGAAAAAAACTCCAAAAAAACAGTCTAGGGACATAAATACAATATAGGTAAAGTTTGCTTTTGCATGTAAATTACTAATGCTTTCTGCAGTGCTCACTCATTTATACCATCTCCATCCTCACCCGCTGCTTCATTCAGGACAAGTCTGTGTTGCAGCTTTGCAACACAGCAAAGCTGTCTTTTCCTTTAGAAATGTAAAAAATAAATATAAAAAAAAAAGAAGAAGAAAGAAAGATCATATCCTTACCAATAAAACTATGTTGGGAAAGCCCCAGCACAAATGTAATTTGATGAAGAAAAATGAGTCCCTTTGCTAAGGGATCTTACACTCTTTGAGGTACTAATTCCTCCAAAGTAACCAGGAATGCTTCTTGGCAGTATTAGCCTGATCTCTGTGTAAGTGGTTTTTATCCATCTTCGGAGGTAAATCAAGTGCCTGAGGAATCATCTCTGCTGAGCAACAGCTCCTGAAATTGGGCAAAGATGGTGACTGGGCTCCAGCTCTTTTGGGACATCCAAGCCTCTCTGCAACCAACTTTCAGACGACCTTGTCTAGGTTACCAAGATTAAATCCAGGACACCTCCTCTACCAAGCAAAGCTACAGCTGAGGCAGCCTCTCCTGGCATTCCTGTGCAGTTTGGGGTGATTATCCTGAAATCAGCAATTCCCTGGGGCACATGTACCCTAAGCAAAGGTCCTGACACACACGAAGCAGCCGATTTAACCAGTACTGCTCCATCTGCTTCTGCCCCATCTACTTGTCCTTCCCGTGTCATGGGTGGCCAAAGAGGACATGTGAGAACTGGCATCAGAAGCAGGTTTTATTCCCATAACAGAATATGGGAATTTCCATAAGGGATGTAAACTGTGCTCTCTTTCCAGGCAGGAATCACTTTTCCCTGCTGCCCATCAGAGCTTGGTTTCCCTTTCTGGTCTAGGAGCTGATTGAGATCAACACCACATGTGCTTGCAATGATCTGAAACTTTGTTGCCTTTCTCCAGGCAGCCTCACTGAAGGCAAATCATGTGTGCACATCCATGTTGCTTTAGCTGGAATATGAATCCCTTTTGGCCTCATGTAAAAATACATCATCACGTGGAGAAACAGAATTTTGACTGGAAAGATAGGAACACAGAGCCAATATAAATATTCACTGAAAAAATAGGAATTACTTGCAAAAGAGCTAAACTCCAAATTTATTTCTTCCTGCTTCCTGAAAATTTATCACACTTGCCTAGCTCATGGCTTTTTCCTACTTACCTGTTTTCTCTCTGCTGATGTGTTTCTCAAAGTACAGCAGGAGCTGTGTCTTGCTGCTTTTGTGGGCTGCAGTAGCTATTTGAATAAAAACTTGCAGTTGTGTCTTTAGTGGGATTGTGGGTTAGTTCTACTCTTAACAAATTTGTAGTGACACAGGGTAACCAAAGATACTTTGGGGTAAGTCAGAATTCCTTCCCTCCTCCTTGTGTAAATAAAATGACCAGAATTGGGGTTTGGGGTTTTCTTTTTCCGTCTGAACTGCTGGAGAATTCCTCAGCATGTCTACGGAGGAAAAAAATAAATTTAAAACTGCCTTAGTGCAGTCAACACATTTGTTTCACTTTTCTCTCCACCTTTCTGAACAGTAAACCAACCAGTACTGGAGAGACAAGGACAAAATTAGGAGTCCAGTGGCCACTGGGAGAGTGGTTTTGGTCACCCTGGAGGAGGTGAGGGAGGGGGATCAAATCATATGTTGAGCTGCTCCTGGAGCTTGCAAAGACCTCATAAATGCAGGAAGCCACTGGTAGGAACCAAGGAAACTCTGGTGGCCATGCACCAGACAGGGCCTGGAATGGTGGTGGCACCTCCATCCTTGCAGATTTTTCAACTCAGCTGGGCAAAGCACTGACCAACTTGCTCTGGCTTTGCAGCCAGTCCTGCTTGGAGCAGGAAGTTGGAGAGGAGACCTCCAGAGCTCCTGTGTCACCAAAATCCTTCAGTAATTTTTTTGTATGACTTAAGGATCAAGCAGTCCATTGCTGCTGTCAGCCACAATCACCATTTTGCCCAACTTGAGGCACACAAATTTGCAGTTTGCAAGCCCTTTACTGCAAAAATCCCACCAGCAACGGTTTCCTTCTTGATTTAACCAAAAAGGCAACTGCTGCTCCAGCAGAAATGTTCATCTTTCACAAGCCTGATGAGTACAGGTTTCTTACAAAGAATGCACAGAAAATCTGCTCTTTCTGCCCATGGTGGAACTCCAAAGAGCAGTTGCCTATTGCCTGAGGGACTATTCTAAGCCCTTCTTTGTGAAACTCTTCCTTAAAGGAGGTCTTCCCACCTCCATGCCCCATGCCCCCTGCCTACAGTCTCATCTCCTGAGATTGCTAAGGCCCCAAAACACCATGGAGGAGGAATTTCAGATGTCCTTTTGCCTTGGCAGAAATGGCTGCAAAGAATGAAAAGATGGGAGAGCACCAGGGTGGCTTAACAAGCACGTGGGTGTGAGGAGCAGAGAGGGGCACTGGAAATGTTGAGTGACTTGGGGGACTCAGATTGCAGAGTGTGCTTTTTTTCCAGAAACTGTGGCTGGCCAGATGTCACATCCCTCCTGGGAGGGCTTGCAGTACAACAAGGTTTCTTGCCTGTTTTTGCATTAGGAAACTCCTGACAGGCACTTTATCACTTCTTGACTTGCATCTGGATGCCCATTAATTTTGTTCTGTCACTTCTGTCATTTTCATTTCCATAGCATATCCCATATTTGGCCTGCTGATGTGTAGCATTTCTACAACATCACTTCTCCAGATGTCAGCTTCAAACTGGAGATTGAAACATCTGGGGAGAAAAAAAAAAAGGCAGAGGCTTTGGCAGCTGGGGTGGTGCACGCGATGACAGGTTTGGAAGGGAAGCACAATAGCTTGATGTATTTGCTGCAGTGACTACAGCCAAATAGCTGGGGTGTTATTTACACACACTATTTACACACCTCACACTGGCATCCACACCAAATTCATTACAAGCCAGCTCCTATTGGAGTTGAGTTTAGGTTTTTTGACTAAGAGGTTTAGAAGTTAAATATATAACAAAGTATTGGAGTTGAGTTTAGGTTTTTTGACTAAGAGGTTTAGAAGTTAAATGTATAACAAAGTTTTGGAGTCAGTGCTGCCTGTCTGGAGCAATTTCTGTGGATTAGCTGAGCTCTCACAATTGCTTTCCACAAGCAGTTTGCTGGACAGTTAGAGGAGCTACCATCCTATTTTCCCAGGCTGACCGAAGTTTAAAAAACTCCTGTTCAAATCAGAGATAAGTGGAGTGATCATGAGAAAGGAAATGCTTTTGTAACTCCTCTGTCCTGCCCTGTCACCCTTCAGTGTGGTGTTTGTCTGCCCTTTCCCAAGAGAAATATATCCACGTGGCTGATCCCACTATTATGGGATAATGTATATTCCTGGGACTTGGTGTGGGTGGGAACAAGAGAAGCTGAGCTCCCCTTCCAGCCCTTTCCTGTGGTCTCCTGGCCGTGGCACAGGGAGGTGCTCCCAGGGGCTGCCTTCACCCTCTTACTCTGGCACCTGGGTCTCTGCTGCTGGAATCCACTATGGATTTTGAGCCTGACCTCTAAAAATGGAAAGGAGTTAAACTATTTTAGGGACTGTGGGAAGGAAGGTCAAGGGAGTTTCAGAGCTACGAGGAAAGAGCAGGATGCCAGCAGAGAGGGATGGGACCAGTGATGTGGACTGCAGCCACAAACCTGGGATATGGAGATATTCCACAATGAGAAACAAATGAGCCACTGGCACAGTGGGATACAGTAACCAAAAACCTGGGGCATTAAAGAAACTGCTGAGCAACATTTCACCTAGTTGGTGTCCATGGGATGGGTCTTCCCAAAGCTAAAGCCAGTGGCATTGCAGACCACAGGAAACAGAAAAACCTTCCAAAGCTCCAAACTTTGTCTTTATCCATCCCAGTGCTGTCAAAATTGCTTAGTCCATCCACACTGTGATGTGTTGAGGAAAATCCCTTGTGTCTGAGACCCCCATGAGCTGTGCACACAGCAGGCCAGGGCTGGGGGCTTCCCAGGGCTGCTCTTGCATTAGCCAGCAGGGATTTTCTAAGAGATCTGGAAAATAGGCAGCACAGGAGGATGTTTCCTTGCACAGGTGAGGGTCAGTTGTCAATATTTTTTCAGTTCTCAGTTTTCTGTTTAGAGCTGTGCTGAAGGTGAAACAAGTTTAACACTGGTGAAATGCATTGACCCCTGGAGGTTGTCTGCTGTGGGCTTTTGCAGCTGAGCATCCCAGGGGCTTTCTCAAGGAGCCTCTCTGCTCAAGCAGCTCTGCAAACCCAGGTGCAATTGATCCCCAGTGCCAGGGAGCTGTTCTGGGTGGCCCTGGGGAAGCAGAATGGGCACATACCTGATGATCTGTCTGGAAAATTCATCCAACATCCCAAACTGGACACAGGCCTTCAGCTGGTGTGGTGCCATCACTCGGCTGGCTGCAGAGACATCTCTGTGCACCCTGGGGACCACCAGGCCCTGACCTGAAAAGGGACAGGGTGCAGGGCAGCAAAAGGGCTTTGAGACTTAAACTGAGCTGGTATCCTGCAGCTGTAAAATAAGATGTAAACTCTGTGTACATTTGGAGCTAAGTTTAACCCCAGTCCTTCCAAACCTGTGCCCACGTAACTGGAGATTTGCCAGACTAGCCCACTGTGGAGCGTGTGTGATATTTGCAGAAGAAGAAGAGATTTTTTTCCCCCAGATCTTTTGCCAAACCTCAGTTTCTGAGCATGAGGCTGTAGCTTGAGCAGCAGGGTCCTGGTACAGGATCTCCCTACATGGCCTAGGAACAGTAAACCAGGATGAAGCCCAGTGGTGGTGGATGTTTGCAGGCCTATGGCTTTCCCAGGCTTGCTGATCTGCCCAGCAGCACTGCAGGATGGTCAGGCAGGACTCAGTGCTGCTCCTTCCTGCTCTGCTCCCAGTGTGAGCTGTGAGGGAGCCCAGGATTCCCAAGCTGCTCTGGGCACTAAGCCACTGGCCTCCTTCCCATTTTAGCCAGAATCACTGGTTTGCTGGAAAATTTATGAGACCTGCTGTAGTGATAGTCACCAATACAGAAGCTGTTGTAAATGTAATTTGTTTCTAGGATTTGACACTCTTTGTCTGAGCCACTTCAGCCACCCATCATTTGCAGTGGTTATGACAGAACTTCTGCTGATGGACTTGAATAGCTTTGAGCTCCTGTCAAGGGTTGCAGGTTGATCCCTGACTCTCCCAGAGTCCAGCTTGTGCCAAGAAGCATGGCAGCTATTCCTCTGCTTTGGAGTTATTGCTGGAAATGTTGTTGTTAGCCATTAAAGTTGCTAACCCTATTTTCAGGCTTATTACAGTATTTCACTTGGCTGCTCCAGTGTGGTTTTAAAGTTGTATTTCCAACATATGATATGGGGTAAAAATAGTTGGTGTCTAATTAGAATAATCCCTGGAGAAACTCAGATTCTTCAACTGCACAATGAGTTGTTCTCATCACAATATGGCAGACACATTTCAGTCAGTGACAGGGGGTCAACCTGGATGAGGAGAGGCAGCAATCAGAGACCCCAGGAGAAAATTCCTGAGTAAAGCCCTGGGAGTATTTAATATCTCAGGAGACAGCAGCTTTTCCAGACTGGATGCTTAGGTAGGACTTAGGTGACCATCATAAACAGCTTCTGCATACACATTTAGCTTTTCTTTTGCTAAGTTCCTGTGTGGGTGTGTGAGAAAAATCCCCTGCCTCATCCATTGCTGGAATTTCTGGGAATGGGACAGACTGTGACTGCAGCGTTACAGTCTGGGGTTTGGGATGCTGATGCTGCCAGAAATAGTATTTTGCAAGCAGCAGCATGCAGCAGCAGTCAGATTCCACTGGGCTATCATTATCCCATGAAACATTCCTGTGTCTGCAGTGGGGATGGGGGCTGAGGGTCAGCAGCAGCCTTTAGGCTGTCCACCACCCCAGCTCCACCCCAGCTCCATCCCAGCTCCACCCCAGCTCCACCCCAGCTCCACCCCAGCTCCACCCCAGCTCCACCCCAGCTCCACCCCAGCTCCACCCCATCTCCATCCCAACTCCATCCCAACTCCACCCCAGCTCCACCCCAGCTCCACCCCACCTCCATCCCAGCTCCATCCCAGCTCCATCCTGCAGAGGGAGATGGGTCAGGCACTCGGCTCTGCTGCTCTGGTAGCTGGAGAATGGTCCAGATCCTCCCATGATTCCCAAAGAGCAATCAGGGACTGTGCTCTGGGGAGCTCTGGTGCAGGTGATGAAGTCTAAGAGGTCTGGATGAGCTGCTGGCTCTGCTGGGCAGCCCCCAGTACAGGTAGCTCCTGAAGTCCTGCTAAATCCCACATCCCTCTCCTTGGGGGCTCTGGGAACATTCTGTTGGAGAAGATGGGGAGGCTGAGGAGTGGCTCAGCTTTCCCTCTGAAAGCCTGCCAAGTCAGGCTTACCATGGCTTTGCCCAGACACACTGAGCAAGTGCTCTCCAGGGCTCGGTCTTGTTTCATTTTTTTTGTTCAAGACTGAAACCAGATACACAAACAAAAATGTGAGGCAGATGCTACCAAGTTAGTGGGAAGTTGTTTGGACATCTCCTCCCTGCACTTCCCAGGGCACTGGGAAGTGTCCTCAGCTGGCCAGGACCCCCCTGTCCTCCAGAGTGACACCCTGGGGCTCAGAGCAGTGCTGGGATTATGCTCTGTGTGGGACATTTATTGCCTCTCTCCCCCAAATGGATGGAAATACTTCTGTTGTCCAAAATTAGTTTCCAAATGTGTTGGAATTTTCTTGCAGTAGGAATTCTTGAAAATCTGGTCCTCATTGTGAAGTGGAATGGGAACTTTTTCCAAACCCCCTTCTTTGGAATTTCTCACTCAAAGAGAACAGCAGATTTCAAACATTTTGTCCCAGGGCAGCTCTCAGGATCACCCTGAGTGAGAGGCTGAGACAGGGGCTCGCTGGGTGCTCTGAGGCTGACAGGATTTTCACTCTAGCAGTGTTTTGAGTGTTACAGCTGAAAAAAAAATCACTGTGCTGGTATGGAAGATGCTTCTCATCTCCTCCAGTGAGACTGGGCTGCTTGGGGTGTGTTCATGGAACCCTGCACAAGTCCTTCACAACACCCTTTCTTTGCAAAAGGCTGCAGAGCTTTGGGTCATGCACCCCAAACCCACGCTGATACAATGAGAGTACTTTACAGCAAGGCAGAGTGTCACTAATCTTATTTAAGAATGACATATCTTATTTTCCATGTCTTTTTGTACCATCTGGACCTCTGGGGAAATATCTGGAGTGGCCTGGCAAATTCCCAATTGCACATCTGAAAAGAGTTCTTTTCAAAAGGCCACAAAACCAACTGTTTGTGAGGGCTGATTTCACAGTCTGACTTCACTTTGAGCAGTGGCTCCTCAGTGGTTTGATTACCAGGCCTTTTTTTTTTTAAATTTATGACAAAACTCAAGCTCAAGACAGAAGACACAACTGTCTTTCAATATTAGGATGGACTCTTTAGCCCTGAACAACAAGGCAGATAATTTTATTTGAAGCCTTGATTACAGAATCTCTTTGTTGGAAATCTGTCCAGAGAAGCATTATCTCATTGCACTGAACAACCAGCCTCAGTGGGCACCAAGGGAACATCTATGCCCAGGCTTATTTTGGGACTCTGATCCCAATGGCTCTTTTGCTCAAAAGTAGGTCAGATTTTAGTCCTTTTCCAGCAGGAAAATTAAGAGCAATTCAGATACAAGATTTCCAGGAAACCAGAAGAAATTGCTGCTTCTATTTCTAGAAGCCCTGCCAGGGACAAGCTTCTTTGTACTCAGGCTAACTCCTCTCCTAACTTTACCATATGATTGATGACTCAAATTATGAGGTTTCATTTCCCATTTCTACCTGAGATTTCCTGTTTGGGCCCTTCCCAGATGCAAGGAGAAAGGTTACCACAAAGATATTTATGGACCTAGAACTAGAGCTACTAAATTTGTAATTGCCCAGCCCCAGGGTGGAACATGCTTTTAGCTGAATCAGTAGCTGTAAGAATACAGCACATACCGTGAAAAACTGGCCTCACTTGCAACACCACTCACCTACTGAGGTTCCTTGGGGGTGATGATGTGCAACAAAATTATATTAGACTTGGTGAGGGCTGACTCTGAGTCAGCAGCACTGGATGCTGTGGTCTCTCCATCTTCCCTGGTCCCTGACATGTCCAGAGTGCTGTGCTGGCACTCTCCTGTCTTTCAAATGCTTCTCCTGGAAGAGTTTCTTAAGTGTTTGGTTTTGATGCTTCTGGGGGTCGCTGATTTTTCCTCAGAAATGTCAATTTGGAATCTGGAGCAGCAGCTCCTGTGCACAGCACAGGGTGTATATCAGCCAGTGGTTTATATAAGACCAGTGTTTCACATGCTGCAGGTGAATCTCAGCTCAGCACCAAGGCTGAAGAGCTTATGCTGGAGATGTGTCCCATCCAGGAGCTCTGGGATCCCTCCCACATGTCCCAGCCATGCTCCTCTTGGAATGCCAGTGGGGCTGATGAGCCCAAAGGATGTGTGCACACCTGGGACTTGGAGCATTACCCTGAGACCACCAAGCCATATGTCAAGTCACCTTTGCTAATCAATTCCACTTGCAGCTAGATCCACACTTAACTCAGGAAAGGCACAAAAACATTTCTCCTCTCCATGGCAACCACACGGAAAGGATGATGGTGGAGATAGACCCATTTCCAGAAAGGAGGGATGCACACTTTCCAAACTAACAAGGCTGGAGTGGCTCCTCTCTGCTGGGGCAGGAGGCCTGATCCAGGAGATGTGAGCACCAACGTGCCTTGGCTCTCTGCCTGCAGCACCCCTGTCCTCATCTCTGGTGTCTGAGCTGTCAAATCCTTCCACATTCCTGACCTAATCCACCCTCAGCAGTACTTGCTGCTCCTGCCAGGGGCATTTCTGCCCCTCATCTCAGGAGCACACTGTGGCAGAGTGGGATGCAGATGTGTGGCTGGGTGTCTGTCCCACTCAGACAGGGAGCTCTGTGCAGGCAGCCCCAGGCTCCTCTGCCCCTGTCACTGCTGCAGCAGGGCAATGTTTATGGTCTGCAGCCAGGGTCAGGTGTGAACACTGCTGGCATGTACAAATAGCCACTGCTGAAAGAATAAACTCTCAGTGAGCAGCAAGGGACCCTTGCTGCCAGGAAACCACATCTGAGCTCATTTACCACTGCCCTGCTGCTAATGATCCTCAGTGGGCAGCTTTGGTGGTCAGCTTATCAGCACATTGCTGATTAAGTAGCTCCAGCTGAGACAGCCTGAGCCTACCACAGAATCAATTAGGTTGGAAAAGACCTCTGAGATCTTTGAGTCCAACCTATGACCAAACACCACCTTGTCACCCAGCCCTGAACACTGAGTGCCACATCCAGTCTTTCCTTAAACACCTCCAGGGATGGTGACTCCACCACCCACCTGAGCAGTCCATTGCAACTGAATCATGTTTTCTGTGGAAAAGTTCCTTCTAATGTCCAACCTAAACCTCTCCTAGTGCCACTTCAGACTGTGTCCTCTCGTCCTGTTGCTGGTTGCCTGGGAGCAGAGCCCAACTCCTGCCTGGCTACCAGTGTGGTGTGTGCTCCTGTGAAAGAGCATGGGGCCACTGCAGTGAAATCCTTCTGGCTCAATACCACCACCCTGCTGGCTCAGGGCATGAGGACCCAGCCTGATTACAACACCCAGTTGGAGAGATGGTGGCACTGTGGAAGAAATACACCTCTATGCACCAGCACAGTGATCTTTCCCCACGGGCTGTGGCCTGCTTTTGGGAAGGCTGTTCTGTTGCTTTCAGTTTTCTTGATTTCGAGTGTTTGAAATCTTGCAGTGCAGATTCTCACACAGCTTCAAGAAAACAATGTATATTTTTAAAATTTATCTATTGTGTTTACATATTTCTTCTCTGGGAGGAGAAATATGATTGATGGTGATGTTCACCATCCAAGTCAAAGAAGTGAGTGACAATGTGTGGTGTAACCAATCTCTTGCCTATTGTACAAATGTATATAAGAATGGAGTCAGATAATTAAAAGAGAGGAACTTTCCCTTGACCTGCAGTGCCTGCCTCGTCCTTTGTGTGTCCAAAACTGTAACACTGTCCCTTGCACGAGGCAAGTTGTTTTGCTGGAGATGTCATGGACATGAAGAAGTTTGCAGTTCCTCCCCGGGAGCTGAGCAGTGAGTGTGGCTGCAGAGATTGCAGACACTACATGGGTGTTTTCCAGCAAAAGGCCATATAGGAGGCTGAGAAGGGAAACCAAACTGCTGGCAGTCACAGATGGTGAAAAAACCACAGAACCAAAAGCCAGCCTTGAGAAAACATCCTGATCACCTCCCCCTGCAACCAGGAGTCACCACTGATCCATTCACTGCACACCTTTTTTTCCATGAGCTTGCACAGACCCAGGGGTTCCTTCTCCTTGGCAAACCCATGGCGTGCCCAGCAGGGACACCCTGCCACCCCAAACCACTCCTGGGAGCTCAGCTCCCAGACAAAAAGCATCTGGACTGTCCTTATCCTGGTCTTTCCTACACTTCTACAAAGCATGATGGAGCTGAGAGGCTATGAGGAAGGATCTGTGGCTGCCAGTATGAAGGTGGTGGCATTGTGCTGAGCAAGGTTTGTCCATTTTTCCTGATTTCCCTGCTATAAATGAACCTATGAGCTGAAGGACAGCTTTGTCCCTGTTCCCTCAAATGTCTTCCTGCAGGTTTTTAGACAAGACATTGAGTCTCTTGATCCCAGGGAGCATAATCACTTCCATGGCTGTTGGCAAGGGTAGCAGCTGGCTGCCCTCAGTGCTCAGTAGCTTGAGGCTGAGCATTTGCTCCATTCCCTTGGTGAGAGGAGGGTTTATTTACTAGGGAAAAGATCCTCATTAGAGCTGGAACATATCCCAGGGACCAGTGACCTCAAGAAAAAGCAAATTTGGTGGTGAAACCAGGAGCAGAGGTGAAAAGGCCAGTCTGGTGATGGGGTCTCTGCCCAAGTCAGCAGTGGCTGATGCTCTGCCAGGCTCAGGGAGCACCAGAGGCACAGGGTCCTGTGCTTGGTGTGGGGCTCATGCCCCTGCTCCAGCCCCCCTGCTCTGCAAACAGGAAGCTGGCAAGCAGCTGCTGAATAAGTCATTTTGGGGAGCCTGTACCAAACTGGCTTTCAACTCCTGAATGTGTAGGAAGGAAAAAGCCGTGAATACGCCTTTGTGACCAAGTTTGGCACCAGTCACACTCTGCAAAAGGGACAAGAATGTGGCCATTTAGAGGGGATTCAGCTGCCCTTTAAGAAATGAAATGATCCCTTCCCTTTCCTGCAAGGCTTTATTCAGGGGAGAATGGGACTGAGACAGTGAGCAGCTTCTTTCTCTTTCTGGCACTGAGGGCTGTGATCCAAACTGTTGATACTGGAGCACAGGAGAGACCCCACTCCAGGGAAGCTGCAGAGCCCAGGGATGACCCACTGGTCCCTCCTGCTGCAGCCTGGCTGGGAAAAAATTGGACTGGGGCAGCAAAACTTCAGATCTGCTCTTTCCTGGCTGATCGTGTGCGCCCTGAGGTGATTCCACTGGGACTCCAGCAAAATATCCACCCATCTCCTCCACAGGGCTCAGAGGGCTTCTGGAAGCAAGCAGTTTGGAAGGTTTTGCCCTTTTCTGAACCAATTCCCCACCCAGTTTTTGAGAGGTTTCTGTATATTACATGAAAAAATGGACCGTGTCCAAGCATTTGCGGGATTTGTTTTTTTTCTTTTGGAAAGGCTTAGATATTTCATACAGATCTTTCCTTTGTGAACAACTTGAATCCAGGGGCTCTGTCATAATTTGGAATGAAGACACACTCTGTTTTATCAAACCCTTTGGGATGCTGGCTGCCTGCCTTCTGCCTAGCTGAAGCTTTGCCCATATTCACTGGTGCAATTGTCACGTCCAGTGACTGAGGGAATGGGTCTCTGGGACAGCCAGTCTGCTTTAGCTGAGGCTCCAAGAGAGCAGCTTGGTCACACATGCATCCAAAAGTTTTCCAAAGGGTGACTTAGGAGTCTTCTGAATGACTAGCTTTGGGACCGCTTAAGTCCTGAAGCAGTAGGAAGCTCCAGATGATTTCAAAATGCTTCACATGCCAGGAAAAAGGAAAACCAAGCAAGACAGATATTAGTAGGTTGGCTAGTGCTGAACCTTGTCACTCCACTGGGATCATTTGATCCACGTGTGGACTTTTTGTAAGAAATGTTTGTAATAAAATACAATACATGTAGTAGGCTTGGGTGGAAGTCAGGATTAACAGTTACTGTCTTCTGGGCTTTCATTTCTTTCTTGCCTTCCTCTTGTTCAGCATCTTATGACAATCATAAACAGAGTATTTGTTAAAAACTTTGCTGGCAGCTTCCTCTTTCAGCCATGTCCTGTAGAAGGCCTGGAAAGGCAAAGACAGCTCCACCAGTGCTTCCTCAGCTGAGATCAGCTGCAGCTTCTTTAGTTCCTGCTCTGAAAGTTCTGCTGGAAAACAGGGAGCCTTTACAGCTCAGCGTGTGTGACAGATGTTTGTAGGCTCACTACTGATGGGGTTAAAGTACAAATAATCCTCCTGCTGCTGTTTGCATAGCACCAGTGTTTCAGTGCACACCACGGCATCCTGCCTCAGGTCCTCTGTGCAGGGGAGAGGCAGAGGAACTGGAGAGCCCAGGGAAGGGCCACTGGGAGCACTGGGGGGAGAGCTGAGGGGTGGCTTTGCTCTCCCTGCAGGATGAGGTGGAGCAGGTTGAAACCCAGGAGCCCTGCAAGGGTAGGAGGCCACAGGAGTGACAGAGGAACCAGCTGGGATGGGATCTGTCCCTGTGAGAGGGGACACAGAACACAGGCAGGTGGGGGGAACTCTGTCCTTGGAGGCCTTGGAAATCCAACAGCAAGGCCACACTCCAGACATGCCAGAGACAGAACTCATAAAACCTTTGGAAGCTGGTAACCCCCTCCTCTTCCATGGCTCCTGTTCCAGTCTGAAAAACCAGGAATAGTACAGAAGGGACAAACCAGCAAAGCAGTGACAGACTGGGAAGAGGAGCCATTTGCTGGTAGCATGGGGGGATTGACAAAGTCTAGATCAGAACCCATGAAACTGGATTATTTGGAATAAATATTATTTTTCCTTAAGTCTAAGTAACTGCAGGGTGACATGGTTAAATTAGTTGTTGCAGGAGATAGGATCTCTGTTACTGACACTCAGAGAGAGTTGATTTTACTTTGAAATTTCAGCTTCTTACTTTGTTACTTGCCTATGCCAAAACTATTCTTACAGATTTGTGTAAAGATTTGCTGGATTTACACAAAGTCCTGTTATTTTAGCTGAGCAAGTTCTTTACAAGCTTGTTGTCAGTAACTGATATATTTTTGTCCAATTACTGAGCTCATATTTTTACATCAAGATAGCATATCTCTGCTCTTTATTCAAAAATGTAGCTTATTGCTGACAGACAAACCAAAATTCCTCAGCTCGTTTATGAACTCCATCAGTTCATTTATGAGTAACTAACTGGAAATTTTTTGGTTTTATTTTTATTTTTTTTCAATTCAATTCCCTTTTAGTTTATAGGAATTTAGGAGATGGAGAGCTTCACTGTGACTAATGCTAAGTTTGAGTCCTTTCTGCAGTGTTCTGTCTGAACTGGATCACTCCTTATTGCCAATTGTGAATGTTGTCCTTCAAGGCTTGTCCCCTGCAGCACCTTAGAAGCCACCTGGGCTAACCTGGAGGATGCCCTTACTGGCTGCAGGCTACCAAACCTTGCTGCTCCATCTGGCAATCTCTCCCAGTGCTTTTGGGGATTCTTTGGCACCTGCAGGCTGATGTGCATGTTCCTGCCTCTCGTGCTCCTCTTCTTCATCAACAGGAGTGACTCTTAGTACTGGAATCAAGTGTGACACCAGTAGCTGATACCCAGCCCTTGGTGGGGGGACACACAAACAAAGTCCCCAGATGGCACCATGACCTCCAGCTCACATTCCCTGGGGTTCATTTTTTCCTTCTGGCACCCCTCCCCTGTTAGTAGAACCTGGATATTTAAATGCAAGTCCCTGCTCAAAACGCAGGCGCCCCAGAATTACAGATCAACAGCTAAAAGGTAATTTGTGCATTTGGGATTCAGGCTCTTCCAGGGCTGCATTCCAACAATGAAGGTTTGATCACACCCTTGGCCACTGCTCTCTGTATTTGACTGCTTTATAAGAGTCCTTGTGTGCCTCTTGGAAATAAATCTGCCCAGTTTTGAAATTCTGAAGCAATAGTATTTCATCTCTTGCCAAGAGCGGATTGGAAAATGATAAGAGTCTTTTAGGCTACATAAGAGATATTTTGGGAGTTTTATCTTACTTCTTCCATGACATTTTTATTCCTTCCATATGAAACACACATATACATATGTTAAAAGCACCTTTTTGTGTTGAAGTAAACTGGGGAGAAGAAAGCTATTTTCCTAAGTGACATTTCCTAAATATTTTGGAAATCATAGCTTGCTTTACACATGCTTTTTTACTTCCCCCCCCCTTTTTTTTTTTTGGCCAATTCCCCCAGTGAGTTGACCAAAATGAAAATTGCTATTTTGATCTGAGTGGATTTTCTGGGTGAAATACAGTTGAAAAGAAATATTTCTGTATGGGCTAGCCATGAAATCCTAGTTGTATCTCATTTCCACTCCTCCACCTCCTCCTGCCACTGCAAGCACACACATTCCCTGTGGCTAGAGCCAGGAATGATCAATTGCAATTAATCTGGGCAGAAAATGAAGGGTTTGAGTTTTGATGTGATTTCCTTCTGCTCTGCTGGGCAGCAGCTGTGAGTGGTTTGGGGTACCACCATCTTCCCAGATCAACATTTTGGCTCCTCTCCCTGCTTGTCTCCTGCTGCCCAGCCCCAGGTGAACTCGTTGATGATGTCTGTGAAGGGAATTATCTGTCCTGATATGGGCTGAATAAGCTTCAGGCAAGGATGGTGGGGCTTGGCTTTATTTTTGAACCTCTTTCATGGGCTTAAACTCCCAGTGCCTGCAGGCAGCTGCCAGCTCAGCCCACGGCACATCCAGCACCTGAGCAGGTGCATGGAACTGCCAGGCCAAAGTCACCTCTGTGTCCCTCCTGGCCACGGGTGTGATCCTACACAATAATGTCTGCACTGTCTGCTGCAGCTTGAGGGTGACAGAGGCTTCAGAAGACCTTCCACCCAGTTTGAGGTTTTTGAACTTCATGTAAATCGAGTGGATTATAGGAAATCGAAGTTGCGACATAGCTGCTTGTTAATAGAAGTTGTTTGCTTCTCTGGGATTTTTTTGGGAAGTGAAAGGTTTGCACTCCAAAAAATGTCAATATTTTTTTTTGCAGGTCAGCAGCACCATCCCCAGCTTGGCGTCCACTCTGAGGGCATCTGCACTCTCAGCACTTTGCACCAGCACTCCCACGGTGAGTGAGATAGGGCCCTGCTGAGGCTGGGTGCTCAGAGCAGCCCTCACTGAGCCCTCACTGCTCTCCCTGGGGCAGAAAGCTGGGCCAGCTGCACACCAGGAGCTGGTGAGTGAGGAACAGGGGGAGATAGCTCTGTAGCAGCTCTGGCGAACAGATCCTGCTGTACCATCTCCACTTCTCCTATCCACAGGATCCCAAAAATGTGTGCAGCTGGGGGTGAAAACCTGATCAGCTGCTGGTACCCAGGAACCTGGTTTGCTCCCCAGCAAGGGGCTGCAGGTCCAGCCATCTGCCCTGGAAAGGCATTTCCCAAAGGGAATCCCCATCCTTTCCCTCCTGGCAGTTCTCTCTCTGGCTCCTGGCCAGGCCACCTGTGTTTGAAACTCCGTGGGACTTCGCTTGGGTTTCTGTGTTATTAATCCTCCCTAGAAGAAATCCCAGGCCTTTCTGGACCTCTTCCCTGTTTCCTAGGACAGCTGCCAGGACTGTGCTGCTGCTTCATGTCAGCACAGGAGGCACTGCAAAGCCAGTGTATTTCCAGAGGGCAAGGGGAGCTCTGTTTTTACTGGTCAAGGCTGCAATCTGATGCTCTCTGCTGTGCTTGCCAGGCACTGGGATGCTTTCTTGGCCTAAACACTGAACAAAGCAGGTCAGAATCAAATCATCTGTCTAGGGAATTGGTGATCCTGATAAAAACAGACCTCTGTGCTCCTGGTGTGTCCTAGCTGTCCTCACAAAATGGTCAGACAAAGCCCACAGGTGGCAACATCACCATTTCCCTGCTTGGATTATAATCCATCTTCAGTGGAGCCACAATTTAACACTTGATGACACAGGATCAATACTCCAAGGAGTGTTTTATACAAATGTGCACGCAGGTGGGGATGCAGCTGGAGATGAGGTGTTGAACAATTCTCTCCAGTACCTGAGGGCCATTCTGCACCACTCCTGGCCACTGCAGACCCAGCAGTGCCTAGCTGGAAGCAGGCAGGTGTGTGGCTCACCAGGCCTTGAAGCAGTTTTAGCAAGCTGCAGCAGTGGAAGTGCTGCATTCACATGCTGATGGATATCTATTTCATTGGGTCTTTAACCATGTCTTGTGGCAAGATCACAGTTTCTCATGGGTTTCAAGTAGGGAGGAAATTCCAGTTTCCAGCAGAGAAGAATGAAGCAAATTCATGCAATCACATGTTCACCTTAAACATAACAAGCACCAAGAATGAGCTCTCCTTCAGCTGGTCCTGAGAGGCCACATTTCAAATAGAAGTATTCCCTGAAGAGGGAGAAAACAAACAAGGGTTTTGGGCTAGATGACCTGCTCCAGGCCAGGAATGGTGGGTGCTCAACACTGAACTGCTGCCATTTACCACCTCGTGCTTGAGCAGTCAGAACCTGGCCTTAAGTCACCTTATTCCATCTATTTTAGGCTAGGAGGACTCAGTGCACTGAAGGACAACCACCCTGGCTGGTGATGGCAGCAAGGTAGGTGTATTCTTTACCAACAGGATAGATTTAATCCAGCTCTGCAGATTCCTGCATCTTGGGTAAAAGAATCCAGAGTCTGGGAGCTGGGCAGGGAAGCACTGGGGAACAAGAATTTGTGGGATTGGGTTAGCAGCACTGTCTGCAAGAGTGTTCCACAGGAGCAAGAAGTCACGTTCCAGTGACAGAGCTTTGCTTTTCTTGCAAAATGCACATAGTATTGGCAGGAGGCAAAGAACGAGCAGGGGTGGGTCAGATTTCTACTCCAGCTCCAGAGAATTCCTCCTGGGAGATGCTGAAGGGCCCTGCGAGTGCATTACTGGATGCTTCTCTTCCTTGTTTATGTGGTAGAAACATCTGAAAATAATTTGTGCCTGTTAAGCTTTGCGGACAGTCGGGGTTCTGCGTGTGATTCGGTCTCCACCTCAGCCAGGACTGCTCTGGGGCTGCTCTGCGTTTGCTCATTAGCTAACGAGCCATGATATCGTTAGCAGGGCTCTCTGGGGGCTGCCTTCAACGTGTGGCTGCCGCGGGCACGCGCAGGGCTGGGTGCGGTGCCGATGAGCTCAGCTCATCTGGATCTCTCAGGTCGGTGGGGAAGATGCAGTAAGATGGGAGAGGAACATCATCCCCCCAGTTATTACTAACATTGAAAGCATCTGGAGCTGTGGGAGCTGCTCAAGAGGGATGTGCACCCTGCAGGCCTCGCTGGAGCTCCAGCAAAGCTCTGCGTGAGCAATACATGCTGACTTGATCCTCCTCGGAGGATGGATGGAGAAATCTTCTGCGGCAATCTCAGGATAAAGGCGAGGATGGCTGAGCAATCGAGGTGGGCGGATGCCCTCCAGAAGGGGAAAATGTTTAAACTGGGAGGAAAGAAACTGCTTAGAGGGATGATACGCTAACCACATGGCTGGAAGAGGTGTGAAGACTTGATGGGAAACACAGCACTAAGTGTAGGGGAGTGGGGCGAGGAGAAGGTAAAGTACAGTGAAACAGCAAGAAAGAGTGAGGAGACGGGGAGCATCGCAGCCCAGCGTGCGGGAGGCTTAGCGGGGAAGGCTCCCGCGGGGGGCAGCGGGGCCAGCGCTTGCCAGCTCAGCGGTGCCCAGCCAAGGGAACTCCCGGCCCGGGAATCACCGCGGCTCCCCCCGAGCACGGCAGCGTTCCCAGCACCCGCGGGGCCGATGCTAACGGGAGCCGGCGCTCTGC